>CAHIKZ030004896.1:3397500-3862500 GCA_903632075.3 Acanthosepion pharaonis | reverse complement strand
CTACATACCCACTGTTTACTATTCTCTTTTTTTTTTTTTTTCAGAAATATAGCAAAGTGTCCCAAACTTTTGCAAACTTCATGTCAATGGAGCAGAAGGTATGCTGACCTGACCATGCCTATGAAAATTAACCTTACTGTATTTCATCAGAGAAAACCAGAAAAAAAATTTGTAACATATTTTGAACTACCTCGGGATAAAATAGGTAACTTTTTAATTTCAAACTAAGTAACTATTTTAAATACAAACTAGGTAACTATTTCAGAAATAATTATTGTATTGGAGAGTTTATTTATATAATTAAGCCATTTTCTTTATATTTTCCCTTTATTTATTATATCTGGTATTTTTTACTTATCACATGCACACACACACACACGAGATGCATGTCTAACAAAAAGAAAAAAAAAACATGATCTACCGAGCTGTTATACAGTGTGGGAGTGAGAAGTTCTACATTACGGCTGTTAAAGGAGAATGGAAAAGGAGTTTTTATGACCATAAAATGAGCATAACCAATGCCAAATACAAAATTGCAACCATTCTCTCTACATACTACTAGCAGAAGGAGAAGGGAAAACCAGCTTCCACGTTGGAGTGGAAAATCATTAGCAAAGACTGGGTGCAACCTCTGCCTGAGTGAGAAACTAGCAATTCTAGAAGGTATGGGGGATAGTAGAAAACTCAACACAAGGCAGGAGCTTGCAGTGTTCTCATAAGCATGTTAACAAGTTTCTGATGAACAACGTTGATGTGGGTTGACAATATAACACTCACTTGCCTTCTCTGTAAAACTAATCATCTAGGCACTTGTATAAACTTGCCTCATATGACATAGTCTACCATATTTGGTATCCACTCCTCCTTTGTTCTCCAAAACCCACCACCCTCATAAATACTGTTGTATTATTTTATTATATAATAACCCTATTTTTTTTTTTAATCATATTGCTTCTTTCACTGCCTGATGATTGTGTTGTGACTGTAACATTGATAGACTTTGTCTGCATGAAACTTCTAGTTGCAGATAACAGTAAGATAGAAGTACTGTTTTTTTTTCCTTATATATATATATATATATATATATATATATATATATATATATATAAAAAATATGCACATGTTTGACTGATTAGAGCATTTGCTTCCAACCATAAGATTTGGGTTTGAATCTCACTATGGTCAATTTGTCAGGCAGATGAGTTCTTGATGTTATTGGCCTGGGGCGGTGATCCCAGCAGGCAGAACCTTTGGAAAGTGCCTGAAAAACCACACCATAGGTTGACCCATTCCTTATGAGTGAAATTTGATAGATGGAACTGTTTGAAACCATCAGTTGTTGTGCTAGCATAAAGTCATTGTCACCAATGGTTTGAGCATACTGGCCTTGCTTAAACTGTTGATCACACTAGATAATGAGCTCTCTCCAGGAAAATGCAATTAAGGCCCATTCAGTATAGTTGCAATATGAACTACTGCTAAGAGGATTATGACTTGGAAACTTTTTCCAAGTAATAATCCTCTTAGCAAGATTTTCAATAAAAATATGCTAAAATTAAGTTATAATTTGATAGTCTAGAAAATATTATAAAAAACATAATAATAAAATTTTAAATAAATACTTAAACCTAAATATAAACAATAGTAATTCTAAAATGAAAATTAATAATACTGATAATAAATTATGTAATTGAAAAAAATCCCATAAATTGTCCATTGCAAAATAAATGTCTTACTGAATTTATTGTTTACTAATGCACCATTCCATCTACTGAAAATCCAGATGTTAAGAAATTTTATACTGAAAACACAAAAATACTCTTTTAAACAAAGGTAGTATTAACATATTTCTTCTTTTAGCAATAATGGGTACCATAACCTCTCTAAATATTTTTGGTATTTAAAAGAAATCAATAAAATCCCCACAGTAAAATAGAAAATATTAAAAAAAAAACAAGAATTTGTAAGTCATTAAAAGACCCATGTCCTTTGTGTCTATATGAACAGCTGCATATTATTAAGTTTCCTAAAAATAATGATCTATTTAATTTCAATATTGCCATGTCTTCTGTCACATTGAATATAATTTTTAGATTTTAGGATCAAAATAATATATATAAAAATGATTTAATCATGCTAGAGGCCTCTTTAAGATAGTTCTAAAGTATATACAGAAATAATTAAAAAAAATGATATTGTTAGATATATATCTTTGATCATTTCATTGTATCTTAGAATTATATTCTTAACTGGATGTAATGGTAACACTTCCAAAAATGAGAGTCCATCTAGACAAGTGTGAATAACACACACACACCCTAACCTCTAACCTATATATTTCACTTTTCTTCTTTAGCTTTGACCTGTCTTTTGATTGGTCAAACAGGACATATCCATAAAATTTTGAAATCTTGTTTCCCCCCTCCTTCTTAACTCTTCAATTAGTTACTTAACATCACTTGATAATGGAACAAATTTAAAGTTTTGAAATATAGAAATTTCTATGTCATGATGTAATTTATTTTTGAAATAAAATAGTATGTTCTATGTGGTTTCAAGCACTTTTTAAAAAAGTAAATGCTTTAGAACTGTGGATTTTCAATCTGCCTGTTTTTTCTCTTTATTTGAAGATATATAGATATTACTGTAATTGTTATATAACTTCAATTGTTTTATATATATATATATATATATATATATATATATATATAACTTCAATTGTTATATATATATATATATATTGGATACTTAATAATAAAAGAGATAAAAGCATAGGGAAAATGAATGAAATTGGCTAGACTGCATGTTCATACATGTCTGAAGAAGTTTACATTTAAAAATTTCAGTGTTTTTGGTGCATAATTATATCGTCCTCACCTGACACACACATAATTCCATCAGCAAAAAAAAAAAAACCTTAGTTGTTCTAGATATTACACAAAATGTTTTCCATTTTACCATTCATTTGCATATTCATATTCTCAAAATTTTATTTTAGTCATTTCACCCCAGGTATGGCAATAAAGTCACTAAGATGCAAGGGGTTACTAAATGTGAGAGAATATGAAAAAAGCAAACATTATTAAGGAGTGAGAACAATAAAAAGACAATTTAAAAAGGCACAAGATAATGATTGATATTGCTTTTAAATTTTTGAAGATCAAACTTGACTGGAAAGCAAGGAGACATAAGAGATTGCCACATGTGAGAAATGCAAGAGAAGAAACTGTTAGCATAGAACTTATGGTTACATCTGACCATTTCAACTTGTAAGATCTTGCTTGCATACCTCAAAGTTAAGAAAGAAAAGTTAGTAAGAAAAAAACTTTAGCATTGGTTTATAATTATTTAGTATTTTTTGTATTTCAGAATCTAATTAGAAGTTTGAATATAATTACAGTGAGGTTATATAATTTTTATCTTGATTTCAGTAAAGCCAGCTCAAGTACAATTAAGTTCAAATCCAACATTTACCAACAGTTCCTGCTTCAAGATTGAATGGAGACACCAATATTTTTTTAAAGTCAAATATAATATCACCTTAAATTCTAAATTTGATGGAAACAAAACAGTAAGTATCATTTTGTAATTGGCAAAATTGAAATTTGTAGTGTTTTAAAATCAAATATTTAGATATATGGTTAAATAAACTAATCAAATATGTGCCATTTTGTTCCATTATCTTTTGTTATCTTTGAGGGAGCTTCATGATTCCATCCTCCCAGAGTTTGTCATCTTTCTCAGTGATAAGCTGGGCTAAAGGGATTTTACAGGCTTTCAGAGAATTGAAGTTCTTCCTGTTAAGATCATTTATATACAATTTTGTTGTAGAGTAGGACTCCAAGTACTTCCTGCTCTTCCCTATGACTGTGACAGTGGACTACTCCTACTTATAAATATGGCAAATAGCCACATTAGAGTAAAATTTGAGGAGTAGTTGATTTACTCAAGTTTTACTGTAATATGTATGAGTATTTAATAAACATCTTCTTTGTTTTCCCTACCTAGTCTTCTGTTTCTTTGATACTCTCTCTAACTATGGCCTTCCTAATTCTTGGCTATTTTGAACAAAGACAACGTAACAAATTTAAAAATATTGCCTGGTTTTAAATAACCCACAAAGGATTTATAAGTCATAAAACAAATCCATAACTCGGTCCCATCACTCAGTACTCAGAGAATTTTGTAGGGACCAAAATAACTGGTAACCCAAATGTGCAAGGTCAGGTGAGTACAACAGGTAAGGTAAGACATTGCAGATAAACTGTGCTAATTTCTGCAAGGTTGACAAGGAGATGAGTGGTCTAGAATTGTCCTGATAGAAGATACCTTTCTGATTGACCAGTTCTAGACACTTTTCATTAACGGCTGGGTTTAATTGGGCTGGGAACAGGTCTTGTCTGAATTTGTGAAAAGAGCTTGTAATATAGAATGCCCTTCCAATCTCACCTGATACACAGTATCACCATCTTTTGATGGAGACCAACTTTTGAAGTGGTTAACAATGGCACATTTAGTTTACTTCTCTCCATATTCTTTCAAATAATCTATTTTTTATTGCCTGTGATTGTTCTTTTCAAAAATGGATTTTTGCTGAAAATAGCAGATAGAAATGTGGTCTATTAAACTTTTTCCATTAAATTGTGTGGCACCCAAACATTGCAGCAATTCACATATCCAAGTTTTTTTTCAAATGCCTTACAACACCCATATATGAAGTATGTTTGTCATGTCCTGTGTTTTGGATTATTATTATAAGTGTTTCAATTCATCCATGACTGCCAGAACATTCTCAGTCATAACAGATCAAGGTTTTCATTTCTGAACCAATCAAACCACTTTCAAACAATACTCTTAGCTATGGCACCATCTCTATAAATGGCACATAACTTTTTGCTGTTGGTACAATGTTTTTTTGAGATAAAAGGGTATCAAATAATGAAATTGCATTTCATTTTCCATCATTTTCAATTTTAAATTAAAACCATTTAAATTTCACAGTCCATAGAAAAATTATATAGAAAAACACATTAGAAAGTTACCTTTTAGAATATGTATATATGTCATAAATTTTACTCACATGTGAAACAGAATCACATGCTAAAATGGTACCTCTTGAACATTTTTACGTTTTGTTTTATTCCAATACATTTTGTTACAAACTAAATTTACTTTGAAATGTACAAAATAAATGTCATTGTAGTTCATTTGTAGATGACACAGTGGGCACAAATCACAGGGCATGAGGAAGTAGACTGATATATTTGCTTGAAATGCATGATGTCATTGATGAATACAATAAAAATCAATAATAGTATTTCCCTTAGTGATTACTATTGTCTTGAAATAATCATATTGCATTTTAATGGCAGACAATAGAAAAAGTTTGGGAAAGGATTATTGAAAACATCTCAATAGAAAGAAATAGATTTTAGCTGAAATGAAATTCTTAAAAGTTTACATTTCATAAAAATATATTTTATTGTGTTTCTCTTGTGGCCTTACAAGCTGCAAAACATCAGAATTTAAAAGAAAAATGTTTGCTTTTTGGGGTGAAAAGCAGCATTGACATAATCGTAGAAAGCCATTTATAGCTGGAATTTAGACCATTTAAGTTATTTTGGGATATTTTTCCTTTGTCTCCATTAAGAAAGTATATTACCTAATTATGGTGTCTTGCTTATAATTCTGATACATAATTCTCTAAAGAGTTTTTTTTACTTCTGTAGTGCCTAGTTCACTTGTTCAAAATTTTATCAAGTTTACTGCCATATTATGTTAAAATACTGTTTTTTGTACAGTCACTGGAGTTAAACAGCATATAGCCTAGTCAGAATCTAGATGGGAATACAATGTGCTGTAAGCTTGGATGTGCAGGTGGTGTAATGCATAATAGCTTGGAATCAGAGAGCTGTGTTCCAATTCTGGTGGAGTGAGTTATATTCACTTATGTGCAAATATCCTTGGGAATGGTATGAATCCACCTCTTCTCTCCTTGCTATGGGTTAATTAGTAGGACTTGTATCAGTAAACCATTGTTATTGTCAAAAGAGAATCTTAATATATTTTCTGGCTTTAAATAACCTGCAAAAGCCATAAAAAATAAATCAAGATAATTTAAGAGGCATTTATAACAAATATTTAGCAATTTTTCATTAGAGTTCATTTTTGAAAATTTCTTCTAATTTTTATTTTGTTGTTCATTCTGATTTTTATTCAGCATTTTCTTTCAAATAATATTCAGCCAATTGAAGGAATTTTTGTCTCAGTATTTCCTTATGGTTGCCCACTGTGAATAGTTTACATTTGCATTGTATATATAAAAAAAATTAATATTAATACATCTTGATAAGGTATCAAAAAAATGTCCATAAAAAAAATGTATTTTTTAAAACTGACCATAAAATTAAAAAAAAAAAAATCACTGTTTATGTTTTTAAGAAAAACTAATTATTTCAATTTTAAAGAAAAAAATTCACAATTTATAATTTTATTGTACTTTTTTTTATTCTTTGCAGATTCTTAGAAATGTTAAAAATTTGGAGGTTTGTGATCTTCTTCCTGGAGAAACATATAAAGTTGGTATTTCTGCTTTTCCCAAAAAGGGTCCTGGTATTTGGAGTGAACCACGTTTTTTATTCATTCATATCAACAGAACATGTAAGTTTATACTTACTGTCTAAAATAAATCTTTAAATTGTAACTGACTTATAAACTAAAACAAATCACAAATTAATAAATTAACCCTATTTGCTCTTAATAAATTTAAATTTGTAAATTCCTGGTATCCTTGAGTTCTGTTGAAAGATCTGAGTATGTGGTGATAATGCAATTAAATTGATATATCTAAAAAGAACTGTTGAAAATCAAGTATTGTAGGTAAATTGAAAAAGATTCACTTCCTAAAATCTGACAAATATTTTTTTTAAATCCTTGCTAAAAAAAATCTGATGTTTTGGTCATTTGGCCAGATTTCAACACCTTCAAAGTAAAAATATTTGATAATTGTATCATAGAAAATGAACCACTTCCCAGAATCTGACCAAATATATATATATTTTTTAATTTTTTAAGCCCTTCCAAAGAATCTGTTGTTTGGTCATTTAGTTACATTTAGTGAAGTGAGCTGAAGTAAGGACTATTTTCAGCCATCCCTTAATAAAAATGAATTCAAGACACAAGAGAAAAATAATAAGCATGACTGTCAGTATTACATTGGGTTATCTTCAGGTATTTAGCATGTTTCCTAAACAATTAGTATTTTTTTTTTTAAATTTAAATATTTTTGTGTGTAAAATTTAAATTTAAACAAAAATTTAAATTTTAAAAAGAAAATTATTTTTAAATTTAAAATTCCCAGCGTCTCTCATTCGTGCTCATGTGTCGTCATATCAACATAAACACTTAGTTTAATGAAGTCCTAAAGATTAAAATGCATCAAGTGAAAACTTTTCCACTTTGTCATACATGTTTCCCCCAAGATTGTTCTTGATATATATTAAAAAATATATCATTTTATTATATATATATATATATATATATATATATATATATATATATATATATATATATATATATGAATAACTATTCAGATGAGTTCTCTGTTTCTGCACAGTATCTGGACAAAACACCATCTGAATATCCTAGAAACTGTTGTGATCAACACAGTGTCTTAATTCTGATGATTTATTAGCTTCTGATGAAGCGTTGGACGAAAGGAGTCTTAAGTTATTTTATCTGATTTTAAATGAGATTATATTTGTTGTATTTGATTTTAATCATTAAATATTATATTATGATCCTTATTTTAAAAATTGTTTATTCATATACATTTTATATATATATATATATATATATATATATATATATATATATATATATATTTTCTTATTTTCCAGGTTTTCAGATAAGACTTTTAGCCATCTTGATACCATTTTTCATAAGAATCACTGAAGTTATTCAGCTAAAAAGAGAGCAGGTTAAAATTGTTTGTGTCAAACCCACTGTCTTCTCAACTGAGAGGAAAAAGATCATTCATGCCTTCAGTAATGGTACCAACATTCATACTCTAGCTTCCATCTTCAAAGTCCATTCAAGTTAAAAAGAGTAAACAGTAGAGTGTAAAACTGAATCAGGAGGTCACAACAGGAAGAGGGGGTCATCGTTTCAACTTAGAGCTAAAGAGATCAATTACAAAAGATCCAACTTAATTCATAAGGTCTTTGGCACATGAGAGAGGAGTTTCAGATATGACAGTCCAATGAGCGGTGAAAAAGACTTGAAAATGAAATCATACATGAAACCTATTGTTATTCCAGGAGAGAAAGTTAGAAGGTTAGAGAGGGCAAAGATTATCTTGAATAAGTTGGAAAATGATCCTGGAATGATATATATATATATATATATATATATATATATATATATATATGAACTTCATATCAATCTTTCATGAGCTTCCAATCATGGCTATGATTAATCAATGATGAACATGTCATTTTCATTTATGATCGTTTTCATCACAATACCTCTGTTAAGCTTAGAGAGTAATTATACATTCTTATTGCTCAATTAAAGTCCAGTATTGTTTTAAAAACCTCTGAGAATTCCAGTAAGATATCTTTCATCATTTCTAAAGATACAACGGTTCAGAGCTTAATCTAACAATTGGACAATTTTGCTGTTACACCTGATATATATATATATATATATATATATATATATATATATATATATATATATATATATATATAAAAAGATTGTATTTTGAAAAACAAAAATTTGACCAAAGTACTTCTGAAAGATAACCTGTTTTAGGCAGGTAGAATTTGTAATTATAGTGCTTAATATCAAGATATAGAGCATTAATAACAATAATAAATAAAATTAAATGTTTACTTATCTTTTCTCTCTGCTGAGTTTTGCAGAGTTACATCCACTCTCACGACATTCAATTGTAAAACCTGAATGTTTTTCTCAGAGATGATATTTTCTTTAAAAGGTGTTATTTTATGGTGTAAATATATGTGAATTTGTTTGGATATATTTATTATTAGATAATATTTTTTTAGAAAAGAAGTTTAATATTAGTGTGACTTTTGGGGTGAAATATGTAACCAAGTATTTCACCCTTGTTTAGGGATGTGTGTAAACATATTTTCTAAATAAATTATTTCATGTCTTAAGTGATCTTCAGATTTGGACATAAATACCAAAATGAGAATAATATGACACTGTAAATTGAATAAAGGGTTCAAGAGAGGGTGATTATTATCTTAAATAAGTTGGAAAATGACTGTAGCCTTAGTAAATTGGTTTCTCTGCCAAAATGTATAGAAAGTGCTTTGATTGCTCAATCATCTACCATAAATTTGCATCCATGTTCTTACAGCATTTCACCTTTCTTGGCAGAGCTTTTGTTATCACAATGTGGTATACTTAATAATAAAAGTGATAAAAGCATACAGAAACTGAATGAAATAAATGTAAACACCACTTTAGTCCAGGGGTCACCAAACTTTTTTTTGCAGAGAGCTAGAAAACTGAGAGAATGACAAACGTGGACCTGATAACCATTTTGTTCAATACAATACACTGAATACACAAAAAAACAATGCTAACAATTTTTTATTTCACTGATTTTCCTAAAACTTATTGACTTACTGTCAGATGCAAAAATCAGATTGGCCAAATTTTGGCATTTTTACTATGTACAAAAAATGAAAATGAATGTAAGTTTAATTACAATCTATTGATAATTCCATACAAACAATTATATTTTAGTTCATTTGTGGCACAGTGCAGCAGTCAAATCTAGCCTGTAGGCTGTAGTTTGGTTCCCCCTGCTTTAATCTGATGAAGTCTTAAGGACAAAATACAATTTTTTACACTTAGATTTTTAAAAAAAATTGTTGTGATAAATTTATATATTGTTTTTCCATACTTTCAGATCCAAGTCAGCCGCCATCTTTGACTCAAAGTAGTTTTAAATGGGATGAAAATCATTCTACTGTTGTTCTTTATTGGCAGGTCAGTAATCAGATAATTTTTCTTTTTAAGTCTAATGCACAATTTTTTTTTTTTTTTTATAAGCACCTAAGGACTTTGACTAGTTGTCATGTTTGCTAAATTTTCATGTGAGAATTAGTACTCCAGTTGCTTATGATTGTGTTTAATAAATAGAAAATAAATCACATTTCACTGCAACTAAAGTACTTAAATGTTTTTAAATCATCTTATATACGAAGGTAAAAATAAAACGAAGACCATTACAGTCTGTTCGCACTTGTTCAAAAAGCATGAAAAAATATCCAGATCTTTCCTATATCAGTCATGTAGTTACCACTTCAAATGTTCAGGATGTGAAGGTGGTGTAATGGATAGTGGCTCAGAATGAGAAAGCGAAGTGCAGAGCTCAAATTCCAGTTGAGTTTATTATATTCACTTATGTGCAAATACCTTCTGGAAAGGTATGAATCTTTCTCTTATGTGTTAAATTGTAGGACTTGTATCTGGAAAAATCATTGTTACCACTAAAAATTGTTAATGCAATATTCACTTTCAAAAAAAATAATTATTCTCACATTCTAAAATATATTTCAACTTTAAATAATCCTCAGAGTTGGTAAACCATAAAAAATAAACAGATTGGCACTACTTAAATAAATTAATCTGCTCATAAAAAATAATGAAAAATTTTTAAGGAAATAATTTTTGTAGATTAGCATTATTTAAACCTTCTTTAGGTTGTGATACCTGTCAAAATTGAAAATAATTTAAAATATAGATATTTTTGCCTATCCAATAACCTTTAGGATAAGACAATAAACTGGAAATACCTGACCTTGCTACCCATCCAGCATATAAAAAGTTTAGCTTCCAACCAACATATATAACCTGAAGATTGCACTCAAGCATTACATAGATTATGGCCAATTGGTGTTGACCTCAGTGTAAACTCATATATATATATATATATATATATATATATATATATATATATATATATATATATAGTTTATGCAAACTTAGGTAATCTGTATGGGTAGACCCGTGGAGGATGATATCCAGAGAGCTCAATGTAAAATTCAGAGCAGATATGTTTAAATAAAAAAACAGACCACGTTAAGATTCCATGTAATAAGCTATTTCACCATAACCCCTTTAACAGGGTTCTGGATCATCAGACTTTACTTCCAAAAGCTGAAATGAAAAATGAAAAAAAATTCACATGTTTTTGACGGACCTCATCAAGTATACGTAAAATTAACGAAGTGAGGTGGAGAGAGGATATGAGTGTGTCATATGTATCATTTCTATTTCCTATTTTAACCCCAGTGTGTCGGCTAGATGTTGCTCAAATTTAATCGCGTCCTGCCTCTAGATATAAGACCGACATTAAAGGAAGAAGCTACAACAACCCCAATCAATTACACGACAGGTTGTCGTTTTTAATGAAACTTGAATATATATATATATATATATATATATATATATATATATGAGTTTACACTGAGGTCAACAGAAAATATATTAAATAAATGTCAGACTTAATCCATTTCATAATATGTTGTCACTGTTTATGTTAAGATATGTTTCATGAGTAGAAATAATAAATTGCGAAAAATTCTTGAAGGTGTGTAATTATAAACAGTAATTCGGACTTTGCAAAACAGATGCTTCTTTGTGGCTGAATGGTTAACAGCTCGTCAGAGAGCACATATTTTCTGTGCAATTTCTTGAACAATCAGGCCAGTAAATGTAATTAATAGTATTTAATTAAAAAAAAAAACAGAATTTACTTAAATACATTATATCTATAAAAAATGATGTATAAAAGAAAATATATTAAGTAATTGTTGGACTTAATCCATTTCATTATCTATATATATATATATATATATATATATATATATATATATATATGATTAATACAAATAACATTTGTCATTTAGCTGATAGATGTTATATTTAGCACCTCAACTCTGGAATTTCATAAAACAGTTTTCTTTTTTAATCATTTCACCCCAAGTAAGGCAGCAATGCTACTAGTATGCAGGGGTTTACTGGGAGTGAAAGAGAAGACTGTCTATTGTTGGGATTTAGGAAAGGACAAAAATCATTTACAATCATTCTCTCCACTCATTAGGAAGTTTCAGCAAATGACTGCAGATTTTTCTCATTTTTGTTATTTTCATACTAAGTTAAAAATTAATTTATGTGCTATATATATATATATATATATATTGATTCATGTAGTTTCCATTTTGTGAAGCCAATTGTAATGATGAATATATAATCCGAAGGTTTCCTTAAATATATTAGAACAGGTGATAAAAAATAGTTTACATACAATAATGTTCAATGCAAAAGATAGTACAGTTTGGCTGAAAAATGCCCTGCATTTGTTCATATCCATGACAATGCCAAGCCTCATGCAGCAAGAACAATATAGAAATAAAGATTTGAACTTGGTTGGTTTGTTTTACCCAAAGCTATCATATTACCTTTTTCAATTGCTGCAATATTCTTTGATGACAGATGTATTTCTCTAATGAAAACCAGATTCAAGATCTCATTGAAAACTTTTCATATCCAAACCTGAAGAATTTTATTCAAAAGATATTGAAGAGCTGCCTGATAAGTGGTAACAAGTTACTGCAAATAATGGTGAATATATAATTTAACAAAATATCATTGTACTTTATTTTTGGAAGAATAAAGTTGTTAAACAAAGGTGTAAATTATTTATGACTTAGCTGAAGTATTGTTGAGACAACACAAAGAATGAGCTCAGTTGTTGATGTAGCAGGCTTGTTCAAACATCTATTTAATTAAAATCAGGGCAGCTATCAATTGTAAAGAAATATGACATGTTTAATGCAAAAGAGAGTGGATTGACAAGGATGGTGTTTTTAAATAGAGAACTTGTTCTATTGAGCTCTAATTAATATTAGTGAATCATAGAGGTCAATTAATTTTTGTTTACTGTACTTGATAGACTATATGACCCCCACCTGTGTAAAAAAAAAAAAAAAAAAAAAAAAAAAAAAAAAAATCATCATCTCTGGTGTCTTATATTATGGTGTTATTCTAAAAGTGCATAAGTTGACATTCACCCTTTTGGCATGTTTTTCCATTTTTGAAATGTGCAAATTGATTTCTGTAAGAATGATATAAATATTCTGATACAAAGATTTTTATGAAATTCAAACACAATTTGTTTACTTATTAATGTATTTATGACGCAACCTAATATTATCACACAAAAAAAAACCTTCCAAATATGGCTCTTTTTTGTTTTATTTCTAATCAATCAATCTATATTTTTTTATCACTAAAAACCAGAATGAGAAATCAGAAAGCTAAATTTGAATCCCAGTCAAGTTTATGCTCATTTAGGCTCAAATACCTTTGGGAAAGGTATGAAGCCATTTCTTCTCTCCCCTCAACTATAGGTTAAATAGGAGAACTTGTATTAAGAAACATCACTTTTATTCCTAAAAAATTGTTAATGCAATATATTCACTTGCAAAGAAGAATTATTTTTCAATCCAAAAAATGTTTTAGCTTTGAATAACTCATAAAAGGTAAAGAGTTGATAAGCCATAAAAAATAAATCAATCAATATCATTAAAATCTTAAAGGATATACCTTATTTGATATTTTTGTGTCTCTCTCCACAGTGTCTTATACGTAGTGAATATGGTGCTAATGAAGTCTGGTACATCATTGATATAGAAAATCAAACGGCAAAAGCAAGCTCAGGAAATGTTCAGATAAAATTACCGCAGCACATGCCAGATAAATGTTGGTTTATTCGACTATGGGCAGAGAACTCTTTAGGTCGCTCAAAAAATTTCTCATCACTAAAGATATGCAATAATACATCAGGTTGGTGATTTTCATTTCTTGTATTACTTTTCTCTCATATTTTCTCTAAGTTGTGTTATTCCCACTTCATATACTGAATATGTGACTATATTAGTGCATTATTCTTACATGTGCCATGTCTCTTCAGCATGTGGCCAATAATGGTTGTTCACAATTTCCTATCATTTGTAGCTTTGAGTAAATTTTGTCTTTTTGATATCTCCAAACCCTGTTCTGCCAGCCGTTTACACAAGCTTATTAAGTAGATTATGTGGTGCTACTTTCCCTCTTGATTTCAATATGTCCTCAAGCTTGTTTTCTAAAGAAAAAAATTTAAGTATACATATATATATGTACTATATAACTGGCATGGAAAAAATACATAACTATATATGTGTGTGTAAAGCACATGTGTGTGTAGCCACTGTGTGTGTATATATTCCACCAAAGTGTGTTTGTCAGGTCAAGCAGAAATGTATGTGTATGTGTGTCTAATTCTGATCTGCTATTGTGTATCCTTTCTTTTACTTTTCTACTTTTGTGATTTATTTTTGTGCATTTCTATTATTATGTTTTTTTCTATTGTTTATTATTCTTTATAAACTTTGCATTTTACCCAACATTTTCTTTCTGTAGCATTTCGTATTTTGTTCCTTTAGACTTTCTTTTTTTCTTTTTGTAGCACTTTGAAAACATTTTTTTACCAATCAGATTAGCTGAATAACGGAAAACATGTAATTTTTTGAGTTGTGTTTGAAGTTCAAAACTATTTTTCAAGTTAGAAATCATCACGGAATTTAAAAAGGTTTGTTATTTGAATTCAACATTTTTCACTTCATTTAAGCCCTTTTATTTTGCGAAAATACTTAAATTTTAAACAACGATGTTTTTAATTTCAACTACAACATTCCACTCGTTTTTTATCATTTTTTAAGCAAATTTAACTTTATTCAAACTTTTTTAAAACATCTTCTTTTATTTTCTCCGTTATCCCATTTTTACCATAAATGAAATATCAAAATATGCTAATATTTAGTGGTGAATACCACTTAACACATTGAAAAATCAAGAACTTTTCTTTTTGTCAGTGAAATTTCAAAAAAGTTAAGCAAGGCTATCTAATATCTATACCAAAATAATTCATGAGCAATGCTTTCCTTTATTCAGACTATTTTGTACTATTCCTAGATTATAGTCCTGTATGTAAAAAATAAATGTTTATCAGTTAACGAATCATCATATATATATTATATATATCATCATATATATATATATATATCATCATATTCCTATGTTGTATATAAGAATCTAGATTTTTCTTATGTACATCTGAAAATGTATAAAAGTTGTCATTTAAAATATTTCATTATATTAATCGATTATAATCATCCCATTAATTTTATTTAAATATGTATCTGACAATTTATTATTAACTCATAGAATAACGCTAAGGTGATACTTCATGTCATTTATTATTTCATATCAAAGAATATAAACGTATAAAATGTCGTTGTGGCCATATAAAGGTGTTAGAAATTTTAAACTAATTGAAATTTAGCTTTATTAAGTTAATGAAATGATTTGGTTTGACAATATTCCTAAATCTTGTTCTGTTAAAATGTAACCATTCTTGGGCATTCCTTCTGAAAGATTTCACCTGATTTAACATTTGATAAAACAATAAGTTGGAGTCAAGCAAATCAATCTTGGTAAATTATTTGAAACAAGGACCAGACTAATTTGAAAACAATTTGATTCATCCTCAAAATAATTCTTTCTTAATATCATCACCTACGGTTTTATTTTCATATATCAAATTTTTATATACAATTTTTCCTCTTCTGTCGTTATTGTACATCGCTGTTTAAATGCTGATTCTCCTCTGCTTATATCGGTAGAGATAGACTCAACTTGAACACAATTTTAGACTCTTGATCTTTCATTTTGATTAGCTTGCACGTTGAATCCTTAATTCTGATTTTCTGGTTTTGTTATTTTGTTGAAATGCTTTGTTTACATTATGGCACCTAAATGTCTAAGTTAACTATTGCTTTCATCCTGACTATATCCACTTATTCATGGGAAAATATCTTTAGTTTTTGGAGTAACGCAACATACCAATTGGTGTGTTTATTTACATTTATATTGTAGTGGATATATATTCTTTTTTATGAGAAGTTATAAGTTCCTGGTACATTTGACCCAATAACAATTTTTTCAAATGGACTCATATATAAATCCAAAGGAATAATAATACATAGAATTTTAACAAAAGAAATATAAAAAATATATTGTCAGGGCACTATTTACATTATTTTGACTATTGTCCTCATCTTTTTCACTCTGTTTATCACAATGTTTCAGCTGTTGTACCTCCGGCCTTCTTTCAGGCAGTTGAATGTCGAACTGAACCCTTTATTTCCTCAAGGACACATGGCACAGTGGATAAAGGCGTTAGTTAGATCCAGTGACAGGACCCAAAGAGTGAGTTCAATACCTGGTTAAGGCAGTGGAGAACTTTCAGAAGGAATTAACAGGAAATAACTGACATCCATTACAAGGCACATGGAAATAGAAAAGTCTACCCCAGTGGGTGAAATAAAGGGTTCAGTTCAACATTCCAAACACCTGAAGAAGGCCGGATTATACAACAACTAAAACATTGTGATAAACATGGCAACTGTTATGGTGGGTGAATTTTTTTAAAAATTTTTTTCTCCATTATGAGTATCTCATCCTCGCCGCCAAGTGTGTTATGGAGTGGTTTCACAGTGGAGGCTTGTATTTGTACTAAGTCGGTCCTAAAATAGGTTGACGTACAAAATGTTAGGAACTTGATATAATAGGTAATGACACAGAAATCTAGTTGTGGTCGCTGATAATTTAGTATCCGAGCTAACGGTCGTCACTGCATCAACTGACTGCCCAAACCACTGAGCATCCCCGTTTCGATACTACTCTACTTATTTTAGATGTGAGAGTCTATTAACTATAGAATAAGTGTTTCACTATAACATCAACAAAGATGAGGACAATAAACACTAATGTAAATAGTGTACATAATACCTCATCTCAGAAATATAGACAGATATTGTTAGAGCATTTTACAAAAGAAAAGATGAAAAACGAAATGAAATGTGAAAAGTTAAAAGCAGCTTTAAGTGTCTGTAGTTGATTACTCACATTTTGCAGGAGGGAAAACAATACGTTTTTACACTATGAAAATTCACTGAAAGATTGAGTCTTTTCAAATCTTGTACCGCCCATAAATCATCAGTGGTAATAATTTCAAAATTTCACCGCA
Source organism: Acanthosepion pharaonis (assembly GCA_903632075.3). Classification (NCBI taxonomy): domain Eukaryota; kingdom Metazoa; phylum Mollusca; class Cephalopoda; order Sepiida; family Sepiidae; genus Acanthosepion; species Acanthosepion pharaonis. The sequence goes on along the minus strand of CAHIKZ030004896.1, from coordinate 3,845,327 downwards.
ATGAGATTTTATTAATCTGGGGCAGTAATACAACAATATCTTGGTTGGCCTATGAATTTTAGACAACATTTGTAAAAAAAAAAGAAAATTTACTCAGCAGGTGATAAATTTCTACAGTTTTCTTAAATATGCCCAGTAAATCATAGTCACATCAAATTTTTAAACCCTCTTTACACAGAAAGAAATTAGTAAAAACTAATCAATGGTCAGATTTTGATAATTTTTTAAAAACTCTTTCTGAATCACTTTCTTGAAGAACTCAACATTTTTTTTAGAATCTTAAAATAAAATTAATTTAAGTTCTTACACACTGGAGGGGGCATTTATCATTTTATTCTTACATGTTGATGCATTTATTTTTTTTATTCTTACATGCTGGAGGCATTTATTATTTATTCTTACATGTTGGATGCATTTATTATTTTATTCTTACATGCTGAGACATTTTATCATTTTATTCTTACACGCTGGAGCATTTATCATTTTATTCTTACATGTTGGATGCATTTATTATTTTATTCTTACATGTTGAGGTATTTTTTTTTTATTCTTACATGTTGAGACACTTATCATTTTATTCTTACATGCTGGAGACATTTATCATTTTATGGTGTAAGTTCAGGATTCCAAGAGGAAACTGACACTTTTCTTATTCCTAAATATAAAAAAGGTTTTAATAAAATATAAATGTTCTGTGTTTGCCAAAACAAATAGCTACAAATAAGATACAATGTGGTTAAATATTGCATTATAATAAAAAAGAAACATTTTATTTTCATATGGCGAATATTTTAAAAAAGAAAAATAACTTTAGTTCTATCAAGAAATCTCTATTCCACAAATAAATGGGGAAAGATATAAATGTTGGTTATTGTTTATTCCACTGCATCAGAGAGTGAGCAGAAATCAGAATGGGTGATAGTATAAACAGAAATGCATCTAAAGTAAAATAAACAGAATGCACAGCTGTCCTGAGCCTTGAATAAACAGAGTGCACAGGTGTTTCTGAGTAAAAGGTCCTATGTATTGCAACTGTGCGAATTCTGGAAGAGGCATGGCCAAACAAAGTTGCGTGGGCATATGGCCAGAAGAGGTGTGATACAAGAAGTTGCATTAGCAACATACTGGAAGATGACATATTGTAGCCATGTGAAAGGTTTCTTAAGTGTCCAAATCATTTATAAAAAACCAGTCCAATTCTTGGCCTGGCAGTGAGGCTAGCTAGAGTTTCATCAAAGATTTGTCTCCATCAATTCCTGTGTGCAATCCTAACCACTGTGATTCTCCCTCACTCTATCTATTTGCCACAACTCGAACAATAAAGATATTTATATATTTTTTATATATAAGTGTTTGTTGCTTTATTTGAGTCCAATAACAATATACAATATAAGCATACTATATTTTTTGTAAATATTTTTAAATACTTAGAAAATCAATATCCCAGGATACCTTTTAAAAATGAATTGGTAGCCATCTTTTTCAATTTTTTTTCTGGTAATCATATTGACAGTTATAATAAAAAAATTCCACTTTAGTTGGAAAATAGAATATAATGACAAATTACAATGACAATCATAAGAAACCCAAACTGTTTACTGCAAACTGTTTACTTCCCAAAAAAAAGACATTGTGCCATGTGTGAGGTCCACAAGTATGGATATGTGGTGGGATAACGTTTTTTATCAGAACTTCAGGAATAAAACAAACTGACTCAATTAGTTTAAAATAAATAATATATTTTATTTATTCTCTTTAGAGTGATGAATGAGTCCTTTGGTATTCGGTGTAGCAAAAAAGTTCAGATGTTGCTAGCAGTCTGGAGAAATGTCCAGTAATTGTGTTTTGAAGTAAGACCATGGTAGGAGTAGTAGTAATATCAGAAATTGGGTCAATGTCAATCTACTGTGTTTTTCTTCACTCTTAGCAGGGCAAAAATATCAGTAGCAAATTACCTCTTAACTTTTTCTTCATGCATCATGCATGGTTTCTACACAGTAGTGTTTTTCATTCCATCCTCTTCTTGTCCCATTTGCCTTTAGCCCAGAGGTGTTAGGTTTATATCCTTTTGACCTGACTTGAGAATTTGGCCTGAACATTGGTTTCAGTTAACATCAAAAGTCTGGTGTCAATTTTTATTTCATTTTCGAATGTTAATTTTACTTTTTAAAATTTTTTCTAATAATGAAAGTTATGCATCGAGCCTTCCCAATTTTTTATATTTTTCAGTCACAAGTAAATACGAGGGTCATTCAATAAATAAGGTGAATTTTTCAGTATAAGGACTTCTAATACAGATAGAAGCTTACTTTTTTTTTATTTTTTCAACATAATCTCCCAGCACTGTCACACACTTTTCCCCATCTGTGCACAAGCTTCCGTATTCCCTCAGCATAAAAATCTTTGGACTGATGTCTCAGCCAGTCGCCACAACACTTTTTGACTTCATCATCACTTTTAAACTTCGTGCCTCTCGTGAACACTTTCAAGGGACCAAACAGGTGAAAGTCTAAAGGGGCAAGGTCTGGGCTGTAAGGGATGAGGGAGCAGTTCCCAGCTCAATTTATTGATGGTCTGCACCGTTTGGGCTGCTGTATGAGGCCTTGCATTGTCATGATGCAAAATGACTCCTTCTGACTGATGACCCCTGCGTTTGTTCTTTATGTCTTTCTTGACCTGCCTCAGCAGTTCACAGTAGTTCTTCTGTCAGACTGAATGAGGTCATTGACTGATTCAATCACCTCAGGAGACCTCACTTCTGTAGGCCTCCCAGGCCTGTCTTCATCCTCAACACTGCTCTATCCTTCTTTAAACAATTTAACCCAATTGTAGACATTTTTTGGCTGAAACATGGGCACCATATACAGTTGACATTCTCCTATGAATTTCAACTGGTTTGCACCCTTCAGCAACCAAAAACTTGATAACTGACCGCTGTTCAATCCTGGAGCATGCTTCTTGGTCTGTTAATCCATCTTTTTTTAATCGCAAAAACTCTCAAAAAAGGTTTTTTTCTATCTGTAAAAGAAATTAAATTCCCTTATTTATTGAAAAAGAATCAGGTTACAAACAAAAAAAAAAAAAAGTTGAACAGACTTTCTATCTGTATTAGATAGTCTTTATTTCCATGAAGAGTTTTGGATATATGATGGTGACTTTCTGATTAATGGGTCAGTTATATCCACAAAGTGACTCAGAGAGTGGCACATAGGGCCTTGGCAGCTAACAATTGGCCTAAGCATCTTTGTGAATTTTGGGGAGACCATATATATGAGGTAGCTTGCTGTAATGTTGTGACAACTGCCTGTATGTTTTAAGTGGGAAGTGGTCTTTGTTCTTGATTAGGATCTGTGACAGTTTTCATTCTTGGATCTTTCTTTACTTTAATATAGCTACCATTTCCAAAGAGTCTTTCAGTTTTTCTGTATATTCCGAACAATGTAAATAGTGAAAATAATTACACTACCTCATCTCAGAAATATAGACACAAATTTTTTTATTGGATTAATAACTGGAGAGGCTTAGTTTCTATTCTATTACTCAGTGTATTTGAAACCTATTTTGGTGGGAAGATTGGCTATATGTAATATGTAATTCATTTCATGAAATACCAGACATCTGAATTGAATTTAATGTCCCTCAGAAACATTTGATCTAAATGGATTTGATCTGTGATGATTTCAGTATTTACTCATCCCGCCCTGAGAAATGCCAATTTAAGCTTTGTACTTGGCATCACATCAAAACATCAAAAGAACTAGGTACATCAGAGGGTTGACCTAAAAGGTGACCACTTAACCACCAGAATCAAGCCTCAAAAGTTGTCAGTGGCTGTTCTGACATAAAACAGACAACACAGCTAACCTTAGAATAAACACACACAAGACAACCAGATAACAGGAAGTTATATAAATATCTGATCCATGAGGGGGGAGAGGTTGACTCACTCACATCTTTGTGAGAAGATCGAACATTTGTTTGAAGTTTCTGTAAAAACATATACCCTCACAGCCAACATTAACTGAACAAAATCCAGAAGTGAATAAACTATAATTTTATGTATGAAAGATTTAATCTTGCATTTTTACCAGAATTTACCAAAATAACTTGCATGTCTATACTTTTTAGCTTAAAGCTTCTTTGTTGTAAATAGTACCACTCCAATGTGGTTGCAGCTAGTGTAGTAGGAATTTGTTTTTGTATGTACCATTTGGAAATAAAATCCTATAGCTGAAAGCTAATAAACTTTATTTAAAATACCAAAACTTAGAATTAAAGAAAAATACACAAAACAATAAATATATGAATAAAATAATAAATATATAACTAAAATAAATTATCCAGAGGTTGTGGCCATAAATAATTCTAAGCATTAGTCTGAAATAAAAGAACTGGGGAGGACCATTTTCTCCTTTTCTTATTTTGTTAATCTCCAAGTAGTGTGTGTGTATATATATATATATATATATATATATATATATATATATATATATATATATATATATATATATATATATATATAGAATGAGAGAGTAGTAGTTATTACATGGTCTGAAGATGGCTTAAATTGTGAAAAACACAGTCACCATATAATTTTAATTCTTAACAAAAGAAAATACAAAAATATATATATATATATTTATTTATTTTATTTATTCACACTTTTCATTGACAATGCCAACATCTGTCTTGTTGGTTGAATGAGGTAAATTTGGTTCTATTCTGTGTGTGTGTGTGTGTGTGTATATATATATATATATATATATATATATATATATACATGAATCTGTGTGTGTAGCTATGTACCTTTGATTTTCAAATAGAAGGCCAAGGAGGATTATTCTTTTTGTGTTAAAAATCCATCTGAGATATCCTTCTTATAATCATAATCACTCATCTTATTAAGTCAGTGTTTCTCAACTTTTTTTTTCTTACTTCATGGTACATTTATGCAATAACTAAAACTCAAGGGTTGGGGATACTTTAAATTTTAATAAGGAATAATTAGTCATAAGATATGAAATTTTGGTTTAGCATTCTCAAAGAAGATTAGCAGTACAATTTTCATTTAAAGGGATTTCTGAAAAATCTATTTTTTTTTTTTTTTTTTTTTTAATAATGACTGATTTAAATCACTTGAGAAAGGTAAAAAACAAAAGAAGGATTATCTACTCCTTCTTAAAGATTAAGGAATTTATCCTCCAGTTTAAAATATTAAAGTATAAGTGCTTGATGTCTTTAGCGTTTTAAAAATAAAGAATTTTTTAGATATAAAAATAATTCATAAATTACTCTTCTGTTAATTTGGGACTCACCTGGCTACCTTTCAGGACACACTAATGCACCTGGTCACACTGCTTCAGAAAATTTCTTTGATCCCTTAATTTATGCTGTGAGCATTCTAGAATAAAGCATTTCATATTTTAAAATTGTTTCTGAAAAAACATTGCAGCCACCCCTTTTATTGCAGCTACCCTATTTGAAACTCATGTGTATATATTTCTATAAAATATGAACAAAATAAATGAGTTTTGAAGAACAAAAAGAATGTTATTGGCTTTGTTCATTAACAATCTATTGTTGGTTTTATTTTTTTTTTAAAAATGTACATTTTCCCCTCTTGATATAAGCAAACCAATAAAAGATTTACAAAGGCTTTTTTTTTTTTTTTTTATGAACTCACATGCCTGAAAACAATCATCTGGATTTGTGGTTCAGAATTTTTTAAATTTTCACTACAAATGTTCTTAGGAAAGATAGCAGAGTAGTTTTATGTTGCACAGATGAAACTGGTTGCTCTACCAAGGCAGTAGAATCTGGTCTGCTCTCCACTTTCACCTAAAGCTGAGGAAAGAGTGAATTTGTGTTTTTTACCAAGGAGATTAATACAAAATGAATTCAATAAAACTTGGTTTGCATTTTCCTCACTAATGACTGTTATCAAATGCATTTATCACGAGTAAGAAAATGTTAAATTATAAATCAATTCCTAGATTTATTGGTCCAAATATATGCTTTTTTTATTAGCATGTGTTTGGATAAATAATGTACATATATATCAACTTAATTGTTAGATTTTTTCCATTGTGGTTTCTTATTCCCTGATCTAATCAGGATAATGACATTTGTATTCAGAACTGGTGTTAGCTTTAAGTGTCACTTTCAAATATTATTCATTAAATTGTCAATCCTTTTGACAGATCAGAGGAAAGAAAAAATAACTTGTGGTTTGTTTGTGTTTTTTGATTGTTTTAAGGTATTTCTGATCTCAAATACAATGACATGCCAAAAATTATGAGTTTGTGTTTTGAATTGTATAGGACTGTTTCTAGTCTCAACATGGCATCAATTCCACAGGTGATCCTAATAGCCTTGGAAAGATGTTGGCTAAACTCTCCTGATAACTATTCATAGCTCCTTTCTATTTTTAGGTCAATAACCCAGGTAGGGTTGATAAGCCATAAAATAAATTATATTTTTAAGTGCAGGATCTTGTGCGAAGATAGATTTGCCCATCAAACCCATAAATATTCAGTTGGTCTCATGTCTTATGTTGGGTGAACATGTTGATAAAACCATTCATTGGAAGGCTCCAGAATACTCCTTATACCAATTATAGGTAATTTGGGCTGTATTATCCTGCAAGAATAACCCCTCAAATAACCTAGAATGGGATAATGTCAGGTGAACATTATGGTCACACCTTTTATCAGATGTCTCCAGAATTCTTCTTAGACCAATTCTAGACATTATGTATTATCCTGTTGGAATTACTAATCATTGTTGGAGTACATGGAGTCCATGAATGGGTGTTAAAGGTTATGAAACAGTGCAACATTGCAGTCATTGACTTATTTAGGCAGATAAGCAGACTCAATGCATGTCTCATGAACACATCCAACATTATTATGGAATAGTGTCTTGTTAATAACTGTGGTTCACAGCTTTATGGTGTCTGCACTACACCCAAAACAAGAACCATAACTCATCAGGCCATACCACATATTAACAGTCTTCTAGGGTCTAATTAGCTATATCAAAAGCCTTGTTTGGTCTCATGGTGTTAACAAAGACAACCCTGATGAGTATTTTGCATCCACTTTCCATGGAATATAAAAAAACACTGAACTGATTTGCTGGTTATATCCCTCTCTCCCAACCCACCTTCACTACCCTCAGAATGCTTAACCTATGTCCATACAGTGATAATAATAGTGTGAACCTGCATACATTTTTGACACAATTCTATCCGCACTAAAATAACACTCTTTGGTAATGTTATACCATACATATGGACTATAATGAGTATGTCCCAATCCTCATAAATACAGTGGAATATATTGGCTTGGGGGATTCACCTCTAGTTAACCACTAGCAGTGGATTACTTCCTACACACCACTGTCAAATCTTGTATGTGGTTAATGTTATAAAGATTATTGTTCCATTTCCAGCCTTTGTTTTGGTTATTCTAATTCAGTAACTTTTTCTAGGTTACAACAAGTAATGAATTATGAGATATGATTTTATTGGTATTCAATCAGCCTAATTTTATATATATATATATATATATATATATATATATATATATATATATATATATATATATATATATATACACACACACACAGTATCAACAGAAAGCCAGAAAAATTAATGGATAATAAAAACAGTTTTTTTATATAACAAATTAATGTTTCAATTAAATTTAGACACAGTTAAGCACATATATTAGGTACAAAAATCACTTGATGTAGCCACCATCGGCAATCAACACTCTCTAGAAATTGGAAGATGGAGCAGGCCTTGATGATGGTGTGCCTGTCCATGTTGGCCATAGCATCCTAAATAGCTGCTTTAAGAGCCTTCTTGATGTTGTTTGGCCTGCTTTTCACCTGCCACTCCAAGACACCCCACACAAAATAGTTAAGAAGATTGCTATCTGGTGATGAGGGGAGCCATAAATTGTACAGAACATTGCTGAAGATCCAAACCTGGGTGGTCCTTGCCTTGTGTGTACAGGTGGAGTTCTGTTAAAAGATTTAGAGCCTCCCATTAGCCACCCTGTCCATTTAGGGTTTGATGTACTCATTCAGAAGCCTCATGTAGTCATTGCCACCAAGGTGGAGGGTCAGGGATTAAGATAGGCTCCATGACATCGTCTTACTGCTAACAACATCAAACACTGATAGGCACATGATAGGCACATTACCAGGAGATTCAGCCAACCACCTTTCATCCTGTAAGTTCAGTCTCGTATCCTGGACAAAGTTCTTCTCCTCAGAAAAAAAACCTTAGCATTTTGGTGCTTGAGGTCATTGATCAGGGCTGACACCTTCAGCTTTTTCCCCACCTTCTGCACTTTGGTGAACAATTGGTGCCTCTTGAGCTCATAAGATTTATAATTCAAGTCCCCTTTGACAATAAGCCCAATTGTTCACTTACTGGTACCTATTTCCTTGGCAATTTCCCCTTCATGCTTTTGCTAGGCTTCTCCTTGACAACCTCAGCAATGTTGTTGACAAACTCTGGCATCCTGGTGACACCAAAGCACTTCTTATGAGTCAGGCCTAAATTTGTCTGTGTCATTTGAGGGCCCCATGTGTCTTTGCAAGGTCATAGATCATGGTTTTATGGTATTTTAACCATTCAGTGATTTCCATGACTTTGTGGATGGTGTAATAGCAGCTCAATGATCATATTCTGAAGACATGATGATTACTAACCACCTTGCACATGAATGGGATGACAGCTACTGATGTGTAGTACTTTCTAATAGTGCTCTCCAAACCTTACTACACTGTGACATCATAGTGCTGTTGCCATGTAAAAATTTCTCTAGAAAACAAGTTTTGATATTTAAGTGGGGGAAAAAGTGACTATAAAGTGGAGGTTTGATTTACAATATACATATAATGTCCAAATAGACCCTGATTTTGTGTTTGACTATGGAAATGAATGTTCAGTTGACAGTGTAAATACACTACTAAAATAAACACCAAATTTGGATTTACCTTTATGCAAATAGGTTGTCAATTTTAAAGTAAAAATCCTAAAAAGAAAAAGTGTTATTTTTATCAAGTTGAAAACCTAGGGTTTTTAGAAAGACACTTAAGTCAAGCTTGTGTCTTCTCATAGGATTTAGTCAACCTTTACAGTGAGTCCTTGCTGAGAGAACTAGGTGTCCTGCCAGGATTTATTGTTGGCGAACACAATCTTAACAACATAAGATATGCAAATAACATTGTGTTGATGGCAAGAACTACTGAACACCGTAGAAAAGTAAAGTGAGAAGGTCAGACTAATCAACAATTGTAAGAAGATTGAATGTTTAGCTGTCAGCAAGAGAAACAAACCAAGGTATGAATTACAAATTGAAGGTGTTAAAATCAAGTAAGTACAAAAATGCAAATATCTAGGAAGTTCAATATTGAAATCCAAAGGCGCATTGGGATAGTGAAAGATGCCTTCTAAAAGTTGAGCAAAGTATTAAGCAACAAAGAATGGGAAATATAACACTGAAATCTGAATGAAAGCACATTGGAATAGAAAAAGATGCCTTAAAAAAGTTTTACAAAGTATTAAGAAATGGAGGAATGTAATTAGAAACAAAGAAAAGAGTGTTTCACTGCTATGTAGTATTAGACTAACTATATGTCAGTGAATGCTAGACAATTTCCTCACAGACAAAGAATACACTTGAGGCAACAGAGATATGGTTCTACTGAAGAATGCTGAGAATACCATAGATGGAGCATGTGAGTAATGAGGAACTTTTAAGGAAAATGGAAACAAAAAAGAATGTTTATACTTAGAATTTGACCCTCAGATATATTAAGGGCAAGAGAGACAGAAATAAACAGCAAGTAACATACTTATTGTGCTTGTATAAATGGATAGTGGAACAAGGAGTAGGAAGTATAGTAAAAAGTCAATTATTGCCAAGAGTTACAAAGGATACGAAGTTGTGGAGAACCATGATCTCTAACGTCCAGAAGAGACATGGCACCAAAAAAGCTATATTAAAATATTGAGTGCCTAATTTCAGAGAAAAAATTTTTTTTTTTTTTTTTTTTTTTTTTAATCTTTTGAGATTCCATTAAATTTATCAATAAAAAATATTGGTTGATTTGTTTTTTTATGGTTTGTCAACCTTTTGCAGGTTATTTAAAGCCAGAAAATAATATTTTTAGATTGTAAGAATTTTTGGAAGATAATCATGATTTACTGATATATGCCCTACTAATTACTTCCTACCTGGGGACAGAAGTGGTGGATTAACACCTTTCTCAAGAGTATTTGCACATGAGTTAATATAATGAACCAAACTGGGATTTGAACTTGACTCTCTGATTTCCAATACTGAATCATTATCCTTAACATCACCCACACATCCAAGCTTACAGCACCTGTTATTCCCAAGCAGTCACCCATTTAGGTACTGACCAGGCTTAACATTGCTTAACTTTGGGGATCGTATGAGAACTAGTGTTTTAATATGATAATGGTTGCAATCCCAATGAAATATACCCATTATTTTAATAAAAAAAGAATACAAAATAAGGGTCCATATATTGTAAATTGAAACCCCAAATAGAAACTTTAAAAGTTAATTTCACAAAGAAATTAAAGTCATATTTATTTAAAGTATATCAAAATACACTGAACTTAAACTAAGTTCACTGTTTTCCTACAAAAATAGTAAACTTAGTTTAAATTCAGTATAATTTGGTAGCAGTTCTTTTTGTATATATGACTGATTAAAAATAACAAACATTTCGTGTCTATTAAATTTGTTGGTCTTTTTTTTCTAGTACATGAATAACATGCAAATTTGTTTTTTGTTTATGCATAAAATAGCTGAAATTCATTTTGTGTTGTCCAAGCTTTTGACACATGTTAGTCATAATCAGGTATGTGAGTAAAGAAAAGAAAATTAGGTGTATTTTAAGTAGTACATTGTTTTTAAAAGTATTGTTATTATTTTTTAATGTTAAATCCAATATGATATGGTTTCATTAAATTTAACGAGTTTACATGTTATTTTTTCTTAATATTTTATCAGATAAATCTTATTTTGATAACTTTTTATTTTCCAGGTTGATCTTCAATGGTTGAATGTCAGTGCTAACAAAAGCTCGGTAATATTGCAACTAGAGAATAACAGCAAGTACTCATTTGGTGTGGCAGCTGAGAACTTCAATGGTTCCAGTGGACTAACTTGGGGACGTTGTTTTTACTACAAGAAAAGTAGGTGGAAAGTCTGTTTTGAGGTTGACTACCAACCTATGCATCATCTAAAATAGTTTCTTTCATCATCATTTAACTTTTTGGAGGCATGGTGGCGTAATATATAGTCAAGTTTGCTACATTCACCTATGTGCAAATACCTTAGGAAAAGTTATAAATCTATTTCTTCTCCCTCCAGCTATGGGTTAATAGCAGGACAGACTAGGTCCTATAGCTTAGTGTTGCAATCATTAGGAGAAGGACAACAAGTGGTTGGAAAATAAACTAAGATCTGTTTACGGGTTTGATGAATTCCTCAGAGTAAACAGCTATCTCCTCCAACTATAGGTTAAATAGTCTCACCAACCTACAATTGGCCAAGAGTGGTGAGTATGGCTATCCTTGAAGACATGGTCAATCAGGGAGGGGTTCCTTCAACAGGAATGAGAAGGAACTGGATTTGGAACTTTTTATGTTAAAAGTGATTGAGACAATAATATTTAGTCAGTAATTATTTTTTAATATGAAAGAATAATAATCATGAACAAATGAAAAAGACCTATCTTTTGTTAATCTTGGTTGTATGATAAAAAATTCTTTGTAAACCTATGATAACCAAAAATGAATATTTTTCTAAAATGATAAATATTCAGTATTTTACAAGTATAACAAATATTGTGAGTAGAGGAATGTCTAAGGCAATGTTTTTTAAAGCATTTTTACTTCAAGGTGCACTTATAAAAAATAAAAAAATGCTAAAACTGTGGGGTGCATTTTAAATTTTAATTACGGAAAATTAGTCATGAAATTTGAAAATAGGAAAATAATAAAGAAGTTTCCTGATATAAGGATTTATTTTTAACACATTACATTGCATGTTTAATTATGAGATAACGATATATATATTTTTATATACCAAGAAAAATATTGATGAAAAAATATGACAAAGGTGAAAATTTTTGTGTGACATGTGTTGTCCTTTAGGACTTCATTGGACTAAATTTATTGTTGATGCAACAACACATGCGCATGAACAAGGAATGCTGGGAATTAAAAATTTTTTTTTTTATATAATTTAGATTCTTTTTCTTCTTGTTTCCATTACTTTTGTTATTAGAATATTCTAAACTGTGATAATAGAAGATTTTCCAGAAATGGTGAAATGCTGTAAGAGCCAGGGTGCAAATTTACTGTAGATGACTTTGTAATCAGGGCACTCTCTAAACATTTTTGTTGTAGTAAATTGTTTTCACCTTTTATCAGAGTAACATTTTTTATGTCAAAATTGTGGCCACTCTTGTTATGCTAAGTAATTAATGCATTTAATGTATTGTTTTGTAAAATGTACCTTTTGTGTTCATATAATGTTTTATTTAGATTCCTTGAGACTTCTATGTAATTTTTTTGTGACAATTATTATAGGTGATTGAGTTAAATTCATCCTTCAAGTTTTAGCTTATTGTTTTGTTTAGTATTGACTAATTAAGTTTTATTGTTTTAGATGTAGTAGTAACAAATTTCATGTTAATTTTAGATAAGTTCTTTTCAGTTGTAGATGTGATAGTTGGTATGATAATATATTTTCTTGATCCATTGGGTTTGTCAGGAGGGGCCATTTTTTTCTATTTTGAAATAGTAAATGATCCACAGTAAATTTGCACCCTGGCTCTTACAATATTTCACCATTCCTGGCAGATTTATTATCCAGTTATGGAATATCTAATAACAAAAGTGAAAAGAATCTAAAGTAATTCGCTAGATTATAAAAAGAAAAAAATTGAAATTCCCAGCATCCCTCATTCATGTGCTTGTGTAGTCACACCAACATAACAAATTTATTTCAATGAAGTCCTAAATGATGAAATGCATCATACAAAAACTTTTTTCACTTTCTCATATATTTATACATATTTAAATATGCATATATGAAACCTGTGCTTTTTTAAATATAAAAATTTATTCATAATAAAATTCATAAATTACTCTTCTGTTAAATAGGGATGTACATTGCTACCTTTCAGGGTATATTAGTGCACCCAAGCACACCGCTTGAGAAACACTGGTCTAATGAGTGCTAATCTACAAAAAATATTTTGCTATTTGTTTTTTTATTTATTTTTACCAATTAATTTAAGTAGTGCTGTATAATCTTTGATTTGTGCAATTAATATTTCGCACTGAATTAATTGCATGTACAAAATTGTAAAATTTCATGAAAAGTATATTTCTGTTTTTGAGTTTTTTTTTGTATTAAACATTCAAATTTTGATTTTTTAGAATCACTTAAATATTTCTCAAGATGCTTTGCTGATTTCAATCTGACAAATTTTTCAAACATAGTTGTCAACCACACTTCCTCCCAGCCCTAGTTTAAACCAGCATTTCTTAAATGGTGCATCTGGGCATACTAATGCACCCTGAAAGTTGCTAGGCAAAAATATTATTCACTGTCACTGTTGTATTAACTTTTTGGATTCTCCTGTTTTACGTTTGATTCCCATAATTTATATTTGGATTTGTTGCTATTGAAACAGTCAATTTCTGGTCTGTAAAGTAATTTGCCATGGTTAAATGTAATTTGCAAAAATGCCCAGCAAACAGAATTGACAAAGCGTCCAATAAAGAATAACAACAGAAACAGGACAAAAAAAAATACTAAGCAAACAATATATATGCATGAGAAAAATAGGTCAAACAATATTAATAAGTCAAAATATTCACAAAGAAAGAATGATGTTAATGTGCAAAAGGATACAGTCAAGTGATTTTAGTGTTCTGACTTCAAGACAATAAAGGGCAAAAATATGGTGATGAGACCAAGAAGTGGTTCCTTTTTTTTTTTTTTTTTTTTTTTTTTTGTCTATAAATTTAGGAGGTGATGTTTGTAGCAGTCATTCCTACAATAATTGGAACTAGCAAACTTGAATTTGAAAAAAAATAAAGAAAAATTCTGTGGAAATTCCAGATTCCCACTTACGATTTTGGAAAGTGAAAATTTCACTGAAATATGTCGGAAAACTTCAAAGATTTTATCTGAAATCAAGAAATTATGAACTTCAAGCAAAATGGTCACAATATATGGAAAAAAACTTTCAGTTTAAACTGACACCAGGAGGCTATCATTTTAAGGTATTTCAGAAAAAAATTTCATTATATCAGCACAGTTCAAATCATGAACTCATCGCTGAGAGATATTACCTATTCTAACTGAATTACTGAAAAACCAATATGAATATTGCAAAGAAAATGTTTCTCTTTCACACTCAAATATGCTTTTATATTTGTTGCTTTTGTGTTTAAATGAATTAATGAACATAGACAAATTTTTTTATTTTGTAGGACCCCTAAAACCAGTTGATGAATTTTCAGTGGAGCCATTTTATGATAAACTGCAGATTGATTGGAAACCCTATGATTGTTTCGTTGAAAAAGCTTACATTATTGAATACAAAATCAAGTATTGTAAAGCTTTGAATAATTCACAATGTAATGGTTTGTATTTTTTAACATGTATTTTTTCATTTATTTTTTTAAACAATATGCATGCTTTGAGCAAGATTTTAACTTTCAAAGTCATTATACAAAACAAAATTAACTGAAAAAAAATGCTCTGTATATAAATAAAATGTAAATAAATGTTTGCTACCAGTTACTGTTGTGAAGCTTGTGAGTGGCTATGATTTACAGTAACTTTCTTTTTAATAATTTCATCTCAAGCAAGGTGATAGTACTACTAAGATGCAAGTGGTTACTAGGTGTGAAAGAGAATGAGAAGATTTTAGTGAGGAGAAAGGACAATAAAAGAACAGGATTCAGAAAGATGAAAGATTGTGAATGATATTGCATTTAAATTTTTGAAGATTGTAGGTGACAAGGAAACAAGAAACCAAAGTTTCACAGGTGAGAAAAGAAATTATTAGAATAGAACTTGCAGTTACTTTTAGCTAATTCAACAAGTAAAATAATGAGACCTAGTCACCAATCTAATAGCATGTTTGAATTAATGCAACTGAGGTACCAAGGAAAAATGCTCATCAGAACAGTTGCAATGAAAATATTTATAGAAAAGGCAGAGGGAAAACCACATCAGTGGGAAAGTGAGTGGGGTCAAGATGCCATGTCAGGACTGATTACATTATGCACCTTTCTTTGGATTTTATAAGGAATCTTAATATTAATAGTAGGAGCATCAAACTAGATGTGGCAGCAATATTCAATGCACAGACAAACAGTAGATTTATAAGTGTGCAAGATGGATTCTGATGAGAAAAAATTGTCTGGTACAGTGAAGCAACTTTCCTAGCTGTAAACCGAGCATTTGATTCAATATAATCACTCCACTTTATGTTGACATTTTGCAATGGTATTGGAATGACTTAATTTTCTTTCACTGTGGCAATCCTGTTTTGATGTCTTTCTTTGTGTTTGTGTCACAGAATCAACTTGCTTGCAGGGAGAATAACTTATCCTTCTGGACCATAATTTATTTTGAATTATGAATTTTTTTTTATCATTTCATTATCATTTTTTCATCCTTAAGCAAGACAATAAAGCCACTAAGATGCAAGGGGTTACTGAATGTTAGAGAATATGAGAAAAATGCACTATTGAGAGAGGAAAATAAAAGAAAAAAATTAGGAAGACAAAAGATAATGTTGACATTGCATTTAAATTTATAAAAATTACAGTTAACTGGGAAGCAAGAAGGCAATATTTTTATATGAGTTAAATTACCTTATTTAGTTAAAATAAGTTACTAGTTTGTCAGTTAAACATTTCTCTAAATTCTTTTTTTTTTTTCTTTGTTTTCTTTCCAATTTTTTAGAAGCTGTGAAAGAGAAAACTGTTCACAGAACTGAAAGAAAATTCCAGACTCCTAAACTGTCCCCAGATTATTATCTTGTCTGGGTTGAGCCACTCACATATGGTGGATCTGGACCATCAAGTGTAAAAAAGATGGTAAAAATATCTTCCAGTTGTAAGTTGAAAAAATATTTCTTTATTTTTTGGATAATGGTGTTTAAAAAAAAAAAAAGAACACTTTAACATCTGTTTATATTTATGAGATGAGGTACTGTAATTATTTACACTATTTACATTATTCAAACTGTTGTCCTCATCTTTATTACCATATACATGATGTTTTGGCCATTGTATGCTCTGGCCTTCTTCAGGTGATATATATTGGTATTTTGAACCAAACCCTTTATTTAAAAGTGACTTGACTTAGAGTTGTAAATTCAATACCTGGCCAAGCTGAGCAAAGAAAAAGTTGGAGAGTTGAGTTACTCAAGGGAATTGACTGAAACTGAGATATCCAAAATAGGCATGATACATGGAATTAGAACAATCTACACCCATGAACTAAATAAAGGGTTCTGTTTGAAATTCCAGCATATATCACCTGAAGAAGGCCTGAGTGTATAACAGCTGAAACCTTGTGAATATGGCAATAAAGATGAGGATAACAGTCCAAATGATGTAAATAGTGTAAATACTTCACTTTCAATATCGGAAAGTTTGGTTTATTATAAAAGAAGGCCTAATTCTCTGTCCATCACACACAATCTTCCTGTGTCTTTGCATGAGTATATTTAATGGATATGCATATCTGTGTTGTGAGTGACTTGCATATGCTGTGTCATCTAATGTACACGCACACATGTATGGTTTGACTGATTTTGAAATAAGACATTGAAATAATGCATTACTCTTCTACTTTGTCTGGACAACTCCTACCCTGGGTTGTGTAATAAAATCATAAAGTTTGAGGCAAGAAAAGAAAAAAAGATTAATTCTTTTAAATCCTAAAAAAAATCAGATAATTGTAAGATATTATTGATCTTTTTAGAAATTAATCTATCAAAAATAGAATTATTTTTAAAAATCCTTTGAAAATCTTGTTTTAGAAATATTTGTAGGTCTGTCACAAGAATTTAAATATACTTATGCATAGGAAACATATGTGCATGTATGATTTGAATCAACTTATGTGTCTTGAAGGCTAATTTTCCTATCTGTCTGACAAGAAAATAATATAAAGCAGCCATTTGAAGTCATTTTTATGACATACCAGTATTTAAACTAAATATATTTTCTAATAAATATAGTATTTTAAATGGACACACAGTTTAGATTTGAAATTTGATCATCTTGTGGTCAGCAAAGATGATTAAAATTAGTTGGCTATAAAATTGTTATAGAATTGCACAGGCATAATTTATTAAAATTTATTTTTAAATTATCATGCAGAGAAACCATCCTTTTGACACTACCTCTTATTGTGAGCATGTCTGTCCATGTTTAACAAAACATCAATATTATTTAAAAATTTTATTCTTGAAAATAATTATTTTATTCATAGGAGCCTTAATACAAGGAGGATGTCTTAATAATTGATAGTGGGTGGGGTGATCCAGAAAATCATATAATGGATAAAAATCTAGAATTGAAGTAAAGAAATAATTGAAAAAGAAAAACATTACATTTATCATAAAATGGAATATGGTAATTTTGGAAAGAATAAAAAAGAAGAATGGAACAAAACAATCATAAAAGCATGTAAGCAAAAACTTTGGATTGCTTATTCCCAAGACTTGCTACTTTGTGGCAAGACTTCTGGCAGGCTGTTTTCCTGATCACAGCAATCTTAGCCTCTTCAAGTTTAGGTTGTTTTTTTTTTTTGATATTTTGTTTTTTTAAAAATTTTTCACTCCAAGTGAGGCAATAATGCTACTAGGACACAGGGTGGGGGTACAGGCAGTGAAAGAGAATGAGAAAACTTTAGTGAGAAGTAAGGAAAATAAAGGAACAGGGTTCAAGAAGACAGAAGATGGCAATTGACATTCCATTTAAATTTTTGCAGATTGTAGTTGGCAAGGAAGAATGAAATCTTAAGGGAGTTCTACAAGCAAGAAATGAGACTGTTAGCAGAGACAGTTGTATCTAACTAGTCCAACAGTAAATTGATGAGACCTAATTGCCAATCTAGTAGCATGCTTAAATTTAAGCAGTCAAGGCACTAAGAAAAAAAGCTCATCAGAACAATTGCCATGAAAATATTTGTAGAAAAGGCAGAGGGAAGCAAAGTCATGTTAATCAGAAAGGTCAGGATCGATTACATTACAGACTGAATTTTGTCAAGAATCTCAAGATATATGGTAGGTTCACTAGAAAATAATTGTAATGATTACAGTTTCCTTTTTGAGCTCTGTGTTGATAATGGATAGGTTGGCCTTTACAAGTTTGGGGAGAGAAAATGGAAAATGTTCTCAAAAGAAAAAAAATAATCAGTAAATAAAATATTCTCCTACTTTTATGGGGCACCTCAAAATAAGAGGCTATTTCTTGTAACCAAAAATCCACTCGTATGTAATCTTTGTCAAAATATTGGCATGAATATCAAATCTTTTGTTTTCTTTCAAATGAGCTATTTATCATTTTTCCTTGTTTATTTTCAGCTTTGAGCACTGCCATTATCGTTGTTATAGCAATTGCCTCATTTCTGGTATCAATATTCATCATTCTGGGATGTGTTTATGCTTACAAGTAAGTTCACTGTTGATGTTATTTTATTGGAGCCCTTTCAGGCAATAGACATTGAAATAACTACTGTAATTCTTTGTGTATATATTACTAGAGAGTATAAAATGCAGTTAAAAATGCAGAAAAATTCCAGGGAAAAAACTTATTTTCATGTATAAAACGCACTTGATTTTAGAGCAAACAAAATGTTCAAAACTTGTGAAAAAGGAAAAGAAAAAAAACAAAAACAGAACATTGTTTTCTTTTGGGATTTGTAAAAACATTAAAGTTGGTAATTGGCTGTTAACAAAGCTTGATAAAGTTGTTTATTGTGAACCTGTCATTAATAATAATTGTTTTTGTTGATTTTTATCTTAAAATTATACATCATTTTGTATTTGTTTTTTTTATTGTAAATGTTTTTACCATTTTGAAAGATTTCCAAACTCATGTAAGTGTCTAGACACAATGAAAACTGAAAAAAGTACAGAACCATACATAGCTTAGAGAAACATTTTGAAAGATCTATTTCCCTTTGCAATATGCCATCAGATAGATATCTCTCTGGTAAACAAATAAACTCAATTTTACTTGATTTTGTCTGGTTTGAGTTCTGGAAAAAATTGAGTTTTTAACTAAAGTGCAAGACATAGCAGACTTTTGCACACAATTTTCGTTTTTTTTTTTTTTTTAATCATTTCACCCCATGCAAGACAATAAAGTCACTAGGACACAATAGGTTACTGAATGTTAGAAACTATGAGAAAAATTATTATTAAGAAGAGAGGACAATGAAAGAACAAGAATTAAGAAGACAGAAGATAATGATTGACATTGCATTTAAATTTTTAAAGATCAAATTTGACTTGGAAGCAAGAAGCTGGAATAGAGTTCCACTCATGAAGTGTGATAGAAGAAACTGTTAACATAAAACTTATGGTTCCATCTAGCCATTTCAATTGTAAAATTATGAGACCTTGTCACCAATCTAGTACAGTGCTTAAATTCATAAAATCTAGGTACCATAGCGGAAAGTTTATCAGAACAATTACCATAGAAGTATTTATAGGAAAGGTACAGGGAAACCATGTTGCAGCAATGGGAAAGGAACTGAAGCCAAGATGCCAGGTCAGAATCAATAACATTGCAGTGTTACATGTTGATAATAATTGTAACAAAGGAAAAAAAATGATTTACCACAACACAGAGCTAAATCACAAACAAATATTTAATTTACTAAAACAGAACATAAAATATATACAGGATAAACAATTCTGGCCTACATAACAGAAAACAAAAACACAGTTACTGGCGAAGTGTTAAGAGGGAGAAGGAAAGGGAGTCAAATATCTTTA
This sequence comes from Acanthosepion pharaonis, assembly GCA_903632075.3. NCBI lineage: Eukaryota > Metazoa > Mollusca > Cephalopoda > Sepiida > Sepiidae > Acanthosepion > Acanthosepion pharaonis. The sequence continues at coordinate 3,825,221 of CAHIKZ030004896.1, read as the reverse complement.
TCACTTTATGGCTAGCGAAGTAATCTAAGTGCTATATTGGGAAATCCACAAAGGTGTGTAAATAAATATTAAATTTTAGTTTGGTCAATGAAAATTAGTCAAAATTCTATTTACCAAATTTGTTCCATGAAATTCTCTTTTGGGTTTTTGTTGGTTGGCAACTATTTATAGAGATTCTTTCGGCTGGATATAATAGTCCTCGAATCAAAAGCCGGAGTTGATAACAGCAGAAATTCCCCTTCATCAACTGACAACCCTTTTCCAAAATCCCATTTTTATAGGGGATAACACCTAATTTGCATATTTCTAGATGTTTCTCTAATCTAGATTTTTCTCGAATATACTAGAATGATCTAGAATCCTCCAAACATTCTATTTCTAATTTCTCTATTTTACAACTACTTCATGAATGAAAACTTTTTTGTAATAACAAGTAGAACTCAGTGGAATCCCTTATTATAGAAATGCATCCTCGTAACAGCAGATTAAAAAAGAAGTTGCATCTTGTATACATAGGATTATGATACTTTCTTGTATCTCTTAATTTAAAGAAGTATTATTGGTTGATAATTGCCATTTGCTTATTCTAAATGGAAGAAAAATTAATGTTTTTTTAAACAATTTAAAAAAGTTAAGATGGGAGGCACTTGGACAACTTCCCAAGAACTACTGCTTTGTGGAGCAGACTCTTCTGGCTGGATGTTTTTATGATCACTTTAATCTGAACCTTTTCATGTCTAGGTTTTTTTTTAATCATTTCATTCCAAGCAAGTAATAATGTCGCAAGTGCACCGGGTGTTACAGCGAGTGAAAGAGAGATGAAGTGAGGAAAGAACAATGAAAAAATAGGATTCAGGAAAACAGAAGATAGCAAATAATGTTGCATTTAAATCTTTGAGGATTGTATGTGGCAAAGAGACAAAAAATTGGAAGGGAGTTCTACAGGCGAAAAGTGCATGAAAAGAAATCCTTAGAAGAGATGGTTGCAGTTAGCTAGTTCAATCATAAAATGGTGAAACCTATATATATATATATATATATATATATATATATATGTGAAAAGTGTATATAAATATAAATAAATATATATATGTATAATTATTTATATATTATATGTGCGGTACTTATTAGAAAGCGCTCAATATCAGAGATAGAGCTAACATATTTGGTTGGATAGATGTGAGTTTGTGACCCTGGGTTTCACGCTTTAGCAATCGTCAGACAAGAACAATCACCATTCAAATATTTGTAGAAAAAAACAGATGGGAGCCATATCACATTGGCAAGAAAGTGACTGAGGTCAAAATGCCAGGTCAGGATCGATAACATTATAGACCCTTCTTTGAAGGGTTAACTTGTCTTTGATACATAGCCTCAACAACTTGTACTACTTGCTTTCTCTTACCCTCATACAACACCATACAGTAAACCCTCCAGCTTGAGTGTCTCTGGGCCCTTGTATTGGGTGAACATTAGTATAAAAAAGGAGCCAAAAAGATTTTGTAGTGCTTACATATATACTGGTGTATATTCTCTTTCTATGGGTATCTTCAGTTTATTGTGGTCAGGGTTGAAATGTGATATGAAGTGTTTTTAAGGCCCCCACATTTCTTCTGTTTTACTTTTTAATTGATGTTATCATGATTTTTTTGATCTTCTCTGAGTAGCAGATTTTTCAACTTAGGCCTGGTGTGTTGCTGAGAAATGTGTCCCTTGTTAACATTCAGTACTCTGCATCATTTATAAAAACTACTTTCTGTACATGGAATCGCATCAAAATATAGTGTTTTATATATTTGTGACACTGAGCTGTTGGCCCGTGGTCAACTCCCAGTCGCGGCGCAAAACTGTGATATTTCTTCTACCAGCATTGTGGGGTTGACTCTTAGTTGCTGCCACTAACCTGTGTCCCGGTCGATCGGTGGTCGTCGCTACTTGATGGAGTCCTTTGTTCAGGGTACCAAGTGGAATGGTTGGTCGATGCTAATGGCTTCACACCAGCTTCGTCATTCTCAGCTCACTTCCAGCATCTGATTACTGAAGTAACTGCTTCAATCTCAAGTCTAACCTACCCACGTTGTGATTTTGATCTTAGGTAGACGAGTTCAATTAGGTGTCAGGCCGTAGTGTAAGATGAGTCTAGACTAGAGGTGATATTGCACAAGCATAAAGAAAAGAAGCAAATAAAAACCCAAGAGGTTCAAGTATGTTGAAAGAAAACAAATCAACTTTTATTTGTTATATACAGGAGTGTGTGTTTTTCTCCCAGCCCGTTTTCTACATAGTGACATTTTTACGCTTCTTAGGCAAGTTCTGGTCTTCTAAATCAACTGGTTTAGTTTTTAAGTGCTGGCTTAGCTTCGTTTGTCAGTATAACTTGCTGTTCGTAGAATAGGTGAAGTAAGAGGTCGTGGAATATCTCGGTCAGCATCTGTGAGGCAACACTCTGGTTCCTGCTACTCGAACTGCAACTCCAAAACTCAACTCAAAACTAATTGGCAAACTGCCCGAGAGTGTTCATTTATATGGACACTGACCAAAAACCATTGGGGGTTAGATGCAGCCTGGGGTTTTCAGTAAATCCCGATTTCTGACAAGAAACCTCTTTGTTGTCTGTCCAGGAAAATTGATTATTTCCCATTTTGGAAAATTAATCAATTTCTATTTTGGGGATCCCTTCGTCTGTGAGGAGAGGTTGTAGGATAGCTATCCTCCTAAACTCCCCCCTTCTCACATTGATACCTCATACCAAATCCTTTCGGTGGGTGTTAATAACTTCCCCATCTTTCTCATCAAATTACCTTCACCTATCACCATTGCTACTACTTGACCAATGGCGTCCCAGAATTTTTTCGTTTACAAAAATCTCTTTCTCACTGGCCAAAATTCTTATGAATAACATATGGCCACTTAAAATCTCTAGGATCTTTTGGTCACCTTGCATCTTCTTAACCAGTACTTTTACAAACATCATCAATCAATTGTCAAAGTCTGTTATCTGGTCCCTTCATGAAGTTAGCGCCTACGGGAACCTTTGGCTTCTTGAGAAAGAAAAAAAAAAAATTCATAAATTTCTTTCTCTCCAAATCGGCAATTCTTCTGAGATATTTTCTCATGCCAAAATTCTATAATTGACACATGGCCACTTAACTTGCCGGTACTTAAGATGATATCTTGGAAAAATAAATAAGGGTAATTCTCTTTACCCCATATCGACAAATACTTTGGAACATTTTCTCATGCCAAAATTTTTATAATTAACATATGGCCTTGCCGGCACTTAAAATGATATCTTGTTCTCAGGTTTTCTTTAACCAGTACTTTTACAAACATCATTGATCAACTGTCAAAAACTCATATATGGCCTTTTTGTGAGTCCACTGTTTACACCAATTCTCGGATTCTTGAGAAAAGCAACTTGATCTTACTTTTAACCCAAAAAATAAAAATCTCAGGGTATCTTTTCCGTTCTCTGTATTTTCTTGTTTAATTTTCATGGTTAATTAGTTAATTAATTATCATAGATAAATAGTATCACATATTAGTTCTATATATTTCTATATATCTGGCTCTCAATTTCAGTCAAGATTGTTTTAGGTGTTGCCATAGAAGGATATGACAACACAAACAAGAAATCAGAATTTAACATTAGGAGGACTAACATTTTCCTTGGTGAAAATAGTCACCTACATAGTACTAAAGATTAACTTGCATGATGGACAATGCAGTATTCAATTATATTATTAGACATTGTCATGAGGTCAAAGTGGTATGTGCAGGGACACTGGGATAAACCTTGAATAGTGATTACATGGTGACATGCAACAAATGGAGAAGTTAGTACATGTTTTGTTAACTCTTAGCTAAACAAAATTTAGCCTACTTTATCACCAAGTAATCATTTTTTTCAACTCTGGTTGGAGGTGATTGGTGGGATGAGGAACCAACAAAATGCAACAATTAATATCACTCAAATTAAATTTAAAGATTGATTATCCAAGAACAAAATAGAAAATGTGCAATTTAATTACAAAATTCATATCATCATAAGGTGTTTTTTTTTTTTTTTTTAAAGAAAAAAAGCGTCCTGAGTAAGACAATAAACTACATCCAGCAGCAAAGCCTCTGATTGGGAAGTTTTGAGGAGCGTAGAACCACCTCTTAATTGCTGTTGTTCCCAGGTCCCAGGATGTTAGGGATCTATAGGTAAAAGAAAAAAAAATGGGATCAAAACCCTATGAAAGTATAAAAATAGATTTTTATAGCAAAAATACCAGCAATACAGTTTTGAAAAAAAAATTACTATATATTTTATTCATACAAACTTGTCCTAAAAATCTTGTCAGCAATAAATAAGCCACTGAGGTTGATATGCCATAAAACAAAAACCAAACCAAAGAGAAAAAATTGAAAAGTTCCAAACATTTTTTTTTTAACTTCAATAAATTTGACTAAATAAATAGTTGGGGAGTCAAAATGGACTTTGTAAGTAAATTGTGGTGATTTATGACTAAAGCTCACTAATTTCCAACTGAATACCAATGCCTTTGCTACTGTTCATCAAGCATGCCCTTTTCCTTAATGATATCAACTAATTCAATAAATTCAATAAAAAGGTTTTTTTAATTTATTTTAATGTATTTATTATTACCTTTATTATTTATGAAGTTTTTCTCATCATTATCATTATTTAAACAAACAGGTCTTTTATTGGAAGACAAATAGAAATTGAAAAAGAATAACAAAACAAATGAATCTTATCAAAAAACAATCATGAAGGAAAGAGGCAAAGGAATTTCTAAACTTAAATAAAAAAAACAAAAAACAATTCTACTTGTTCCTTTGTTAACTTGTATGTTATGCTCTGCTAAATAAACAATGGACCATTTCTGTTTGATTGTGAGGATAGATGGAAGAAGAGATACATTGAAGGTACTTTTTGAAAAAAATAATGAATGGGAACATGAAAAAGGCAAAAACACTCATATTTTTAAATCTTTGCATTTTTATCCTCTTACTTTATTAAATAACCTGAATTCATATTTATGATTGTTATTGTGATATTTTGTTAAAGTTGTTAAGCTCAAATATTCACTGAGGCAATAGGGAAATTTCTATGGGTATTTATAGTCATGAAACTATCAAGGAGATTATTCAATCATTAGCATAAGTATTAAGATTCATTAAAAAATTAAAATAGGAAAACTGTGAATTTTCATGGGCATTTAATAGCCATAAAAGTAGCTTATTTAATCAATAACTCAAGATTCATTAAAAAATTCAAATACGAAAACCATTAATTTATTTTTTTAATGATTTTTTTTGTTCATGTCTGGGAGTTTATAAGGGGACCAAAGATTCTATGAAGTGGTTGATAGTCGAAAAATTTTGGGGTCCTCTTGTTTTAAATGTAAAATATTAAGTCAAGTAACTATTTTTAAACTCTTTATATTTAAAACAAAAAAAAATGTACAATTTTTCTTTTTCAGAAAATGCTCTTATCAGATTGCCAAGTGTGATCCATCAATTGATTTTCCTGTGGTAAGATATTTCTATTTTGAATCTTTTGTTAACTCAGTTATAGTGATTGCTCAAAGTAAAGCATAGAACAATACTTTGTCTTTTACTACATTTTCTGACCATTAATGCTTAAAGGGTAAGCATTATCAATTGATGATTCATTAGAGATTGGCTGATTTTGTCAATTGATGATTGAAACTTTTTCCTAATGATACAATCATCACTCATTCAGGATTCACATCTAAATGACTTACTGGCAACTCCATGATTCATGAGGTTATATCATTTCCTAGAGTATTTGTCTACAAATAAAGCTGGAAAAACATGCCAAAGTCAGTGCTATGCCTGCATGCAAACTTCTCAAAGAGAACAGCAGTGAAAAATGGTGACAACTTAGGCTAAAGAATGTACAACTCTATTGTGCACAGAATGTTTCAAGGAGTATCATACTTCTCAAAGAGAAAACCAGAAAAAAATGGTGACAACTTTGAATAAATTACTGATTATGGCTGTTTGGGTTGATGATATACTCATTGCTGCAAATTAGTATTCTATATTAATTAATGTAAAAACCTGTTTAAATGAACAATTCAAAATAATTGATTTTGGACAGATTTCTTTTTAGGTATACAATTTACATTGAAAAATAACTCCATAGAGATGAATCAAAAATATAAAGAAAAGATTTTACCCTAATTTGGAATGCAGGATTGTAAACTTCAATCAATGCTTTATGAAATGGATATCAACAGTTAATAGTCTAATATATATTATGACTGCATCCTCATTCAGATATGATGTGGTAACAAAATTTTCACAATATTCAGCAAACCCAACCATAAATCACTTGATAAGAGCCAAACAAGTCTTAAGCTATTTAAAGGCACAAGAATATAATGTCTAGTGTTTAATAAATTTTGTAAGCCCCTGAGTTTAAGAGGCTTTTGTGATGCTGATTGGTGAAATTCAAAAGATCACTGCAGTATTATGAGGTACAATAATTTCCAATTATTGTCTCACAGTTCAATGATTTCTTGGAAAATGAGAAAACAACATATGGTAGTGTTGTCAACATTCAAAGCTGAATATATGGCATTAGTAGCTGCAATACAATAAAATCCTTATTTGATTATTGAGCACCATGATTAATTCAAATGAAAATAAGCAAGCCACTGTTGGGATAATTAAGGTACCATAGCTCTTTCTAAGAACCATGTTTATCACCAACAGTCAAAACATGTCGACATAAAGTCCCACTTTATATGGTCTGGAATTCTAAATGGTCCAATCAGTTTGGACGATATTCTGTCAGACCAAATCAATTTATTTAATGATCTAAATGAAGCACAATCTCAAACTTTTTGTTTGCTATTTTTTCTCCTTATTGTAACCAAAAAAAAAAAATGTTAAAAAAAATGAAGAAATTAAAAAAAAATATTTAAAAGATTTTGAAATATTAAAAAATTAAAAGATATTAAAAAGAGAAAAATACAAAAGAAATTGTAAATATTTATGTGTATTTTGTTTTTATTTGTTGGTTGCTATAGAACTGGGGAAAGGTGAGAGAAATGGGTGTACTCATTCATTTGATTGAGGAAGGTGTTGATTCCAATCCACTGCAAAAACATCTCCCTCCCTAAATTTATAAAACAAAACATACAGATGCATGCTGGGATTTCTTTCAAGCTCTAGTAGAATAGACCACTTCTTGGTCTCATCTGAATCAGTTCTGTTCTTGTCTTGAAGTCAGAATGCTGCAATTGTTTGTCTGTATCCCCTTTTATGTGTTAACACCATTCTTAGTTTGTGAATGTTTTACCTTATTACTGTTGCTTTGCCTTGCATATATTGTTTGCTTACTTAATATTATTTTTTGTCATGTTCTTTTTCTTGTTATTGTTTATTGAAAACTTTGTCAATTCTGTTTGTTGGACATTTTTGCCATCACATTTAGCCATGACAAATTACTCTATATAATTTGCTGAAAAATGAAGATCATGCAACATGCCAAGCTGCACTCACAGTAAAACACATTTTAACTGAATGTACTAACTTAGCCCCTGTAAGACATAAATACAAGGAAAACAATGAGAAAACTATTTGAAAATACTGAAACTGACAATATAATGTCCTACCTTAAAGAAATAGGATTATACCAAAACATATAACCTCTACAATAGATCATCTACAAACTATATATCTATAAAACATATATTTAGTCTGAAAGTATAAAATTATATGCAAAATATCTGTAGTTGAAGGTATAAAATTACATACAAAATATTTAGATTTTGGCAATAAATAACATATGTTTGGATATACCACCAAACAAAAACAAGCAACAAGAACTACATCTAATTTGTATTTGATTGCCATCCTACTGATAGCATATTGTCAGTTCATCAGAATCATTGTGCAGAGTTATTCAGTGTTGTTGTCGGTAATGAACGTTAATGCACATCCTGCTTGTGTGCTGTGCTTAGTTGATGTCTGCCCAGTTTTAAGCTTCACAACCAATTTCTACAAACTTTGTTATAGTAAAACACTGATCCCATATTGTGCAGAAAGCTTTGTGCATTTAACCCTCATGAAAATTGTTGTTAATCCTTTGAGAGCAGAGGCCATGTTTATTATACAGTAGAACAAAGGTCAGATAGTCAGCAGCAAGAGTAAAAGGTTCCTCCCCTCTCCCAAATGGAATCAACAGTCACAGGTCCATGACTGAGGGAAGCCCTCAAATTAGAGGACATTGGCTGTGGCTTCACCTGGAGTCAAACAGGCTACACCAGATCTATTTGGCCAGGACATACCAGGCATGAATGAAATATCTCTCCAACTTTCAACCCAGATATATGGAGGGAACTGGTCAGTGATCCAAAAACTATACCAAGTCATGTGACTAATGACGATTATGATCACAAAGGTAACTCACTGATCAGCAATGACTGTTCATTGTTTTCGAATCTAGATGGACATTGGGGATCTTTATTCTAAACAGTATCTCTGCATTGCAGTAAAAGCAGGGGTGTTCAGCTGGTGTAGTGAATACCAGCTTAGAATGAGAAATCTGAGAGCTGAGTTTGAATTTCACTCAAATTTGTTACATTCACTTATGTGCAAATAGCTTTAGGAAAGCTATGATGTCATCTCTTTTGCTCCCCAGCTAAATTAAATAGTAAGATTTGTATCTGGAAAAATCATTATCTATAAAAAAAAAAAAACCTTGTTAATGTAAACTTTGCATGCAAATAAAAAGAATTATTCTTACAATCAAAAATGTGTTTCAGTTTTAATTAATCTGTAAAGGATTGATAAGCTGTAAAAAAAAAACAAATCAATTATATAATAAAAAGGGTAATTGAGCATTCCCCAATAACTGTATTGACAAAAGTAGGTTTCGTTTAAAAAAAAAAAAAAAAAAAAGTTGCCATCATGGGAAATTTGGAAAGATCATTGTTCCACATATACAACAGAATTACAATAAAACAATGACAAAAAGAGACAAGAATATTTCACCATCATGGGGATTTGAATAGTTCCTTGTTCCACATCATATATACTTATTATAAAACCCAGGTTATGTGTGTGTGTGTGTCTGTTTGTTTATATATTAGATCGGATTTTCTATATTTTTCAACCGATTTCAACAAAACTTCACAGGACTACGTAAAATTACCTTGCGGTGGTTCTGACAGTGCCAAAAATTGGAAAAACACAATTGTTTTTGCACGAAATCAATTTGAAAACACAATTAAGAGAATGAAAGGGAGACAACTCATATCGAGTTATACTTATTATAAAACCCAGGTTGTTTGTGTGTGTGTTTATATATGGGATCGGATTTTCTACATTTTTCAACCGATTTCAACAAAACTTCACTTTTTTTTTTTTGGCAGGTAGTGTTTCTTATTGTCTTGCACACTTTTTTTTAGTTATTTTTACATTCAGAATGCTTTAAAAATTCCATTTACAAGACAATTGTTTATAATAAAATTCTATTTGATCGGTAGACTCATAACGATTGAAAACAATGTTTGAGTTTGGGTTTGACCAATTCGTAAAAAAAAAAACTAATTAAGACATGCGTGTCTGTCAACCTTAAACAATAATCTTTGTCAATTTTATTTTTCAGTCTTAATGATGGTCAATACTTGATCTATCTCTTACTGTTACATCCTTGGGCAACGCCGGGCTCTACTGCTAGTATACAATAGAATTACAGTGAAACAATGGAAGAATAAAACATAAGAAACAAAAGCCCTTATGTTACATGACTTTATATTTAGCAGAATAATTCAGCAATAAATACAGATTGTCATTCATTAATCCATCAATTTCCTTTTACTTTTTTTTTCTTTTTTTTTTTTCTTGCAGGTACCTCAAAATTCTTATGACACCCTTGGAACACATAGAGTGAACACTTCTGTAAGTGTATATGAAACTTTATCTAGTATCTGTGTGTATTGCTAGATCATTATTATTCTCTCCATAATCTGTAATTTGGATTGAATTTAAGTCTGGTTTCAAATGTCAGTAGTTTCTCTAGGCAAGTGAAGTTAAATATATTTATTGCATATAAGTACAAGTAGGGCACAAGGCTAATGATGGGGAAAGAGGAAGGCTGGTCTTCATCTGTCTTTATACTAAAACTTAGCTAGCTACAACCATTTACCCAGACATGCTACAATAATCCTTGCACCAAAACACCACATTCTTACTTACCATTCTTACTAAAACCACCATAATACCTCAGAGACTCTATGAAATCCTAACTAGTCCCTATATGTACAATTTTGTCTGTGGGGGTCTGAAATACAAAAACAACTTTTAAAAATTTATATACCCCAATGAATATTTATAATGGTAAACAAAATTTAGTTACAAAAAACTTAGCAAAACAGTATTAAACAACCATTAAAAGTGGCAGAGACATCAGTTAACCAGTTGAAATTAATGTGGAACTTGAATAATGAAAAAAATCACTCAGTTGATCTGAAACTCATAAAGACACACCCTCACCCAAACACAACAACAAATATGAAAATTCATACCCAAAATGCAAAAGGGCTCCAACACAAGAATGTACAGCGAAGGTGAAAGTGGACAACCTTGATGAATGGAGTGAGACAATACGAAATGTTTTGATCTTACTCCATTCACTTCCACCAGTGCACTGGGGGTTGCATACAGAAGTTGGATTCAAGTGTGAAAGTATGGCTTGAAACCAGTGGTTGAAAGGACAGCCTCCAGAAACTGATGGTCAACCCTATCAAAAGCCTTGGACTGATACAAATTGATCAGCACGGCATCACTGTTGACTTTCTCAATGATCAAGCGTACCAAATAAAGGTTGTCTTGAATAGTCCTGCTCTTCACAGCACAAGTCTGTTCGGGACCAATCAGACAAGGGAGGGCAGCCTGCAAACTGCTGGCTAAGATCTTGGCTAAAATCTTCAACTCTGTGTTTAACTTTGTCAAAGGCCAATAATTATCCCATCCCCACTGTTTTTGTTCTTGTGAAGCAACTTAATCACACCCCCTTGTGAAGCGTTGTGAATCACACCCCTCCTTCATCCAGTTGATGTAAATCAAGGGGACAAAAACCAGCAATTGCCTCAAGTACATTTTGTAAGGAAGACAATCTAATCTCGGAGTTTTGTCCAGGCCAATCTGCTTCAGACTCTGTAATGAGATCCTTGCACCCAGTTGCTTCAGCTGCCTCAAGGCAGGGAAAGTTGGCTAAATAGGCATTGAACTGAGTAGGGCTCAGACTGGGCTCCCTGGTAAACAGCTCATGAAAGTAAACTCGGAAAGCCACACATATGCCCGTGACTGTAGTTACAGTCTACTTGTCTGGCAATGTGATGCTTGTGATATGTTGACTGGATGCCATTCAAGCTTCCTCTGCATGCAATTCAGTGAACATGTTTGTTGCCTCAGAAGACATTCTTTTTAACCTATCTCTAACTACTAGAGCTTGATCCTTCTTGTTAAGCAAGGAGGCCAGCTCTGCCTTAGCTAAGGCTATGTCCCCACTATCATGGGATTTGATTGCTCGATCTACTTTCTCTACACATGCTTTTTGCACTGCTAATCCTGCTAGATTGAGTTGGCAACTAAAAATAGCAGCAAAAGACTTAAGTTTGGATTTTAAAAGATCCTACCACTTATTCCCAACCACAGCCCCCCATCAATTCCTTCTGTAGCATTAGTAGTAGCTCATCCCAGAAACCAACCATCTTAACCTTAGGCTTCTCTAAGTTTACCCAAACCTGGACAAGCCTGTGATCTGAGTAAACTATGTCATGGAAACTTGGACATCCTAAAAGCCCTACTTTGACTCTCTTTACTAGAACTCCATCAATGTAGCTACAATGCCCCACTGAATCCAAGCTGTCGCTCTTAATCCAAGTCCATACTACCTGCCATGGGTGCTCATTCCGATACTTATTGACAAGATCAAACCTGTAGATAAAGTCCTGAAATGATTTAACATCCAGGTTGTTAGTACCCAATCTTTCCCCTATGCAATCTAAATCTGGATCAATCTGGCATTTCAATCACCCGCTATAACTACTGAACATATAATCAAAAATGGCTTGATGAGCCAAAACAAATCAGGCCACTTTGCATGGTCATTGGATATTGTGGTAATATCCAGCATGCAAAGCCTGCCTGCCAGATCTGAGAAGACAAGAGTACACACTGCATCCACAGACTTGCTCATCATCCAGGAAACACCTCTCGAGCAACCATCAAAACATGCTGAATAGAGGATAAACCCCCTAGACAAAATGTTCTCATAATCACAAGTTGAAAATTGGGTATCTTGTAAACAGCATACATCCACCCCGAGATGCTGAAGATTGTGAGCAAACCTTGCCCTATGAGACTCTGACCTCAAGCCCCAGGCATTCAGACTTTCTAACCAGAGATCCATTTTCAGTCCGATTATAGTTGGGAAACTGGCTTGAACATTTTTGGGGAAAGGATACCAATAGCCTCACCAAGTGACCCTTTTCCCATCTCATTCTTGATAGTGATATCTTAGGAGAGACTGCCAATATCCCAAGGAAAAGTTAGTTTTAGTGCTCTCTATATAGGGAAGTGTGAACTTAAACTGGGACCCTCTTGAACAGAACTGTTTTAACTTATGGGTAACATCATTTTCATTCAAGAATTGCTAGCAGGTGGGGGCTTGACATATTAATTGATTTTATGGCCTCTTTGACTATGTCCCATGTCTGCCATGTCCCTGACCCAGTTTGAATGACAGTCAGTACCTGCTACCCTGTTGGAAAATTATTGGGTACCTAAGTTCTTTTATAAGGATAACTTTTGGCTCTTTCAGCCTGAGTAGAGGAAATGTGACGGACATCTTCTCCTTGGTTGTATGGCAGTTTGTTTTGCCTTTTCCTCCTTTCCATTGCCTCTGCTTATGGACTTTTTTGGCGTGGAGGCATTTCAGGATGGTTTTTTTGGAGAAGGGCTGGGAGTAGGACATGGGGTGCATGATGTATTTTTCCTGAAGGAGCTGGCATCTCTATTGAGTGGGATAATTTTACATGGGGACAAATGTGTAGATGATGGTTGTGAAACTGGTTTTGAGACAGAGGAGGACAGGCTGGAAGTTGAGGAGGTAGCTGTCTTTTTAGGAGATGATGATTTCAATTTTGCCTTGAGTTTTTTTTAATTTTTTTCCATTTCCTCAAATCCAGGGTCATACTTTTTCATTTCCTCCAAAGAAGTATTCTCTTTAGAGACCGGGCATCACCCTAAACACTGGTAGAGGGAGTGGGTATGTTTGTGCCTTTTGTCCTGGGGGACAGCCTGGCACTTCCTTCCAGCCCTATCAACAACCAGCCATTCCTCCTCTTCCTGCTCTGCAACTGCACTAGCAGCAGGTGAAGGCTCTTCGGAGACCCAGAAGCTGGCATGCCCATCCAGGTGAGGCAGAACTTAAAGATGGGGGTGTTTTGGCTGACTGGGGCCTGGCTTCCATAGGCATTCTTCTCTGGGCAGGAAGAGGAGAGGTAACCAGCCTCTCCACACTTCCTTCATATTGGTTTTTGGCTCGTCACAGTGACCAGCAATTTCAAGCTCCATGACAGTTGGGGATGGAGTAGAAAGCTTTATGATCCAACATTATTTCAAAACCCCATCCCCCATTCAGGCTATTGCATGAGGCACCCAGTATGTCTCCATACTGCGAAAAGAATGCAGCTAGATGCTTCTCAATAACCTGAGGGAGGGACCATGAATATTGCCACACTAGTCTTACGCCTGCCTTTGTATTTGGTCCGAAGGATTAGATCTTTCATCATTAGATTTCAACACAAAACTTTAACACACTCTTCAGATGTGGGCAGCAATATGTCCCACATGAAGTAGCCTGCACCCTTAATAATTCTTTGGGGCTTAACCCCCAGGGACTCCAGTGATTTTATAACTCTGTCTTTTGTTTAGCGACAAATTTTGTATGAACGCTTGTCCATCATGAAGACTGACACTATTCAGTTCTCAATCTTCTTTAGGGGTCTTCCAAGGGTCCACTTTCTACCACAAAGTGAGTGTAGCTTCAAAAACTTCACTATATTGGTAATGCATTTTGGGGGGACTTCCAGCAACACTTTAAAACTGGGAACTCTACTATCTTTGTCAGGTGTGTCTTTTTTTTTTTTTTTTTTTTTTTTTTTAAGAAAACAAATGTTTCTTGACTGACTGTATTGAATCAGCCATTTAGAGTTTTAAAAGGACAGCTAAATAATCAGATTTATAATTTTTCTTGTAAATATATAAGAAAAGATAGGGGAGGGGTGGGAGGAAAGCAAGAAAAAATTAGCAGCAATAGACAAATAAGCTTAATAAAAAAGGTTTGCCTATATACGAAGAAAACATTTAAACAACAAGAAACAAACAATTTTTTAAGAGAAAGTGACAATCAAACTTAAATATTGGTTGAAAGCTGAGTAAAAATAAAATTTAAAGACTGACAAGAAAAATTCAAAAAGTCAAAAAAAATACTATTTAAGATCACACAATTTCAAAAAAAAAATCTAAATCAATAGAATAAACTAAGAATTCAACAAAAACAATTGTCTAGTAAAACTTATATTAGACCAGAAAAAAAATATGAAAAAATAGCTGACACTGGAATAAAGAAGTTTGTTTACAAACTAAAAACAATAAACAAAATCTAAAAGCACTAAAAGCAGGTAAAATTTAAGTGTCAAAAAATGCAAAAATAAAATAAACTATACACTGAACAAAAGATAAAAGAAAAATGGTTATGTGGTAAAACTTAAGTCAGACCCAAAAAAAGGGAAATGGCTGCCGAGGCTGAAAATAAAATGAGAATAAAAAAGATTGCTTACTAAATATTGGTCATTCAAAAAGTCAAAGGATTTCTTTTAAAAAATTCCTTCAAATAAATGAAATAAAATAAAATACAAATGAACTATACAAAAGAAAAATGGAGGAAAACCCAAACAATTACCTGGTAAGACTTAGGTCCTATGAAAATAAATATGCTAAAAAAAATATCCAAAGATTGGAAGAAACAAGTGAAATAAGTGAGAAATTAATGAAAATAAAGTATTTCAAATATCCCAAATTCTTTTCCGGAAGAAATGTCCAAAACAAAAATTCTTTTTAAACAGGTACAAAAAAAGGTTTTCTACAAGTCATGAAAGGTAACTCTAATGGTAAGGGAGAGAAGTCACCGATTATGGAGGACTGCTGATGCAGGTTTCTGTAGTTTTTCTCTTGCCAAACAAGCGTTTGGCCTTATGAAGACTTTTTGGACATTTTCTGTTAAGTTTTTTATTTCTATTTTTGTTCTTTTTTGTTGATCATATTTTTCGTTTTTAGTTTTTTGTTGTTGCTTTCTTTCAGCTGCAGCCAAATTTGCTTTAATTTTTGTTTACATTTTTTGTTTGTTTTTATTTTTTCATTTTTTTTATGTCGGACTTGTTTTTTGCTGTAGACTTGTTTTTTGTTGGACTTGTTTTTTTTTCTGCTGGTTGTTTTATTATTTTTGTAATTTTGTTCTGCATTTTTGTTTGTGTTTTTGTTTTGTGTTTCCTTTTATTGAAATTTTTGGCCTGAGGGGGAAAAAAGGAATTTTTCTGGGTGTGGACTGTCAAAATCTATTTGGATCTGCCACTAAAGCAGACCCACTAGACAAAAGGAGGCTGTCACAACCGTCCCCCCACCGCCAACCATCAGGACAAAAGGATAAATCCTCTAAAGGTGGGCCCTATAAGGGAAAGGATAAATTAACCATCCCTATTATAGAGAAGCCTAGAGAAAAAGAAACTGAAAAAGACTATAACATGGCAATGGATGAAGTCGGCGGTGTAATGGTGGGAGAATCACCCTCTGTTTGGAGTCCCTCCCTCCCTCCCTGAAATGCATAGTCAATGTAGCAGAGTTTGTTGAGAGAACCAAACAGTACACTCATCTGGTAACCAATGGTGGGTTTTGGTAGACCTTGTTGCACAAGAGTGCATTGCAAAAAGAACAGTGTCAGTTATTGTGCTTGACAAGCTCATGCACAAAATTTGTCGGTGCAGAAAAGGTATGTTGTTGAAAGCACTGAATTAACTTCAAAAAATAATTAAAGGTTTAGGGTATTTCATGTGGGAGACTGTGCAACTGTAACATTTTGTGATTTGATCACAAAAGATTATATCACAGAATACCAAGGATGGCATAGGACCAAGTTCATGGTATATGAGATTCCTGAGTATATTCTTGGGTATATTTTATGCAGTATGACCAACTTGTGTTTGTTATTCCAGAATATTAGACAGGTGAGTGGGGGTTTGAATTGATGATTAACTGAGAAGCCTTTACCTCCATTCCCAACAGCTTGGAGATAGGTGAGAAAAATTACCCCATCATCATGACGGGGAGGAAACCGGCTTGTTGGCAGGTGGTGTGGTGGTCACCTTGCCCCTTCCTGTCCAGAGAAGAAGGCCTCTGGAGTCCTGCCTAAGTCTGATCCCCCTTGTTTCATGGCGCCTGTAATGGGCCTGTCTGCAGCCAGCACAGGTGATCAAAAAGCCCTGGTTGGGCCTCTTCCAGAACCTACATTCCCTGCTAAAAAGAAGGTGGAAGTGAGGCAAGAATGGCAGGTCAGAGGTAGAGCAAGAGAGAAGCACCAGTCTGCGGGATCTCAGTCCCCTGAAGCCTCCAAGTGCAAAGGCACTAATAGTTCCATTGCCAAAGGTGAGATCCTAGCTATCTATAGTGAAAAATTACACAACCAGTGCTCAAGAAGATGGAGGAGTTTGAGAGGTGGCTGAAGGCAAAAAAAACCCAACCTGCATCATTGAGGTACAGCATCCTTCAGCCTCTGTACCATCTTCTCCAAAGAAAAGGTAAACAGCTTTTCCAATGACCAGGTCATTGACCTAACACATACAAAGTTGATCCCCCTTAAAAAGGTGCCCACATCTGGCAAAAAACAATATCAACATGAACCAGTGGGGGTACCATGCCTCTCAGCCTCTGCCCAATCTTTCTCATCATACAAAAATCTCTCCTGCAGTAACTAGGTCAATGACCCCAACCCCATTGAATATACCCCCCTTTAAAAAGGTGCTCACTCCCTGTGCATCACAGTCTTCCACTCATGCCTATTTTCTTCCTCTAACAAACCCACAAAAGAGGCATAGGAGCCCATTTAATGAATTCCAGGGAAAAAGGAAGGAAGGAAGGCAAAATTGCCATATAACACTAAAGAAAATGTCTGCTGGGTGACACCGGGTCAAAAAGAAAGAGCAAAAAAACCATGGCAACAGGATTCATACTTTGAAAAAATTTGCTGTCAATGCAAAAGTTTGGCGAAAAGGACATAGAGGACATGCGGAATTTTCCAGAAGCTAAGTGGGATATCAGGGGTCTCATGATTGATGGTCACATTAAGAGTGAAATGGGTCATAAGTCAATGGGTGAGGTCATCGGTATCCTCACCCCAACAATGTTTAAGGCAAATGACCAGCCCTATTATATCTGACAATGTTACTTTTTTTTAGCCAGTCTGAATGTCCTGAGGCTGAGGTCAGTTTCACAGAGTGAGACTCAATCGTGACCTTCAGCACCTAGGAGTGGATGTATGTGTCATGCAAGAGACCCGTTTCCATTGTGGTGACCATGATGATATACTTACAAAGGCGTTTGACCTCTTTTCAGCATATTATGATGGCCATTCTAGTGGGGGGTGTTCTTGGCTGGTCATCCGTTCACTGGATGCTGTATATACGCTTGTCTTTGTGGATCTGGAGGGCAGGCTTTGTGTTGTGGATGCTACCATAAAAGATCAAGCATTTTGTCTCAATGGTGTTTATGCGTCCAATGACTCCAGGGAGCGGGCTGCCTTTCTTCAGCAGATCGATCCGTTTTTGACAACATCCCATCAGGTAATTTTAGCAGGTGACTGGAATGCTGTCCTTGATCTCAATATAGATCACACAAGGACTAGATGGGATTACTAACCACCCAGATGTAAAGCTGTTTAAGGACTTAATTGACAGGTTGGATCTTGTCGATAAGTTCAGGAA
This sequence comes from Acanthosepion pharaonis, assembly GCA_903632075.3. NCBI lineage: Eukaryota > Metazoa > Mollusca > Cephalopoda > Sepiida > Sepiidae > Acanthosepion > Acanthosepion pharaonis. The sequence goes on along the minus strand of CAHIKZ030004896.1, from coordinate 3,807,135 downwards.
ATTTCCTGATGTGATGGTGGAAGTGAATGGTGTAAGGTTGAAACCTTTCATTTATCAAGGTTACCTGCTTTTACTGATGCTGTACATTCTTGCGTTGGAACCTTTCTTGTGCAAGTTAAAGGTGAATCTAGTCCTAGATGGAATTACCCTCCCTGGTTTGAACATCCTGGCCAGGTATTCTGCCTATGCTGATGATATCATCACTTTCGTGAAAAGCAATACTGAGATTGACGAAGTTGGCAAGAAAATCAGCAGGTCTGAGGAGGTGACAGGAGTCAAGATCAACTGTGCAGTTGGGTGCGTGGAAGGCATTTTCTCTTCTTGAACCTTTCAATTGGATAAATGGGCCTCTCAAGATACTCGGTGTCTGGTTTGGCCCTGACCTCCAGTTAGAGAAGAATTAGTTGGATGTCCGAGAAAAGACCCAGGCTGCAGTTCCTCTGTGGTCTCGGAGGGCATAAATTTGTGCCTTGCACATCTACCCCATCTTTCTTTACCAGCTCTTGGTACTTTTACTCCTGTGTTCTGAGCTAATTTTATTGGTTCAAGTCTTGTTTCACTGTCCTCCACCTATCTGGGGCAGACTGACAAGGCCCTAAAGTGTGTCCTCAAGTTCCTGGATTGGTCTGTTGCCTGGAAGGAAGATGCCACCTTTGATCTGAGGGCAGACTATGAATGCTCAATGTTGAGATTCACATGGCTTAAGGAAGGCCTCTTCGATGCCTGACTGTTGTCCTCAAAGGCATTATATTGTGTGTTAGTGTAGGAGGCCATTTGAGATACTGTAAGGGATGAGCTCAGTTTGACAAGTTCCTGGATTGAATGTGTCCAGGTGGCAGCAAGATGAGTGCAACAGGCATCATTTTCTCTCTGGAAGGAAGATGTTAAGAAATGTGGTTGAGTCCTTCTTCCATTATACTTTTGAGAACTGATTTGGATAGTGGTGAGGTCTCTGGAGGCCTGTTCTTGTGTTTACCCTTGGGATTTGATGAATGTTTTCTTCTTCTCGTGAGTTTTTAGTTTTCTTTTCTCAAGCACCACTTAAAGTCAAAATTAGAAAGAGGTGACTTCTTATTAAAATTCAGTGAAAAATGGTTGAGGAAGTTTGCCTTTCGATAACTTAGCCATTTGGAGGAGACATAAGAATAAGGAAATTGGTCACCTGGATTAAACATTTGTCATTTAGTGTTAGGTTAGTGTAAGTCATTTTTCTTTTTGCTCAAGTTGCTGAATTTAACTTAGCTAGGATATGGATGGTCATTGGCCTCTTTATTTTTTGTCCCCCAATTTTTCTTTTTTCTTTGGTTTATTCCCCTTCCCCTTTCTATTTAGGTGAGAGGGATTGCAGTTCTCTGATTAAACTGTGGGAGGTCTTTTGTTTTCTAGTGTGTTTATTTTGTAATTGTTATTGTGTCTAAATGCATGAGTGCGAGTGATTGTAGAACAGGTGCATAGAAATCATTTTATTAATCCTGATCTTCTCAAAGAAGGATGATTAGACTGTGGGGGTGTATTTTTTTCATTGTGTAGATAATTTTTTTACATCATGAACATTGGGGATATATATTTTTAGATTCAACCCAGACTCTACAAAAATACATATAGGGATTAGGTAGGATTTCTTAGATTGAATGTGGCATTGTGGTGAATGGCAGTGTTGTGTCGATGAGATGTTTTGGTGAAAAAAAAAAAATGTACAGACAATTTGGTCAGTAAGTGAGTCTAGCTAAGTTAGCAATAAGACATCATTCACCCAAGTGGCTTATTTGTTGTGGAATGCCTCCTGGAAAGCAGCAAAACCTGCGCAGTATGTAAACACTGGTCCTTCATGTAAAAGAAAAACCAAATGGCGTTGTTTATGCCCGTAGTCTCGGTCAGTTAAGTGATTCGCATACCGCAAATGTATAAAGCAAGCTTTCGTTTCTGCTGTTTTTAAGCGAGAGGCTTTACGGCTCGTGCGTGCGAGAAGGTTGGACCGGCGTTTCTTTGTATTGTTGAATTGTTGAGTTACTTCAAGCTATTTCGCAATGGACAAGTTCGAGTATGGCTGTTGTGTGAACTGATTGATGGTTATATGGTTTGCATTCTGCTGGAAACAGTTCGTGGAAAGTTCTTGGATGTTTACCTGGCTGATTTGCGAAGGCTGGCAGTACCCGAGGCCAGTTCTGTTTCCTGGCAGGGCTTCCAGGCGACACCAGTCGGGTCCCTGCGGCGTCTTCAGATTGGACACACTGAAGAGGAATGAACACTATATGTTCTTGTGTTTTTACAAATGCGGGTGGACATTTCTCTAAGGACTGCGGGCCACGTGGGGGGGCGGCATTTGATGACAAAGAGATAGGAGTTTTATCCGGGGACTTCGCCCATTTTTCGGTTAATCGCGGCATTGCCTGTTATCAACGTCCACTTGACACTGGATTTGTTAGCGCGGATTTGGAACAGTCACCAGCTTGAACTGTGTCAGTCAAAATTAGAGTAGAAAGGAGGTGACCTGCTACTTATTAAAATTAGGAGATGAAAAATGGGGAACTGGGTGAAAGTGTTTCAGCCCGAGCGTTAGTGGGCGGTTCGGCGTCTCCTTTGGTTCGTGGACCGCCAGGTTGAGAGGGTTCAGCTTCGCAAACAAGGTCTAACTTAGGAGTTCAGCATTTGGAGGAGACATAAGAATAAGGGAAATTGGATCACCTGGATTAAACATTTGTCTTTTAGTGTTAGGTTAGTGTAAGTCATTTTCTTTTGCTCAAGTTGGCTTTCAATTTAACTTCTGTCTTCTCGCCGGCTAGGATTTGGGCTAGGATATGGATGGTTATAGACATTGGCCGCGACAATTGAAAGTGCCACATTTTGATTTTTTTAATGTTTGGCCCATCAATTTTTTCACTTTTTCCGGTGCGACTGAGAGATGGAGCAAAGTTCTTGGCTTGCTTTTGGTTTATTCCCCCCTGATGTTCCCCAGTTTCTATTTATTAGGGGGCAGAGGGATTGCAGTTCTCTGATTAAACTGGATGGGAGGTCTTTTGTTTTCTAGTGTGTTTATTTTGTAATTGTTATTGTGTCTAAATGCATGGGAGTGCGAACGCGGTCACTGATTGTAGAACAGGTGCATAGGAAATCATTTTTGGGCATTAATCCTGCAGGATATGAAGCTTCTCATGCAGTTAACCGCACAGGTGGCTAGAACTGCTATCTGTGCAGTGGCAGGAGACTGGATGAGGACTGAGGACCAGGTTGTCATGATTAGACTGTGGGTGGTCGGTGCCTGTGTCCAGAACACTAGTTTCCAGTGTTTCATTGTGTAGATAATTTTTTACATCATGAACATTGGGGATATATATTTTTAGATTCAACCCAGAAAGATTTTAAAGAATTTACAAAATACATATAAACGGGCATTAGGGCGGAACCACAGAACCATTAGATTGAATTACTGGTGGCATTGTGATGCACTGAATGGCGTGAGTGTTGAACTGTCGGAGGAGATGTTTTGGGTGAAAAAAAATGTACGGCACTGGGCGTGTTACGAGGTTATCAGCCCGCATTTGGTCAGTAAGACTGAGTCTCAGCTACCGGCGATAAAGCGATTCCAAGACAATCTGCCTTTGAAGCCTGCCCCTGATAACATCTCAATTTTTCCCAAGGCGAGGCTTATTTGTGCATTTGTACAATAAATATTGAAGAGTTAACAATAAACTGTTTATTACATTAGTTGTGTTTATGCTTAACTGTGTACCATATCATTCTGTTTTTAAGCCTTCGGCTCGTGGAGAAGGTTGGACGTGCGACCCCTGCTATCACACCTATTGAATAAACTTCATTTGTGCATTTGTACTATTGAAGAGTTAACAATTTTTAACATGTTGTGTTCTTAACAACCATTCTCCTATTACTTTCTAAATGTGTGTCAACCTTTCCTATTACGACACAACTAGGATGAAAGCAGTGATGGCATATACACTGAATCCATCAGAAAAAATTAGAAAAGGATATACAAATTTTTATATTTTAGAATAGTAATGTTCTACCCACCAACTCTATCACAACAATAATTGAATAGAATTTAATTTTAAAATTTATTACAACTACTTCTAAAATAATAAAAGATTTAATTAAAACAAAATGGAATAATAATAAGCTAAAACTTGAAGGAACCATTTACTCTATTACCTGTAATAATTGTCACAAGGATTAAATAGGGGAAACCTCAAATAATTTAAATAAAAGATTATATGAACACAAAAAAGGGATCTTTTACAAAACATACATTAAATGCATTAGTTGCTCACTATAATGAGTCTGATTATTATTTTTTTATTTAAAAAATGCTACTTTAATTAAAAGAGCAATTTACTGAGACTAAAGTGTATAGAAAGTGCTTTAATCACTAGATCACCAACAGTAAATTTGTTTCCAGGTTCTTAAAAAATTTCCCCTTTTTTGGCAGATCTTCTGTTATCATAATGTGCAATATTTAATAACAAAGTGATAAAAAAGTAATAAAGGAAAAGAAACTAAATGAAATGGGATAGACTCTATACCTAAAACATATTTAAAATAAAAATATTAAAATTAAAAGTTGAGTGTCTCCTCTCCTTTGTATGCATGTACAGACACATCAACGTAAACTTCACTTTAACCTGATGAGGTCCTAAAAGATGAAACATGCTACATGAAAAAGTTTTCTACTTTATCATCAATTTTCCTGAATATATATATATATATAAAAGTTGACACTGAGGTGAGCATTGTGTAGCAACAGTCTTTCATGCTTAAACACAATTTTCAGGCTATTCTGAAGATTTTATTCATCATGAAACACTGTCGATACTCAGTACTCACCTGAGTTTTGACTCTTATATTTACAAATGCTCTATTTCTGACATTGATCACTTATACCCATAAATATAACATGCATTAAAACTATATATATATATATATATATATATATATATATGTATGTATATATAAATAAAAAGAAAGAACAGTAAGATATATAATCCAGTGTTCTTATAGATATTTTTATTTTTACAAAATAGTGCTCAATGTAAATTTACTGAACATTGATATTATAAATTAACTGATTTAAAATATGTTTTTTTTTTGCTACACAGTTCTAACCATGTTTTAAAAATGGAAGCTAAAAGCCTCGAATTTAATTTTGTAATTAAATTAAAGACATTAGTTCCATTTCATCCTCAAGCAAATTTTGGTAGCTACAAATACCATATTTTAAATCAGTTAATTTATAATATCATATATATATATATATATATCGGCGGAAAATGTACGACAAATTGGAAAAAGTTTTCTTGTTAAGCATTTTGTCCTTTAGGAGTACATTCAGTCAAACAAAGGCCTAAAAAAGTATGTGAATGCACTGTTATAATTATTTTAAAATTTTAAATTTATCCATTGTTGCTATGGAATTTTGTGTAAAACAAACATTTCAATATAAGGGAGCTGACTGGAAATTTTTTAAATAATTATGACAGAGTGTGTGTTTCATGCTGATGTTTTTTAAAAATCAGCATCACAATGAAATGCAGATTTTACCACAGTTACAATAAGTCTTTGTAATTTACCCCTGGAGATAATGGCCCTTCCCTTGATGAATTTCATCTTTCATCAAGAAACTGGTTAGAAAACTGGAAAGGATCAGTATAAAAATAAATGGACATAATATGTTTTATATTATTCAATGAAACATGATTGAATGGAGATATGCATATATAAAAAAGAACGTATAAACATAAAAAATGTCTTATATATATATATATATATATATATATATATATATATATATACACAGACACACACAAATTAGCAGAATAACAAAATTTAATAATTGTAATAGAACCATACATGATAAAAACAAGAGGAAGAAGTAGCTAAAAAGGGAAAATTTACCTTAAGGGGTAATATTGAATGTTCAATTTCCTTTTCCCCTGCACTAATTTTATTATAGCTGATCCATATGCCGAGGTATCTGAAGTGTTTAGTATTTACTAATTCCACACCCTAAATTTTTATGATGGATTTAGAGTATAGTCCAGTGTCCCTGCTATTTACCTTGAGCTCCTTGATAAGATTCAAAGAAGAATCAGCAATATTATTGGTCCTGATCTGTCAGCTCAGCTTAAGTCACTTTCCCACCAACGTAATGTAGCTTTCCTGTGCCTGTTTTATAAATACTTTCATGGTAATTGTTCGGATGAGCTCATCACTATGGTACCTAGACTATTTGAATTTAAGTGCAGTATTAACCTGTCATTGAGATCTCATCAATTTACAGTTGAGCTGTAACCATAAATCCTATGTTAAGTTTCTTTTCTCGCACTTCTCGCATGTGGAACTTCCTTCTTGCTCCATGCTTTCTAGCAAATGAAAATTTAAATGCAATGTCAATCACTATCTATTGTCCTCCTGATTATTCTTTTCTCTTCCTGCTCATTATTTATGTTTCTGTTTCTAATTCTTCCACACCCAGTAACCCCCTTCTGTCTTAATGGCTTTATCACCTTGCATAGGGTAGTAAAAAGAAAAAAAATAGTGCCACCACTGCTTTCATTCCAATTCCAGAAAATAATGTCTTTTTTGGAACACTTGTTAGAGGATGTTGATTGTCAGTTCAAGTTCATTTTTTCACAACTATAAATGCCTATGTCATTGGTGTTTAAAACTTTAACCTGCCCCTTATCTTTTTACTTACTTTTGAGCAAGAATAGAGGTTTATTCCTTGTTTTCTGTTTAGAGTCTGTTTCCAGTTCGTTTTAAAGTCTTCTAATTCTCTTTTACTCCCAATAAACCCTTGCCTCTTAGTGGCATTATTGCCTTACTTGATGTGAAACAATTAAAAAAATAATCTATTTCATCATTTTAGATTTCATTTATGAAATTTACCCCACCTTATATTTTTAAACTCAAAAATGAACCTGATTTCATCATCTTGTTAATCTTAAACAACCAACTATATTTGACACAGAAGTTGACTATATTATGTTGTACATTGTTGCTTCTCCAATCTTTACAATAATTACTAAATATGGTTTGGTTCCTAGGTAAATACATTATATTTCTTGCACTAAAACCATTAATTTAGTTGAAAATAACATCATTTAGAGCATTTTAACCTTCAGAATTTGTTTATCTCAATAAATTTTTAATATTTATCAAGACAGCATGAAATGGCACTGAAGAGCAATGCCCTATATTAATAGTGATAACTCCTCTTCCCAGAAATTAAAACAGAAATTTTTATGCTTTAAAAATGTTTGCAGGTCAAATGTTTTGAATGTGTTTCTAATGCTTTAACCTTTAGCACTCTGTAGGTGACTATTTTTACCAAGCAAAATATTATTCCTGCCAATGCAAGTTGGATTTAAATCTCTTGGTTGTGTAGTCATATCCTTCTATGGCAACATTTAAAACAATCTTGACTGAAATTGAGAGCCAGGCGACTGCAATTTCAAATATATAGAACTAATATATAAAACGCTATATTTTGAGGGGATTCCATATATAATAAAAGGGGGAGTAATATTTATAAATGATGCAGAGTGCTAAATGTTAACCAGTTAACTTTTCTTTCTTTTTTTTTTTTTATTTGTTGTTTTTTTTTTTCTGCAGGCAACAACGCATTCTGAAGGTAGCAGCCTTACATCCTCTGCAAATACGGAAATTACTCAACTGTTTGTGAATTTTCCTTCTTTGAGTAATGATAAGGACTCTGACATTTCTCACCAGTTCACCAGTAAGCAAAATGAAAACAACAATGCTTTTTGCAGCAACCCTCATGCTCAGAATGAAATAATGAGTGACTATGTAGCAATTGATGAAATCATTACAAGTAGTGATGAAGGAAATGACAAAGTTTTAGAGAATGGAAACTGCATGAAGGATACACAACTTTCCAGTGGTTCTGATTATTCATTTTGTAGCAGCAATTCTAGCAATGTTACTGACCAGACAGCTGAGAAATTTATTCCAGGTAACACCCCAGTCAGTGAGTCGACTGAGACTGAAAACTTAGAAGAAAGTCCTATTGATGGTGATTATTTTCCTAACTATGTGAAAAACAGTTTAGAAGATGATGACAGTTGGTCAAAACTGAAGACTAATCCCTTTTATGACAAGGAAAATATATTAGAGGATCTCAGCCCAGTCCAAACTTCTTCAAAAAGCAATTTGCCGAAACCTGAAACAAACAAAGACTCTGCAATGAATCAAATACATAATGGTTTCTTTACAGAAAATGGTAGTTCCTTACCAAAGAAAGAGATGCCTTTAAAGTTTCCTGGAAATGACTTACTGTCTGATTCACCTTATGTAAAAATTGATGAAGACCAAAAATCAAAAGACTCTTTCAGATTAGATGAATTTTGGAAGCCACAAGCAACCAATGGCAAGAGCATTAGTGAGGGAACTGAATGTGAATTACAAGAATTAAACAGAAAAGAGGTTCCAATCTGATATAATTACATATACTGGGTACAATGGATAAATTGTCGTCTAAATTTTGCTAAAATGAAAATCAAACTGATATCTCATTTTAACAGATATATTTACCAAAATTACTCAAAAATAACTTGAAATACTAAAGAGTAAATTCATTTAATAAAATTGCCGTTTGCTTCAACCACAGCCTCCAGATGACTTTGGTATCTCCTGCAACTCACCTGGACAGTCTTCTTTTTTAAGTTGGTGAATGCTACCATAACCCTTACCTTCAGTTCATCTTTCATGTCACAAGGAGTTTTGTTGGTCTCGCTCAACTGCATCTCACATATAATCCAGGGGGTTGCAGTCTGAGGAGTTAGGTGGCCAGATGTAAAGTGCGATGTGGTCACAGAAATTGTCTGACAGTCATGATTGGGTTCTTCTGCTTGTGTGACATGGTGCAGAGTCTTGTTGCCAGACCTAGTTTTCCAGTAACTATTCTCTTGACTGAGGGCAGCACTACCTCCTCAAGGCACTTGATGTAGGTCTGTGTGTTGAATCTTTGGCCCTGTTAGAAAATGAATAGAAGTATAATGTCACCATCCCTATTGTTCACTCCAAACACTTTCATAATCACTATTAGATTCATTCAACTCTTTCTGAATTCTTTGCACTGTCCTCAGATTGACACCCAAACACTCTAAAATGTTTGTATTGGTGCTTCTGGCATGAATGCCAAGTAGTATAGAATGCTTTTTCAAATTTCTGGCAGAGTGAATTGTGTCATGGTACTCTTTTTCTCACAGACGGTGCCCAACTGACCCTACTATACTGTGTAGTCAACAAAGTCAAAAACAAACAATGTGCATGCGTAAAATTAGAATATAAAATGGAGACAATTTACCCATCGCACCCTCTATACACTAGAACCTAAAAGTTTGGGGCCACCATCTGGATTTCAAAAAATTGCCAAAAAATTGAAGGTTGTGTGCCATTTTTTTAAACTAATTTACTGGCTTACATCAGACTAGAGGGATTTTCTCTTTCTGAAGGGTTTTATCTTATATTCAATAATAATAAAAAAATTAACCCACTACTGCAAAAAGCTTATTTTAAAATTTTAGAATTTTTGGCCTAATCTGTCTAGCTGGCAGATTTTAAATTTTAAGTAAGCCCCTAATGCACTAATTTCAACATCCTAGCTTTGTAGGTTTTAAGTAAACCAAAGAAAGTATGAAAAATTTGCTAATTATTAAATCCAAAAGGCGTGCCACTAAACTTTTAGCATATATATATATATATATATATATATATATATATATATATATAATTTATTTAAGTAAATACTCTGTTTTTTTTTTTTTTTTTTATTAAATATTAATTACATTTACTGGCCTGAAAGTTCAAGAAAATTTGTAGAAAATATGCATTGTCCAACAGGAATTGAACCTAACAGGAATTGGTTTCATATAGGACATAGGTTCAATTCCTGTTGGAGAATGCATATTTTCTACAAATTTTCTCACTTTCAGGCCGGTAAATGTAATTAATACAGTTTAACTAAAAAAACAGAGCATTTACTTAAATAAATTGTATCTGTCTATATTTCCGAGATGAGGTATTATGTATACTATTTACATTGCTTGGACTATCATCCTCATCTTTGTTGCCAAATTTATCACAATGTTTTTGCCATTGTATGCTCCGGCCTTCTTCAGCTGGTTGCAATGTTGAACTGAACCCTTTATTTTGTTTGCTGGGGTAGACTGTTCTAGTTCCACATGCCATGTCTAATGAATGTCAGTTATCTTCTGTTAATTCCCCTCTCCAAGTTCTCCACCACCTTAACCAGGTATATGTAAGGACACATGGCACAGTGGATAAAAGCATTAGTGAGATCCAGTGACTGGACCCAGAAAGACGTTAGTTAGATCCAGTGACAGGACCCAAAGAGTGTGAGTTCAATACCAGGTTAAGGCAGTGGAGAACATGGAGAGGGGAATTAACAGGAGATAACTGACATTCATTAGACATGGCATGTGAAACTAGAACAGTCTAACCCAGCAAACGAAATAAAGGGTTCAGGTCGACATTCTAACTACCTGAAGAAGGCCAGAGCATACAACAGCTGAAATGTTGTGATAAGTATGACAACAAAGATGAGAATGATAGTCCAAGCAATGTAAATAGTGTAAATTGTATCTATTAAAATAACGTATAAACAGAAAAAAAAATATATATATATATGTGTTAGCTTGGACTAATTTCATTGTCTTTTTTGCTGTTGCACTTTTTTCTCGAAATGTTCCAACATTTATTCTTTCTCAGTGTCTGTTAGGTTGTGGAATATCAAATTTTGCACTGAGGGTACAAGCACCTTCTCCACCATGTGCATCTACATTTTGGGTGTTGTGTGCTTCTAACCTACTTACCAAGCTTGTGACTGCTGTCAAACTTGTCAGGCTTTGTCAGCTTCCCTCTGGAGCTTTAAATTTATAATCTATTAATGAAGTGTGATTAATAAATAGAGAATAACTCTGAAAAATAGAGCGACTTTAAGAATGAACTCAATAGGCCAAGCATAGAAATTAGAACCATATGGGATACTTAAGAAGGAAAAGATTGTTAGGTTTGAAACTGAAAACTTCTATCACTATACAATGCAACTGGTTGTCTAAAATGTTATATATTTTGGTTCAGTTGAAGCAATATTAGATATGAGGTTTTAGTTTTCCAAGTTAGTCAAATAAGATAAAAAAAAAAGTTAATTAAAAAGATCTAATTACTTGGTGTTATGAGTTCAAACCTTAGGTTGGATGTTACAAAAGGTGGTTCAGTTAAAACGGCAGACAAGTAATATTAATCATGAGTTTCCAAGTTTTCCACGAGCAAATTACCCTATCGGCATGTGGTTAAAAAACATTTTTTTCCATTTCATGGCATTACATTTTTAAACCCAGTGAGCTTTTCCAAAGAGAGCATGACTTAATTTGATTCCCTACAGACTTGTGCATATATAAATATAAATATAAAAATACGATATATAAAATATCCTTATATATCACTGTCTTTGATGGACATGTGTTTTCATGTGGATGTGTAGTTTATTTGTGGACAGTCATAATCATCAGGTGGATGAAAAAACAGGAAACTCGGTCCTAAATCCACTGTGTTTTGTAGATTTTATACACACACACACTAACACACATCACAGTTCAAAAGTTTGAGGTCACCCCTGGTATTTTTTTAAATTGGCCCCAAAAGTAGTTGTTTTGTTCTTTAAATAAGAGAAAATTATTATACATGATTTAAAAAAAAAACAAAAAAAAAAAGTGAAACATGATTTTTTTATTAAAAATTTTATTAAGAAAAAAGCATTTTATGATTAACTTTTGCTCTTGTCAAAATATCCACCTTTAGCCTTGATTACTGCAACACAAAGTTTTGGCGTTCATTGCAAAAGTTTCTCAAAGTATAAGTTTGATAATTGATTCTGTTCTTTTTTCAATGACTCCAAATGTTCTTTTCCATTTTTTTTTTTTTTTTTTTTTTTTTTTTCACTCTTCTGTCAAGTCCATCCCATGCTAATTCTTGGGGTGGCTTCAAACTTTTGAGCTGTAGTGTGTGTGTGTGTGTGTATATAATATACATATTCTTCCTCTTGGAATTTTTATTCAAAAAATATACATGTGTGGGTATTTATATATTTTGTATATGTATGTATATTTACCAATAATATATATATATATATATATATATATATATAATAAATATATAAACAATAATAAAGAGAAACAACAATAAGATGTATAATCCGTGTTCTTATTAATATTTTTATTTTGCAAAACAGTAGCACAATGCAAATCTATTCAGAAGAAAACAATTTACTTATTTAAAAATATGAGTTATATTTATATTTACATGTTTCAAAAACAGAAACTAAAAACTTCAATTATAGAATTAAAGTCCCTAGTTTTGTTTTATTTTCAGACAAACCTTGGAATAACATTTTGAAATTTACTGAGTTTTATAAGCACACACATTTATAATATTAGTTTCTATGGATACCCTACCACCCCTTGTTAAAATGATTGATTTTCCCCATATCCACTGATTATGAATGTTTGTGCTTATAAAACTCAGTAAATTTCAAAATAAGTTATTCCAAGATTTGCTTGAAAATGAAACAGAACTAGGGACTTTAATTTAATTCTATAATTGAATTTGAAGTTTTTAGCTTCTGTTTTTGAAACATGGTAATTCCTATGTAGTGATGGAATCATATTTTTAAATAAGTAAATTTATAATATATATAGTTTTATATAACAAGTAATAAAAGAACAGTACAAAACAGGGAATTTAAAATTGAATTTCAAGTGTAAATTCACAGATTTTGTAGTGTTTTATTTCCTTGTAATATAAAATGATATATATTTATCACTTATTTTTAATGGATACTCATATTTGAGCAGATGCTCCATTTATTTATTAAACAGTATATTTGTTTATCTTAGCTTGAATATTCAAGAAATTTTATTAACATTTAGCACTCTGCTTCATTTATAAATATTACTTCACCTTTTTACTGTACATGGAATCCCTTCAAAATATAGTGTTTTATATATAAGTCCTATATATTCGAAATTGCTGTAGCCTGGCTTTCATTTTTAGTCAAGATTGTTGCCATAGAAGAATATGACTACACAACCAAGATTTTGCTTGGCATAAAAATAGCCATCTACAGAGTGCTAATGGTTTTAAAGAAAAATATGCACTCTTGATAAGGCTTCCAGTAAATGAAAATAAATATTTATAATGTTTAATAAATAAATGGAGCGTCTACTCAAATATAAGTATTCACTAAAAATAACGTTTAAAGTGATAAAAATCTGTTGAATTGATATATAATTAAAAATATATAAATATATAAATTTTATACATACTGTATATAATAAATTGCCATTTTCATTTCATTTCATTAAATTGTTTAAAATCTTCTTTTATGACTATGCTTATTTTGATAAATTAGTGAATGCTTTGCATTTAGTGAGTACATGGATAAAACTTTGGCAGATATTAATTTTGCAAGCCAATGTTTTTGCAGTGACAATGGTATTAACCTAATGATGTTGGTAAAATTTTCAGGCTATATTTAAATTTCAGATAATAGTTATATAGTCAATCAAATTTTTTAAATTGATTTAATCAGGCTTGAGAATGCCAGAATTAAAGTCCAGTTGCATAATTCCACAAAGAATGTTGATAAAGACTTAAAACGAAATCAGAATAATTTTTTTTTTGGAAAGAATAAAATTAGTAAAAGACTTCTAAATTTCAAGCAATTTTCTTTCTCCCTCAAAGAAATAAATTCTATTTTATGTTGACTTCAACACTTTTTGTCCATTGCTTAATTGTAAACTATTGCAATCCAATTTTTCAAAGAAGGGTACTTTGTTTGTATCTGCATTTTCACTTCTGCCACTATCGTGCCTGGTAAAAAAAAAAATAAATAAATAGAAGCAATATGTGGCCATTTATTTTCTTGTTAACAATGTATGTTTTTACACAATTCTTTGCTACACAATATTTTTTTGGTCATATTTTTATGTATATTGCTTAATAAAACTCTTTTAAAAAACGTGTATCAATTCAGTATAAAATGTGAAATTTAGTATAGAATTGATAATATTTAAAAAAAAAATGTAATGCAAATATTAAACTCATACCTTTTTATGCATTTATATTTTTAAATTTAAATATTTGATGCATTTTAATTAACTTGTGTAATATATATATATATATATATATATATATATATATATATATATATATATATATATATATATATTATATATATATATATATATATATATATATATATATATATATATATATATATATATATATATAAATATATATATATATATATATATATATATATATATATTATATATATATATATATATATATATATATATATTATATATATATTATATATATATATATATATATATATATTATATATATATATATATATATATATATATATATATATATATATATATATATATATATATATATATATATATATATATATATATATATAAAGACATTTTTTATGTTTATACATTCTTTTATAGATACAAATATTTAAAATAAATGCTCTGTTTATAATAAACAGTATTAAACAACATTTACTGGTCTGAATGTTCGAGAAATTTTATCACAGAAAATATTTGTCCTCCCATTGTTTTTCGAACCTGTATCCTATATGGAACCAACCATTTAGCTTGACGGTCTTTAACCGATTTGGACATGGAGGAGCGTTCGGGTTGACAAGGTTGAATTTACTGTATTTGTACTTCAATCTTCTATGAATCTCTCAGACATTCATATCTGCTCAGGGCGCACTAAATTTAAACAAAAATGACGTCAAAACATTATGAAATGGACAAAGTCCTACAATTATTTTAAGACATTTTTATGTTTATACAGTGTCACCCGCATATAAGAGACCCGGATATAAGAGAGATTTTCTCTGGTCCCAAATTAGAGCCTGTGTTAATGTATATAAAATAGACCAAACCCGGATATAAGAGACTTCTTCTCCAATCCCGACAACTGTCTTATATCCGGATTACACTGTACATTCTTTTTATAGATATAAATATTTAAGTAAATACTCTGTTTATAATAAACAGTATTAAACAACATTTACTGGCCTGAATGTCCAAGAAATTTTCATAGAAAATATTCGTCCTTCGACAGAGCATTTACTCAAATGTTTGTATAAGAAGAATGTATAAATATCAAAAATATCTTAAAATAATTGTCAGACTTTGTCCATTTCATATATATATATATATATATATATATATATATATATATATATATATATATTATTAAAAGAAGAGAAGAGAGGTGCCGCTAACGTTTTTGGTTGTAATGTGGATTTATTTAGAAAAATATTATGCTTTGTTTTTACATAATTTTTTTATTATCAAGAATGGTCTCAACCGTCTTCAGGTAAAAGTGGAGATTTCCACATATTATTAAAAAATAATTAATTTTTCCTTATGTTCAATGTTAAATATTCTCGATATGAGACATTTTCTGTTTGTGTGTTGGTAATCTGAATTACTTTCTTGAATTGGCAATGAAGAGTTCTGTGCGAAGGGTCATAAAACAATTAAGGTTGGTCCAGCGAGATGAGAAATTAGTTATCGGCATTTTATCTTTTAATGTTTTACTGACCCCTATGTGCTCTTGGATCTGTTTCCATTTTGGTGCGTTTCTGTCAGCATGCGTGTATATATGCGCGCGTATATTTCCCCTCCATACATATACTGTCTTATTACGAGGAATTCGTAAACTTATTTGTACCTATACACGCATACACACACATAGGCACATACACACTATCCCACCACAAGTAATCAGTACACACACACACACACGCACACATGTACTTCTTAAGTTGTCAACATCCGCATATACATACATACATACATACATACATGTATGTATGTATGTATGTATGTATGTATACATACATATATATATATCTCCTCGTGTCTCCCATATATGAGTGTGTCGTCCATGTATGTGGAGCGACCTGATCACTGTATTTGGTCACCCCGTGTGCATGTTGTGTGTTTTTGTGTGTGGGGTTACAATCTATTTAGTTCGGGTTTAAATTTGTCTATAAAGTTTTTTTCCTGTATTTGTAGATACGAGTAATTGTCTGTTTGGTATATCGGCATGATATTAAACTTACCCTGGTTACATTTGAAAATGTGTTGTGATACAAAAAGTTTTCTGTTGTCTTCAATTTTATATTGCTTTTGTGTAGGGAGACCCTGTTGTTCAGTTGTTGGCTGATGCCTATATATGACTTCTTACATTTTGTGCATTTAAGTACATAAATTACATTTTTGGAGTTACAGTTTAAGTTTTTATTTATTGTGAATGTTTTTTTTTGGGGGGGGGGGGTTTCAAAAGTGTAGGAGTTTCCTTCTATAATGATGTCGCAAACCCCACATCTTTTTTTGTTGCATTTTGTGACTCCTTGTATTTTGTGTTGGTTAAATTTAGATGAGGTTAATGTGTGTTTTAGGTTTCTAGATTGGCGTTTGCTCTTAATTATTTTGGTTGTTTTTAGTATATTATTCAGTTTATTATTCTTGCTAAGTAAATCTAGATTTTTTGTGATTTCTGGAAATATTTCTGGATTGTTTTTGTTGTACGTTGAGACATATGCTAGAGTTTGTTCGACGTTACGTTTCTTTTTATTTCTAAGTTGGTCTAGAGGAATTTTTTCGCGAGTTCAATACCTTTGTTTATTAGTGTTGTGGGGTAGCCTCATTTTTGAGAGTTTTATGTAGTTCTTCTAAGCGATTTTTCGGAGATGTTTATCAGTCACTATTATTGTACAAATTCTACGTGCTAGGAATAGGGGATGGATTTTAGGCAGCTTTTTGGGGTGATGGCTCTTGAAATGAAGGTATTGTTGGGTGTCTGTGGGTTTGTGGTAGATATCTGTGATTATGTGGTTGTTTTTATTTCTAATGAGTATATCTAAAAATGGTAATTCGTTAAAATTATATTCTTGCGTGAATTTGACTTTTGGGTGTAAGTTTTGAAGTAGTGTATGGAATTGGTTAATATCACCCCATGAGGATTTCCAAAAGATGAAGCAATCATCTAGGTATCTTTTCCAAGATTTAGTGAATTGGGTCTTTATATTTGCCCCATATATTTGTTCTATCTTTTCATAGGTTTTCTTCTAGGTAAGCTAATGTTAGGGTGGCATATGTTGGTGCCATTTTTGTTCCCATCGCAGTGCCTAGGGTTTGAATATAGTTTTTGTTGTCAAATTCAAAGGTGTTATTGTTTAGAATTATGTCTATACTATCGATAATGGACTCTTTAGTGAATCTCGGATGTAGTATTTCTGGATGTTTTTCAATCCAGAATGAGATCGCTTTTTTTCCTAGTTCATGGGGTATGTTACTGTATAGGTTACTCATGTCAAAAGTTGCTATAAGCGTTCCCGGATCTACCTTTTGTGGTATGCAGCTAAGGAAATGGATATCGTCTCTGATGTGGCTTTTAATTTGTTTAGTATATGGTTGCAATATTATGTCTATTGTTAGGTTACTGAGTTTGCTAGTGGGACAGGCTGGTCCTGCTACTATTGGTCTGAATGTAAGGTCACTGGGGTTTGGGATGCTAATGTATTCAGATTTTTGTGTATGTATAGCTGCTTTTATTTCACTTGATTTATGAACTTTAGGTAGTCCGTAGAAATTACTTGTTTTTGGTACAAAGTTTATTAGGAAATCCTTCTCTTTTTTTGTTAATATTTTATTATGTGTTGTGCAGAGTTTTGTAATTTTTGTTATAATGTTTTTGTCTATGTTAGTGTCAATTAATTTGTAGCTGTTCCTATCCTCTAGTGTTTCTAGAATTTTTGTTTTATAGTATGTTCTGTCCATGATTACTATAGCGCTGCCTTTATCTGCTTCTTTTATAATTATGTTATTATTTTTTCGAATGTTCTCTAAGGCTAGTCTTTGTCTAATGGTTTGGATTTTTCCTGTAGGTCCAGGTTCCAGAGTTTTTCAAAAAATATATTTAGCTCATTGGTATTGTTATTTTTGTTTGGGAATAAATTGGATTTGTTTTTTTACTAGTGACTCATCTGTACTATTTTCGCTATTGTTAAATATTTCTCTTAGTCTCAATTTGCGTTCAAATTCCTTAATGTCTTTTTTAAGTGTGTGTTTTTTTTTTCTTGTAGTATTTGTTATTAAAATAATCTACAACATCAATTAAACAGGTAAGGATGGGTATTCCACCTGCTTGTCTTTTGCACTGTTCCAAATCCAATATTTCAATATCCCATATTCAATACTACTACTAACAACAAGTAGTAGAATAATAATAATAAGAAGAATATGACAACTACCTGTGAAAATTTTTGTTTTTCCTACTTGAATTTTCTGATGACTCTTAATTCTCAGGTAGTTATTGAATAAGCTCCTGGTGAGTTCTATGATGATAAAATATCCGTAGAAATTCCCCTAGAGATTGTTAAATATTTGAGCTTACCAACTTTAACAAAATATTGCAATAACAATCATAAATATGAATGCTGGTTGCTATTTTAAGAAGTGGGTACAAATAGATTTGGAATTGACAATTGTTTCCATTTCACTGAAACAGCTGTTAAACATTTCTGTTTTCTTTCTTTCATACATTTTCTCATTGAAACCAAGTAGACCCTCTGATATGTGTTTTGTTTTTCTACACAATCAAAACAGAATAGCACATTATTTATGAAATATTGGCAAAAAATGTTAAACACTTCTATCTCCCTTTTCTTTCTCTCTCTCTCTCTCTCTCTCTCTCTCACTGAAACCACGTATTGTCTTTTCCTTTCTGTCCATGCGATCAAAATGAAATAGTCAATTATTTATTAGATAGCTGCAGGACGTAACGGTCGAGCGAACTAACGAAGGGAGAGACAAGCACAATTATTACATAATAATAATAATAATAATTCTAAAATTCCAAAAATAATTTCGATATTCCAATATTCTGTTATTTCCAATGTTATCCATTATTCTTCCGCATAATTAGATGAATGTATTGCTTCGCTTGTTCAACGAAATCCACAACATCGATTAAACACAGAGGAGGGGGGATTCCACGTATTGAAGGGAAGCCATCGTTTGTCGTTTCGTTTTTCACTATTCCTGTGACTCTGAACTGCAAAATGAGATATAGGTTGAGACGCGCGAGGACACACACAGAATGATACCGTTTGGATTTCTTCTCTCCTAAAGTTTACGTTTACCTTTTTTATCTATCGAAAATTTGGCATGCAGTTAAAACAAATAGGGAAATAGGTTTATCTCTTTCTTGAGAAATTAGGAAAACGCATATCATTAACCCTAGAACACTAACCATGGGTATGTCGCAAATTTTCCTATTTTTAATTACAATTTTCAGTACCTGATTTTTTTTTAACCTAAATAAGATGTTTTTCAGTTCCTATTAATGTTAACCCAAAGTACAAAGTCTGAAGTGCCTGCATATAAAATATTTCAAATAAAGAATTATACTTAAAATTTTTTTTTTTTTTTTTTGATATTTTCAAAATAGGGTATGATATACCCATGGTTAGTAGTGGTGTAACTTTAATTGATGGTTAGTGTTCTAGGGTTAACGAGATGAGAAGCAAACGGGAATTTTATTTTCGTTGACGAAAACAAAAACAAGGTAAGAACTCTTTTTTTTCTTGGGGCCGAAGTTATGGAGAGCAATCATGTGACAAGCAGGTGGTCTGGTTTGTGTTTTAGCTGGAAAATTAAGTTTCAGACAGATAATTTTATCTCTGCCTTGAGGAGGCAGGAGAATTAAAATTAATGAGGAACTATGCCCTTTTGCCAACGCACTATTTGTCGCAAAGACGGTTATGAGAGGTAGAATGCCGAGAGAGAGAAAGATGAAGTGTGGAGTGGTGGTGCTAGATGTGAAGTGAAGCGTGTTGGAATTAGGGGAGGAGCAATCCGTGTGACTACTCCCAAGGAAGGTGGATAATTCTCTAAACTTGGAAAATTGATTAAGGAAGCAGGAATAGGGAACAAAAAACTTTGGGATTAATGTAAAAATTGAGGAATCACCGATTTCCCAGAACCCTTCGCCCCCACGCCAGTTTTGGGCCGAAGTGTATATAAACAGGTGACTTTAGTAGATCGGAGACTTGGGCTGTGAATCCCGTATCGAGTGCCTCTGGAATCTACGTCAGCCTAAAGAACATTGAACCCAAATGGTGAGGCACAGTGTCACTATAGAGATCGATGCGGGAAGAGTTAATTTTTCTTATGCCAAAGTCTATATAAACCAATTGAGGATCAACACTATGAATTTTTCGCTGAGAAGATATTTTTCTTCCTTACTATAGCACCCATCACGGATTGAACCAGCGCTGCGATTACTACGACCTTCGATCTTTCACTGCTTTGAGATTAACACAACGTGGGGAGAGTTGCTGTGGATCGAAGCGACCAACGACTAATAGCTAGCTTGGACCAGCGTCAGCATTGACCAACGCAAAATTAGCCCCGTGGCTAAAATGTCCTAAGGTATTGAGGACCGGATCATTAAACGTGGTTACACCACCCGTTGTAAGCGCGGCTGAAGGTATTACAGTCTAATATTTCATTATTTGGATATCCCAATATTCATCCCTCTTAACTAGATGGGTATACTACTTATCCGGTTTCCAGGAATCCATAGCATCGATTTAGCAAGGAAGTATTATGATAAGAGTTCCTGCTTGTCAGTTTTGGTTCATGTGTTTTTTTTTCTTGTGAATCCCCATTTGGGATGTTCAAAACCAAACCTGGAGGTCTTGCCAACTTCAGAATGTTTATAAGACTAATTTCATGCATTCGACTATTTTCCCACCGCTGTAACATGGCTTCTCTTTACATTTTTTTTTGCATAAATATTAGGTTGGTGCAAAAATAATGTTTTTTGACGTTAAGTTGAACGTCAAAAACGACATTATTTTTGCACCAACCTAATAGTTTCACAAGAATTTTTCTGATGAGCTTTTATATGCGCAGCACTAGATTGGCACTTTGAAATTGCTTGTTGTAAATTCTCTTCTAATATTTTGTTCTCCTGTAGTCTGGCTTATGGAACTCTACTGGTTTCTTGCTTTCCTGTCAACTACGATCTTCAAAAATTTAAATGCAACGTCAATCGTCATCTTCTGTCTCCTTGAATCCTGTCCTCCTATAATCCTCTCTGTTTCTTTTATTTTCAGTAACCCTTTGCATCCTAGTGGCTTTATTGCCTTGTTTTTTGCGCTTTGTCTAGAAACAAATTGTTGTTCCCTGTTGTCTTGGATCAATGTGGTATTTGTACACACTAATTTAGTATTTGCAATTTAATTTAAACGCATCGTCAACAGAGACGACCGGAGAGTAATGGTCTGTAATGTAATAGATGTCCTATTTTTTTTAAAATAATATTTTTCAACTTATTTCATAAAACAGCTCTTTGCAAACAATGATGCATCTTTTTTTTTTTTCTGGGCGCATTTCCCAGTTATTATTTTATACAGTCGTTCTGATATTCGTATTTGTGTACAATGTCGACTACATTCTTTTAATGCCATGTCCCTTCAGGAAGTAGGGGATCATGAGTCTCCACAGATTCCTTTTTTTTTTTTTATCTTTGAATTGTTATGACATCTTAGAAAAAGATAGACAAGTGACTCACTGTTGCCTTCTTCACATTATTATTATTCAAAATGTTTATGGCTCTCCACAGATTCCGTTTCTTTATTATATGCGTATTGTCCCGCATTAAATTTTCTTTTCGGAATCCATATCGCACATTTATAAATTCACCATTCCCCTGTGCATTGAATACTGCTGTCATATCTGGATGCTCCTATTATCTTGAAATTCTTGACAAAATTCAATGGTCTCTAATGTAATCGATCCTGACCTGGCACCTGGACTTCAGTTGCTTTCTCACTGACCTGACTTGGTTTCCGTCTATCTTTTCTACAAATATTTCCATGGCAATTATTCTGATGAGCTTTTCTCCATCGTGCCTCGACTGCATGAATTTAAACATCGGTGCAGTAATGGATAGCGGCTCGGATTGAGGAATCGGAGACTCGAGTTCAAATTCCAGTCGAATCCATTACATTCACTTGCGTGCTAATACCCTTGAGAAAGGTATGAATCCTCTTCTTCTCCCCCCCCCCAGCTATGGGTGAGTAGCAGGACAGATCGGGCTCTATAGCCTTGTATAGCAACTGGTCTACCGCAGAAAGAAATGGCAACCTACTGCGGGAAAAATCTATCTCGTCAGTCATGTATCGAAAGATACATGATCGCCTAAGCATTTATTACGCATGACATATAACTGACTGACTAGATTGGATAAATTACCCAGTAAAAATGAAAAGTATATTTTTGTCTGATTCTTTGTTTCTTAGATATCTGAAAATGAATAAACGAATTCTTCTCAGATTTGAACTTCGTATCTGGAGTTAAGCAGACAAGTGACATATCCAATACGCCAACGTTCTGCTGCTTGAACGGCGCGTTTAAATTAAATTGCAAATACTAAATTAGAGTGCACACGTACTACACTGATCCAAGACAACAGTGAACAGCAATTTTTTGCTAGTCAGAGCGCACAGTTCAGTGATCCGAGGCAGACGGCCGGCGAGCAACAATTTTATTTCAGATTTAGATGGTCCGTACAGATTCAAGGCAGATGGGCGGGGAGCAGCCATTTGATTTTATACAATGCGTATACACTTCACTGATCCTAGGCAGACGGCGAGAAGCGAAATTTTTTCTAGACAAAGCGCACAGACAATTCACTGATCCTAAGGCAGACGGCCAGAGAACAACAATTGATTCGAGCGTCCACTGTTTCTTGGTAGAAGATCATTTTTGCTATAATGTTGATACTTAAATGTTTAGAAGTAGCTACTTAATGGTTAGTTTTCAACTTTTAGGGCGTTATTGTGACTGAAGGTTAAGGGTTGCTTTTTATTTAGATTTCCGCAGGAAGTGACTTCATTGTCTGAGAAAGGAAATTCGTTCATCTATCTCGTTGCATTCGTATGTCGCTTCTTGAAAATATTCACATACTGGACGCGTAGTCCAATGCATAACTGTCGTCTGATGGCCAAAAACAATTACATGGAAGTAGAATAAAGTTGTTCACATAACCAACTTTATACAAGGCATTTGGTAATTTCACCGCCGGTTTATTCTGTTACAGGCAAATCTAAACATTTCTAAACGAGTGAAATATGCGGGATAGAGTATCATCAAGTGGTTAAATATCAGGGTTAATTTAATTTAATACGTGATTTCATATTGAAAATGAGTAAGCTCTTTCCTAGTTACCTATGTCGCCGATAAGACGTTTTGTCGAGACTTGGATTCAGTGTTTTGCAAGGTCTTGGGCTAAAAAACTGAAAGGCAACCAGACAAGAGGAGGAGAAAGTGAAATAACTGACCTCTTTCTGTCTTCGACAGGTTGTTAAGCTATAATGACTATTTATGTTATGGCATACTCCAAACAATTGGAGAATTTGACTTTTGTCGACATTTCAGAAATCATTAAAAGAAATTCCAACCACCTGAAGAAGGCCGGAGCGTACAACGGCCGAAACGTTGTGACAAATATGGCGACAAAGATGAGGACAATAGTCCGACTAATGTAAATACTGTACATAATACCTCATCTCAGAAATATAGACAAACTCATTAAAAGAAGTTTGAAACTTAAAAATGAAACTTGTCATAATGGAAAGAACCACATTTCTGTCCATTAAACAGAAACAAGATGAATCAATTATGCAATATCTTGACAGATTAACGGACACTAGCAGATTCTGCGAACTTGTGAAATTTGCAACTCAAGATTTCACTATTGGGGATGAATTGATTCATTTACAGTTAGATGCATGGCTGATACATTTAATAAATATAAGATATTGGAACAATTACAATTGAATAATTTATCTTTGCATGTGTGGAAGTTATACAACAGGTGGAATTGATCAAAAATACCAGAAAAATTACCCCGCTTTTGGAAAAATTTGCCATAAGTGCCGAAGAAAAAATTATTTTCAGTCTGTATGCAAACTTAAAAAGAAAATAGTCAGTATAGAAAAAGAGAGAATTGATGAGTTTTTTTTTCAATACAAAGACCCACAACACATTCATTGGTTTCCACATCCCAAGCGCCACTCTCATATATATTACTATTAGGTATACTGCAAATTCAAAACATCTAACTTTGTAAACTTACGTATACATTTCAAAACAAGCGGATTAACTAAATTTGAACAGGAGTAGAGGTTCATCCCTTGTTTACTGTTTAGGATTGGTTTTCCGGTTCTGTCTAAAGTCTACTTCAACTCTACACTTCTAACGTCTCCGCCCAAACTTTGGAATTTTGTTTACTATTTATTTCCTTTTTTCCTCAATAAGAGTAGATAGGTTCGCCTATCGCCCGATTCACACTTCCCCGCATCATTTTTAGAACAGGAGTAGAGGTTTATTCCGTGTTTTCTGTTTAGGATTGTTTTTCCGATTCCTTCTAAAGTTTACTTCAATTCCATTACCGTAACGTCTGCGCCTAAACTTGGGAATGTTTTTGCTATTTGTTTCCTTGAAGGTACTTCAAGGCCTAGTATGCTCTTCTTGTTTTCCAATTCAGAAAGGCGTGAACTATTCCAGTTTCCAAAAACTGAAAGAGTTCACGAAGGTCAATGTTACGTTTGAATAACTGTAAGTTTGAAAGAAACGTGGAGAGGATTGGATTTCATTTTGAGAAGATTAACCTCATTTCTTTGCAGCTGCAAATTAACTTCATTGAACTTTGTGAATAAATCTGACAAGTAAGCAATGTCATAATTGATGTTTCTTAGTTCGTTACAGAGAACAGAATTATAGTTTTGGAAGAATTCAACAACTGTGTTAAAATAGGAAAGAGAAACATCCAAAACAATTTCCTTTTGATAGCTATATGGTTTCTGTATACTATAGCAAACGTTCGTAATCTTCAACATTATCAGTACAAAGCTTGTGGATATTAACATGATTGTGGGTTTTGTGTATATTTTTTAGGTGAAAGTGCGTGCTCAATATATAAGCAAACAAGATAGAAGAAGCATGCAAGAATACATGAGTTTCTGCTACATATCTTTATTCCTTTTTATTTTAACTGTATTGAAACAAGGTTAAAAGGTCTCTTGAGAATGCCCGGTTCTCTTTTTGGTTCAGAAATTATTCATGGGAATAAAGATAAGAAAGGGCAAAGATAGTCAAGCTCAAGTTACCCTCACGCTGAGATGGAATGACCGAATTTCTACTTCATGAATAGGGCCGCTGAAAGCGCGTCCGAACGATCTTGTTGGAAAGTGAAAAGAAGAAAATTCTATCCTTTCCGGAAGTTTGGTCATAAACTCGTACATGTACCCAGGAACCCATCCCGGTTTCTTTATAACTTGCATCATGGGAAAATTAATTTTTTAAAAATTCTTTATTATTATTTTTTTTATTCTTTATTATGTTATTTATTGGTTATATTTCATTTTCCACAAGCTATCGAAAAATTCGAGAATTGAGAGTATGTGCTTATATTTACGGCTGTGATAACTGTTTTCAGTGACAGATTTTTCTTTCGACCAGATGTTGTCTGTGAATTATATAGTATGCCGTTAGGTACAGTTTCTTTTTTTTTAAGAAATCGATAAATCTACGATGACGACCTATAATCGATGAAGCCTCATCTGTTGGTCAAAAAAGTATTCTGGTAAGCAAGCTGACTTTCTCTCTTATAACAACACAAAATACTGACACACTTATTGTGAATGTTTCTAGTTGTCTTGCAAATAATAGCTCTTGAAGCAAAATTTTTTAATGAAGCCAACATAAGCAAGAGACAGGGATTTATTGCTTGGTAGTGTTAACTCATCTAATTGTAACATAAATTCACGCATGCTGCACGATATTCCTTCAATGTTTTCAGCCATTTCATCTATAATGGCATAGGACTTTGGGGTTAAAATGAACAGTTGATTTACCCACGTCAAGAAGATTAATGATGGAGGATAATGACGAAGAAACACGCAGGTAGTTTTTAACAAAACAGGATAAGGAATTTATTTACAAATTTACCCGTTTGAAGTTGTGTCAGTAGCTCGTCTCAGAAAAATACATCAGAAATTCCAAAGTTTTAACGATTTATCATAAAGAGGAAATTTCATACAACAGATTAAATCATCTGTCACAAAATAATATTCAAAAATGTTTAAAACAAAGGTAAGAGAGGTCGTTGTTCACAGGAGGGTTATCCAATTGCATGAATTCAAAATGTATTTGGAGATAGTTTGAAATACTTAGTTTCCTTGGATTGTTGAAATAAAGTTCTTTGAAGTTCCATGTGCTTGGTTAAGGCCGATAATATAATTAGCGACTAATTTGATACTGACGAAAATCTGAACGCTGGACTCGTGAACAGAAATGAAACTTTTCATATTACTTCAATTCTGATTCTGAATTGGTCAGAATGGGCTATTAGGCTTTTTTCTTTCTTTGATATAATGACCGTTTTATGTCCCCTTTGCATAATAAGATTAGCTCTCTCAGGACTTGCTACTTTGTTTTCCTTATACCACATTTATATTATTTACATGTGGACTATAGTTCACATTTTTGTTGCTATTATCAGTGTTTTGACCGCTATGCTTCCCATCATTTATTATGTGCTTGTTGATCTGGGTAACCCTCAGGGGATTTCAGACTGAACCCTTTATTTAATCTACAAAGGTAATGTGTTCTCATTGATCATGTATAAGGATATCTCATCTAATTTTTATTTAGTAATACTCAGTTAATGCTCACACTATTTTCACTGATCAGCCCAGGGATTGAACTCACAATTACTATCATCAAATTCACAAACCGATGTTTTAACCTTTAGCAGTTTACAATATTCATAAGCATTTCATCCATTGAAATTTCAATCACACTATGGGCTGATGATCTGAATTGCATGCAGTGACTGTACATACACTAGGCTAGGAAAAAGTTCCAGTGTTTTTTGTTTTTGTTTCTTTTAAAGATGCCAAGTGTTACTCAGAAAGGGTAGTGGCAAATGGCCTGTATTACATTCATTTCATTTCACATGCTTTGTTCAAATTTTATGAACTTGTCGTTAGAATTTTAAGGTTGCTGATCTTAATTTACTTCACCCCTAATTGTTGTCACTACTACATTCGTTTCTAAACCTCGTAGAGTATCAACAAGTGGTTAGATGGGTTAATTTGATGTAATAAGTTACTTCATCTTGTAATGGATAGGTTCTAAAGGGTTATAGATCTTCTTGCCACAAAAGATATTAGATAACTGTACAGGTGTTACTGAAAAGTCAAAGGAATTTGATCACTTTAAAATTCTCCCTTCTAGATTACTTGACAGGGAGGAAGTTTAATTGCCCAAAATTAAGGAGAAATAATGTCAAGTGGAGAGCATATTGAAGTGATCCAGGGATTTTAACGTTTTGGAATTACCTTTTTCTCAATAGTGCTCGATCGAAATGGCGAGAGCATAACACACACACACACACACATCTATATATCATCAACTATTTTACAGTATTTAGATTAGGACTATTATCCGCATCTTTGTTGTTGTTATCACACCGTTAAAGTCTGGGTCAGGCAGCGTATACTTACACTCTGTGGAAACGGGCGAGTATTAACTGAGCAGTACTAAATAAGAATAAGAACGAGACAATATGAACAGTGGATCGAGAACAGTCTATCCTCGTAGATTAAATAAAGAGTTCAGTTTGAATTCCTTGTAGGTTATAAAAATCGATATACACCTGACGAAGACCGCATCGCACAATGTTCGAAACGTTGTGATGATAACAATAAAGAACAGGACAATAGTTCAAATATAAATAGTGTAAATAATGATAACTCCACATTCTCGAAATTCCGACAGAAATCATCAGTATTACGTTTGATCAGTTCGATAAGGTCAACTTGGCTGCTGATCTCAAAAATGACCCACAGTCTGATTTTAACTGAGGCAAAGAGTAGCTTGTTAATTTTAACGCCTCCAAAACAAGACCTTTCTGAGAGACCCATTTCTGCCCTCCATCAGTATGGCTGATACTAAACCCCGAGATAATGACTCGTTTAGACCTCTCGAGTTAACATTCTCGGCTGACATGAAGTGGAAAGTTTATATTGAATCCATTGCTAGGTCTACTGGTTTCACTGTATCGTGCTAGAGAAATCTTCTGTCCAGAATCTATCTTCTTACATATCCACCTTACCTTTCGTCTGTGCCCGGTGGTCCCGGTGTTTCTGCTATATATTTAGAGATTCTTGATTTCTATCGATTAAATCAGCTGTCTCCAACCTTTTTGTGCCACGGCCCGTGTCATGCGAAA
Source organism: Acanthosepion pharaonis (assembly GCA_903632075.3). NCBI lineage: Eukaryota > Metazoa > Mollusca > Cephalopoda > Sepiida > Sepiidae > Acanthosepion > Acanthosepion pharaonis. Next base: position 3,778,674 of record CAHIKZ030004896.1, on the reverse strand, counting down.
CAATTTTTCCATGGACGGACGTGGTGGTGGTGGTGGTGGTGGTTGTGTGTGTGTGTGTGTGTGTGTGTGTGTGTGTGTGAGGTGGTCGTTACGCGCGTAACAAGACACAATAAACAAGATTGCGATAGTCTTCTTCTTTATGTGCCGTGTCCCCTCAGGACGTAGGCGATCATGGCTCTCTACAATTTCCAGTTCCTTGCAGCTCTAAATAAATTCTGTCTTTTCTTTATTTCTAAACCCTGTGCCGCCATCCATTTTCTCAAACTCGTCAAGTACGTTATGCGTTGTTTTTGTCTGTCCCTCTTGCTCTCAAACCGTCCAGGGAGTAACAGATTTTCCGAGCCTTCCTTCCTCAGCCTTATGTGTCCCAGAAATTTCACCTGTCTCTTTCTAGTGTTAAGCATTAGTTTTCTTTTTGTTTTCGTTTTCTCTAAAACCTCGTCGTTGGTCACGTGTTCCGTTCATGGTATCCTCAGTATATTTCTGTAGAACCACGTTTCTATTGCTTCTAGTCCCTTCTTTTTCTATGAGGAAATTCTTCAGCATTCACTAAATAGTCTACGGTCCAGTACCAAATGGCTCACTAAATAGTCGACGGTCCAGTACCAAATGGTTCACTAAATAGTCGACGGTCCAGTACCAAATGGTTCACTAAATAGTCGACGGTCCAGTACCAAATGGTTCACGACGCGTTACCAGTCAACGGCCCAGTGGTTGGGGGCTCCTGGATTAAGCAACCCAGATTATGAATTTTAAAAATAGTTTTTATTTTTTTAAATCGAAAGAAGTAGTATGAGTATATTTTAGGGTCATGTAGGGGAATCAATTTACAATTAATTTACATAGCAAACTGGACACTCTATTGTATAAAATTTAATTTTTAGGTCTTGGTATTCGTAATATCGACTGCTTAAGTTTTAGTGATGTGCAAAAAAAATTGAAAAAAAAAAGTTAGTTCTAAAGAGAGTGCCTTTTGTAAAAATCCATCCAATTAGCCTTTAATCTTTTATGTTGCTATAAAAAGAGAAAAACATATAGACAGAAAAAAAAATGATAGAGAGAAACACAAGTCTGGAGGAAAATGTGGGAAAGGGTAAAGAGATAAAATAGGAGAGGTTCAGAGGCTGTGAAAATATGCCAAAGAAAGAAAAAGAATGTCTCCACTCCTTAACAGACAGACATTTAGTAAATTTTAGTTAAAAGATCTGTACTAAAATATGTAGTAAAAACGCTACTAGTAAATTATTTCCAAACGAAGGACCGCACAGAAACGTAAAAAAAGCTAAGTAGTGTTATGGTCTAGAATGATGATGATGATATTTCATCATTCTAAAAACAACCTTGTCATCAGTGATGATAGAAAAGAAGAATTTCATCATCCTAACTTCATCATTATAAAAACGACCCTTCCACCACAAGAGAGTAGAGTAGAGGCAGCAGAGTAGACTAGTAGTCAGTAGACGAGTAACAGTACAGAAACACATGTCTTGCCAACGCTCCGTGAAGATCGAAAACAGACGATTGCCAAACGCCATCCTCACAAACGAAATTCTGGGAACCAAGCCAAGTAAGCACTGACTTTTAAACAAAAAGAGACACTGAAAACATTTTTACACACACCATACCAATATTCTGTAATTCACATCGCAAAAAGAAAATACAAATTCTCGTTATGTCAACACGCATCTCAAATTCTTATTTATGTTATTGTTGTACGTTTTAATCTATTCTAATTTCTGTCATTAATATCAACCCCATTACAGTCAACAAATAACGACAACGGGGAAAATAATACACCAATACCAACTTACTCGCCTGGTTACAGTAGACTCAAAGTGAACCTCACAGTCGTGGCCAAATGATTAAGACAACCCAATATATTTCTTTAACAAAATCGACGAAATATATCGAATTGATTGCTAGATCAACTCCTAGGAAAGTTGATTCACTTTGACATACTAGACAATTTTCCTTGCCAGAATCTATCTTACACATTTATAAGTCTACCATTCGTCCATACATTGAATATTGCTGCTACATCTGGTCTGGTGTTTCTGTTATATATTTAGAGATCCTTGATAATATCCAAAGAAGAACCTGCAATATTATTGGTCCTGACCTGGCATCTCGGCTTCGGTCACTTTCCCATTTCCGTAATGTAGCTTTCCTGTGACTTTTCTATAAATACTTTTATGGTAATTGTTCTGATGAGCTTTCTTTTTTTGTTACCTAGACTTTACTAAGTCTTAAGTAAAATCCAAAGCAGTGTCTGTAATTTTATCGGTCCTGACCTGGCATCTCGACTTAAGTCACTTTTCCATCGGCGTGACGTAGCTTCCCTTTGTCTTTTCTATGAATATTCCCATGGCAATCGTTCTATTGAGCTCTCCTCTTTGGTACCCGACTGCATGAATTTAAGCGTACTGATAGACTGGTCGGTAACCTTTAGAAGACCATAAAGCTATGTAATGTCTCGGAGGAGTGCCATGATATCAAATGTATTATAATAAACTGTCTCGACTTCAGACTGCTTGGTCTGGATGTTTAAAAAATAACAACGAAGTTAATGTTATATTATTTAAACAAGGTTTCTTATTTCACTGCAGGAATAACAGAATAACAACACAATCAAGAAAAAAATGAAAATTCCTTATTACAAACTAATACAGTTAGAAATGGCAAATTATTCAATGCGATACATGTTTCTACTAATTATTTGATAACTTCTCAACATCAGCTGAAATATTTGTCGTCAATAGGAGTAAAACATCATCCAGGTGGTCATCACCCAACCTTGTTCTTAAACTGTTAGTATATTTCATTTTCGAAAAGGCTGTTTACAAACATATGTACTTTTAAATAATGATACTATCATTTTCGAATTATTCAATCGGCTTTTAGATTCTCCACTTGGCAAAACATATTTCTTGTAGAAGTCAGCAGTGGATTCGGAATTAAATTTTGATTTTAAAAAATTCGTCGCATTGTAAGTCAGTTAACTCTTACTGATATTTTTCTGCTACTTGCTCCAAGAATTAATAATTATCTAGGTATTAAGTTGGCGGTCCGGACAAAATTCCTTTGCGGGCCGGACATGTTCCGACGGCCGGACATGTTCCGACAGCCGGACATGGTCCGAGAGCCGGACATGGTTCAACGGCCGGGGGTTGCATAACAAACTGATGCATTGTCGATTTATCAGAGAATATAATGCTTCTCAGTTGTTCCTCTGCCCAAATGTTCATCTTTTTGGTGAATACATGGGGCCCTTTTTTCATTTTTACATTCTATCTTGGTTTCCACGCAGGTTTGAATGATCTTATTTAAAATTCATTGACCAATCTGCGATAAATAGTCCCATAACTCACATCTTTATCCATGAGATGCAGTGTAGCTCGATTCTTTTTTTGCATGAACTTTGAGATCGTGAAAAGATGCATTTGATGATACTGTAAGCGGAAGTGAACAGTATAAAATCAAAGGAGCAAATGACAAAAATAAAGACACCTCGCATGAGCTCTTCGCAGCCATCCGGGTTTCAAACATACTTCAAATTTTCAATTTAATAAAAATAAATAGCCAATAAAATCAGCTTCCCACAATAAATAAACACCGGCTTTTGGAGCCTACACGAGACCATAAAAACCAAACATTCATTCAACTCAGCAGAAGGACAGACAGCAGTAAAGGGACACCAGTTAACCTCGTCGTCCTGTCTTTCTCGCCAAAGCAGACCACCTTTGATCTTGTCTCCCAAATCTACTTTCTTAATCACTAAAAGACTATTTATGTTCATTTCCTTACAAAGAGAAAAACTTTTTAACTTTTATTTATGATAAGTAATTACAGTTAAAATTTGTGTATCTTACGTTTAAATAAATATCATCATTTTACTTGAAAGTGCAACAATCTTTTCTCTCGTTTTTTTTTTATTCAACAAACAGTAACCCATGGAATCTTTCCCCAACAATGCAATCATGTCTCGGGTTGTTTTTTCTCGTTTGTTCAGTTTTCTTTCGGTCAGAATAAGAGCCATCCGGTTGGTACTATTTGTCGTGCCTCTTACATTTTTTACAAAAACTGGATGTTGACCGCTCGACGATTAAAGCAGCCTGTGTAAATACGTTTTCTGCGCATAGGCTCCAGGCATGCATCCGTTTTAACCAAAATAAAATGAATAATATATTATGACCAGTCAGAGCCACCCACACTCAAAAAACAAAACCTTAATTTCGAGTCGATAGACGGATATATATTTTCGAATTCAAACAGACTCGAAACAGACCAGCGTTTAATGTCAAAACCGATACGCTGAGAGAGAAACGCGACACAGATCAGTGTTTGATTTCAACGCATACGCGCTGAGAGAGAAACGCCACCGACGACCACAGTCAACACCAATGTCCATTTCACTTCTAATTTCACCATTATCTCTCCCGGCTGCCTTAGCAGCAGCAACAAATCGAAGTTGTTAGTTTTGTATATATGTAAATAAATTATACATTTATTTACCCATACTCAATGTTTTCTTTTGTTTGACAGTTGGATTTACGTTTGCCGCGGAGGAGAAAATATTGACCTCCAAAACAGTAACAACTACAACAATAAGGTTCTGTCTTCCAGGTTAGCCATTTCCGCCTCCAGAGCACATTGTGAACTGCAATCTTTGACGTGAGATCTCACGCTCAGGTTACATTTCTCTCTCTCTCTCCGTGTAGTAATGTTACTATTTTGGCTCTTTGAATAGCAGAAAGTGATGATTTATTTTCAAACTAGCCCTAATTCTGTGTTATAGTTTTTCAAAATTGACGATGACGTAATATTACTTATCATAGCAATTTTTTTTACATCAGTGGTCCTCAACCCCCTTTTTTTTACCCATAGACCATTTCTACTCTTAATTTTTTTTTATCTATGATATAATAACACCGAATGACTGAAAGGAAAAAAGAATGACAAACATGCTTTGTTCTCAGAAAGACTTTTATAATACTAAGATATATACAAAACTAAATAGATGTAACAGAGAGAGGTTGACGCACATGAATGCACACGCGCAAATATAACGTTTATTGCTTGAAGATGGAAAACACGATCTTCCGTGTAGCATCTACAAAAAAAAAAAAAAAAAAAAATGAGCAGCTTGGGAATAGAACCCGAACATAAACACTATATCCCTTTATATTTTATAACACAGCTTATACATGTACCCTGAAGGTCGTTTTATATAAAAAACATATAATCCGAAAGTATTTTTATATAAAATTTAATAAATTTTGTGTACGTACAGATACAGGTAATAACGCTCACACGATTTTTATGTGGTGCAATTAAGATTTCACGTAAAAATAATGTTTTGTATTTTCTTTAAGAGTACAAGAACATGTTCACTACTTACAAAAAATATAAAAATGCAACACTAAACACTACTTCTACATCAGGTGTGAGAAACTGGAAGGAGAGAGTATAAAAACGCGAGTTTTGCTGAGTTGGAGAGACTTGGGCGTTAGACGAGAGTGACGTTGAGAGAGAGTTAGAGAGAGAGAGTTAGAGAGAGAGAGAGTTAGAGAGAGAGAGAGAGAGAGACTGTCGTTGACGCATATAAATAAGTAACTAAGTAATCTTTTTAAGTTCTATGGATATCGATGCCTCAAAAAATGAGGAAGATGAATTTGGAAAGCGAAGAAGAAGCTACCAGAAGAGACATGCTCGAAACATGTTAAAAATCCAATATACACATCAGTAAACTATAATTGCCCGTGTAGTGATATGTAAGTCCTCATGAAAAGGAGTGGTTACTTTTGCCAGGTGTAACAGCACTGTGAGTGGAAGAAGAAGAATTCGGTAATCTATCAGTCTCTACTGTGGGGTCAGTCTACCCGGATTTTAAGAGGAAAAATAAAATCCGAGTGTCGTGTCCACAAATAAAACACAATTTTTAATACAACACAAAGAAATGATCTTAGCAGAAAAAAGAAGACCAAGCTAAGTAACATTTATACAGTCAGATACATGGATTTATACAGTCAGATACATATTAAAAATCAATGTTCATTGTTGTGGCCATGAAGAGACCAATAGTTCGATTGCTCGAAATGATTTAGTTGCAAGTGAGGAAAATAAGCAGTATTTTATGGCAATATGTGTATACGTGTGAGTGTGTACACGTAATAAAACATATGTGTGTGGTAGCAGTAATTTTAAATACGGTGAACAAAGAGAGGGGAGACAGGACTTGCTTTCGTCACGGCTTTGTATGTTTTTCAGTCTAGAAAAATCTTTCCTGAGAGATACGTTGTCATAGTAACGTGTGTCTATGCTGTTGATCGAGACAAGGCCGTGTATGTTGTCGCCGATCTAGTCTGTTGCTGACGTGCCTTTTTTTTTTTTTTTATCGCTATGACTAGTCGGTGCTCGGCTCCGAATCACTGAGTTTTGTGCGGGAATGTTTCAGTAATCCGAGCCCCGACCTTTTTCCAGGTCATTTGCAGTTCAACCGCGCGAACGTCAGAGAAAGCCCATTGCGTAACTTTTCCTATCCAATCAAGTTCCGGAAACCATTTATTTAATTTGAAGATCTGTTTGTACGGAATTTAAAAAAGTAGTTTTCGTTTGTACTGAATTTAGTAAGATTTAATTGTAGACCTCTCTTGCTTGTTTCTGCTTATTGACCGTAAAATATAGGAGTTTATATCCTATACTACCAACGATGTCGTATTTTGATTAAAATGTTACAATACATACAGGTACAGTATTTGTATAAAAACAAAACATGGTTTCTGATTACAGTTAAATGTAATGAAAACTGAAAAAGGTCAGTATTTTATTTGTAATGCTGCAACGTAATAATCATGCTACGGGTAGCCATGTTGCTTTCTAAAAGTTTTCATTTGTGGTAAGTCATGTCAACATCTGAAATCTTTCGCATTTTGGAGATTTTCGGATTTTGGAATTTCGGATATACTCAACCTGTAGTGTCTTTTTAAAATCTGTCACATTGTTAACATTAACTTCTTTTACATTTACCTGAGTAGCGAAGTAATCGCCCTAAATAACGAAGTTAATCGAAATTTTGCGCAATTTGTTGCGATATTTATACAGGAATATTAAACAAAGTTACAGAATGTGGAAAATAGCGACTCCTCTTCCAAAAAGGAAACAGAGACAGGAAAAAAAAAAAAAAAGAAGAAGAAGAGGCTATCAGAAAAGGGAAGCGATTAAGCAAATCCGCAACCCACAGAGATAAACAACAATTGTTTGTGTAGCGATATATAAGCTTTCTACTTATAAAGACACTGAAGACTAGTAACGGATGAACCAATGACCGCGATTTACTGCTAAGCAAACAAGGAAAGAAAGAAAATCCAGGTCACGGGTGTAAAAATTGGGAGAGGCAGGGTCAATTTTTGCATAAAAATTAACAAAAGAGAGAGATTTATACAGAAATACTGAACAAAGTTACAGAGTGTGAAAAAAATACTTTGTATTTGTAGAAGAAAATAAAAGTAATTGAATCCTGATGAAAAATGTTTCTTTTTTTTTTTTAAATCATTTTGTAGGGGACCGTGGGGTGATGAGTATGTATTGTAGAAGAACACATGTGGGTAGAATTTCCTGCTAGCCGGTCTGACCACATGAGAAAGTTGGACTTTAGTTAAGTCCAAGGAAAACAAACAAGACCGATAATTATATATAAACAAATATATGTATTAACAACAAGTACAAGTTACACTGAGTGGACAGTTACATGAACAGAGTGCGTGTGGTGAATATTATGTGTGTGTGTTGTGGTGAGTGTTCGTACGTACGTGTATTGTTCTTAGCGTGTTCCCAGAATTTGGGAAACGCTGTATCTGTGAGAGCTCACATCTGCGAGGTGGTATAAGGCCGAACGCCCGAGGAAAAAAGAGATCGAGGCAAAGGGTCAGCCAGTATTTATAGCCAGGGGAGAGAGACCCCTGGTGAAAGGTTAAGGAGCTGAGGAGGAGCTAACTCCGACAATTTCACCCCCAAGTCAATAAAGCCACTAAGACGCAAGGTTGCGAGTCTGTGAGAGAATACGGGAAAAATAATCATTATGAATGAGAGGGAATAATAAAAGAACTGTAATTAAGAAGACGGAAAATAATGATTGACATTGCATTTAAATTTTTAAAGGTCAAAATTAGTTGGAAAGCAAGAAGCCGGAAGGGAGTTCCACAAGTGAGAAGTGCGACAGGAGAAACTTACCATAGAACCTACGGTTCCACCTAGCCACTTCAACTGTAAAATGATGAGACCTTACCGTCAATCTAGTACTGCGTTTAAAAGTCATAAAGTCTAGGTACCATAAGTATGTCGTGTCCACTAAAATATCGAATAAAAGATGCAGCATATTTCATACAATAATGCTTAGTAATTTTAAACATGGAAGCATTTTCAGCCAACAATAGTTGCATAAACATTAAAACACACCTACAAATATTTATAAACTAATAATACACCATAAAGTGCTTACATCTTAAAACACACCAATAAAACCATAGAGTACAAATCAGAAAGGTTGTTTTTATTAGTCATCATGATTTAGGTAGATACCGCCAAAATTTCTCGCGGACGTAGTAGTAGACTTTCCATGTGGCTTTTTAGGGCCGATTAGGAAGAAATAAGTAACATAATTTTGGAACCGATTTTCTTAAGAAAAAGGGTATAAAAATCACGAAGCCCCCCCCGCAAAAAAATTAGACGTAGAGATGCCACTAAGGTTCGCATCATTTTAGCTATTGATCTTCAAGACCCCGTTCACGTCCACACGCAAAAGCAACAGCGCTGGCCAAAGTACAAAGAGATCGCCTCAGACTACGGCGCCACAGTTCACAGTAAGAACTAAATTCTAACTATTTCTTGTATTCTCCGTTACTACAAATCACGCATACACGTACTCTTTCGCTCAAACACGCATATAACAAAATTTCATCGGGTTTCCGGTTTCTTCTGAAGTCTACTTCTAACAACTCCGTCTGAACTCTGGAATTTTATTTACTAATTATTTATTTTTTTCATTTTTTTTTCTCAATAGGAGTAAATAGGTTCGCCTATTGTTCGGTTCACACTCCTCCCTGGTCTTTTGAACAAAAGTAGAGATTTATCCTTTCTTTCCTGTTTAGGATTCAGTTTTCGGTTCCTTCTAAAATATTTTAATTCGCTTTAACTCCTGGTAGCCCATTGCGTCTTAGTGGCATTGCTGCCTTGCTTGAGGCGAATTGAATAAAAAAGAACAATTATCATGAAGATTTTTACAGAGAAGGTGCAAGGAAAGTACGTCACGGCGGTTGGAAAGTGACTGAAGTTCCTTTTTTTAAGTGCGCATTATAAAAAGTTGAACGAATGCTAATGGGGAAAATATTTTACTTGTAATGCAGGTTGTGCTGTCTTGTAATAAGTGGAGAGTATTGTGTGGTGAGTAGCTTTGAAGAAGGAGTCTTTTTTTAACAGAGCTCAACCTATTAGCAATAAAGAATCATTGTATGGGAATTGTGTCTCTTTTACATTTGTTTTCACTGCTGAATAAAATTATTTTGTCGTCTCTAATTATTGTCTCAAATAAACTAAATGGGGGCTCCATGTCTACTGGGGAGCAGGGTGTCAGAAGTGCTAATTTCAATAGCGCTTATTTTTTTAAATTGTAATTTTCTTTCTGAACAGTTCTTTTAAATCAATTAAGAGGATAATATATCTCGGTAAAATCATTTTTTATTCCGAGCTCATCAACTAAGGAGGATCTTTGATTTTTTTTACTAATAGTAATACTAACCACAAGTCCACGGCTAGTAATTAAATAAAATTTCTTTTTACATTTCTAGAAAGATAAAACCGAGAAAATGATCGCTTAAAAAATAAAAATGTTTAAAGATTTCAACACATGAAAATTTTTTTCCGAAAACTGAAATACTGCTTTTAAAACAAATTTTTAAGACAATACCGTTTGTGTTGTGTTGGAATTTCTGTAAAACTATTTTTTACCGGAGATGCATTAGCGATTAATCTTTATGGAAATATACAAATTTGCGACTTAAACATTTTTTTAGAGTTAAATTTCGTCATAAAAATATTGGTGGTTATTACAAAGAGAATAACATTTTCTCAGATTTTTAAAAATAAAAAAATATCTATCTATCTATACATATTTAAAGGGCAGTTGTCTCTATGTGTATGCGTTTGTGTGTGTGTCCGGTTAAAACTAAAAAACTACAATAATTAACGACAAAATAAATATATATACAGACACAGTATCACCCAACCCACCTTTTCGTACAAAAATTATTATCGTATGATTTGTATTTGCGAAGATATTTTAAAATGCATTTTTATTTCGAAATTCTCAGAATTAAAAAGTAAAAACGAACTGGAATAATTATTATTTCCGATCGTTTTTACTTGTTAATTCGCTATATGTATTTTCAAATTTTCTATTCTCTTGAATTTATTTACATCTATTTATAGTAAATAAAAGCATAACTTAAAAAAATGAATATTAAAACAACAAAGTAAATTTAAAAGAAGAATATTAAATACAATTATTTGAAAAAAAAAGTTTTAATATTTATTCAAATATTTTAAAGAAAGAATTAAAAAAATAATAACAGGATAAATTCCCGTAGATATTTTGGTGGGAAATTTTCAGTAGCTTTAATATAATCAGATATTCCACGAACGAATAAGTCATCTTTTTCGATATTTTAAATCGAGAAATTTTTAATCCTCTTTTACCATTTTATTGAAATTAATATTTTTTAAAAGTTTAGATATTAAATTGAAATGCAATAACAAATAATTTATTCTAAATATACACAATCGATTTAAAGATGGTGGGGTGGGGATCATAAAAATTCTACCAAACTATTTAATTGAATTTTCTAAAAATTATTTATACTTTCAAAAATATTCAGTTTGTTGAATTATTTTTTATTATTAATAAAAATTTTACTGATTTAAATTTTCCAGAAATATTTATGCTTTCAAATATATATATATATATATATATATATATATATATATATATATATATTGTAGGACATGAAAGACGGTTTGAAACTTTATTGAGATACATGGTCAGATGAAAACCACAATGAAGCCTCTGTCACTTGTAATTTTGACAGCCCATCATATTAAAAATATGACGTCTAAACAGTAAGTTTATTGGACTGTCTGTGGATGACAATATATATGTTCCTGAGAAATTATTTCGGTTGAGCTCTCTGCGGAGAAAATGTGAGTTTGTAAACAGTAACTATTACTGCTACTAATGTAATACTCTTCGATAAAACGAATCGAGTTCTCTCAGACACTGGCGTGTTTATCTAAAAATAAATACGCTTAAATTCACCTTTATCACTGCCGTGCGCCAACAGCTTAGGGTAGCTTCTCCGACTGACGCAAATTCAGCCGGGTTTCGATCCTAGCTAGAGGCAACCGGACGTCTAGCCACACTGGTGAGCTGTGATACAGCGAAACAGTCTGTCTGTGGATATATATATATATTTTTATATATATTTTTGAATTAACAATATTTTTTGATGAAATCAATCTGTTTTTTACTTTTTTACTTGACAAAAAAAATTTAAGCGTAAAATACTTTTTTAGAAAGCAATATGAAACCAAATAAATTATTTTGAATGAAGTAATTATTTTCTGGTTTAAAGGAAAATAATTACTGGTGTTAATTTGATAAAATACATAGACAATATATCTACTTTAATAAACAGTGGAATGTCCACCCTATAATTAATTACTTTTTTAAAAAAAAGGTTTGTACATAATTCCCTCCCACCATATGGCATAATACTTCACAATCTCATTCGGAAAAAGGGATATCTCCAGTCATATTCTTGAGAAATCTAGACCCCTGAGTCTTTGCAATTGATTATCAAGACAATGAATAAACATGTTATTGAATTTCAAACATAGCACTGAAACCTAAGATAAAGTTATTTCTTCCGAGTAACGTCGGGTATCCCCGCTAGTTCATTATAAAAGTAAATAATTAATGAATATGTACAGAATTTTCATTTAAATTGGATAATTCACTGATTTTTGGTAATTAAAAAAAAAACAACCCCAAAACGCCGCTCTTCCCTCTCAATTTTACTTCGAGGGTTTGTGGCCCCATGTTCGAAAACTTTGATATCAACATATAGTAGAGAGAGGGGCCCATATCAAAGTTTCGGGGTTGGTGGTAGTGTAGACTCGTCCTTTTCTACCTATCACCCCTAGTAACAGAACAGTGCTTACGTCTACGTACGGAAAACTTCGACCAATAAAAAACCGTACTAGGCGAATCAACAAATTTCATTGGTTAACGACACAATAATCTGAAAGTTTCACGTGCAAAACAAAATTGCGCCAAAACTTCTTTGAGCCGATTTTGGACCTTTCAAAAACATATAAAAGAAAACACCGACTGACCAAAAGGGTCAGAGACGAACATCCACAGAGAACATGCCAACATACTCCACGTCACTCGAAATCATGACTTTACCTCGCAAAAGTACATCAACGCTGACTCACTTGCAATTTAAACTCGACCAACTCTGTGGATATCGAATCGCAAACCTAAAACAACTTTGCTTATCCAAAGTGAACTATATTCACTACATTATTAAGTAAAACTCAACATTCGAACGATTCAGAAATATTACAGTCAAAGGTAGACCATTCTATAAGAACTTATTCCTAAAAACACTTAACATCGACATTTTTAATATTAATTAACACAATTCCAGAAAGACTGTAACTGAACATACAAATACAAAAATACAAAAAGAGACATACCGAAACCTCAAATATCACACACACTTTGCCATAGTAACATATACCAAAATATCCTGTATATATATTACTTGTAATTGTATATAAATGTTTTGTTGGTTTCTAAATTGAATATGTCTTGTTTTTGATTGTATTTAAAATTCGTTTATTTATTTGTTTGTGAATGCAGAAAGTCACGCAACGTACACAAATTCCTTCTGATTCACTAAATTACAATTAATTAATTTTGCACATCTCCAACAGTAGTATGACCCTACAGCTGGCCCTGCCTAAATGACAATCGCCCTATTACAGTGCTGTCGAAAATAGTCGCAAAAATACTTACATACTGACGAACAAACACTAAGTGAAAATCAAATTTTCTTTTTAAGAATGGATACTGAACGGTTGACAGTCGACAAAACCTAGATAAAATTTCTGATACAATTTTTGGAATGAGTAGTTATTATCATTTAAATTATTTACACTCGGAATATTGTCGTTTCTATAATCACAACGTTTCAGCTGTTGTGTCCTTCGACTTTAATCAGGTGCTTGCCGATCCGAAATTCAGGGAATTTCGAACTGAACCCTTTATTCAATGTACCTGGATAGATTGTTTTCGTTCCATGCCTCGGGATATCTCGTCTTGTTCTCGTTTTAGTACCTGCTCAGTTATTGTTCTGCCTGTTTCCATTGAGTCTAAGTCTGCACTTACCCGTCCCAGTAATTTAACCCACAATTACTACGTCGCCAAATTCACGAACCAGCGTTTTACTAGGCCATTGTCCCGTGGCCTTACAGTTACAAATGTACACTGCCTGTTACTGATACTATTGCTGTTGCTGCTGTTGTTGGTGTTGTTTTTTTTAAGTATTGCTATCATTTCTCCTTATTTATTGACGGCCCCTGTAATTATTTGTTTTTACTAGATTTAACCTGTGAAAATTTCGTGGTTTTCCTATTTTGATATTCTTATCTTATGAATATTAATTCTTTAAGTTAATGACTGAGTAAGCTCATGGTGAGTTCTACGACAATAAAATATCCGTAGAAATTCTCCTATCACATTGTTCAATATTTGAGCTTAATAACTTTAATACAATATTGCAATAACAATGATATGAATGCTGGTCATTATTTTAATAAGTGCGTAAAATGAATCGACAACTTTTCCCATTTCACCGAAACAGCTGTTAAACACTTCTATCTATCTATCTATCTATCTATCTATCTATCTATCTATCTATCTATCTTTTATTCATTTTCTCAATGAAACCAAGTAGTGTTTTCCCCTCTTTCCACGCGATCAAACAAAACGGAATAGTCCATTATTTATGAGGCATTGGCAGGAGACGTTAAACATTTTCTTCCTGAAACCAAGTGGTGTCTTTTACTCTCTTTCTACACAATTAAAACGCAATAGTCTATTATTTATGAGGCATTGGCAGAGGCTTCCTATTATAATTGTGCTTGTCCTTCCCTGCGTTAATTCACGCCCGGTCAATACCCCATAAATAATAGACTAATCCGTTTTGATTGTGTGGAAAGAGGGGAAACGACACCACTTGGTTTCAGGAAGAAAGAAAAAGAAAGTGTTTAACGTCTTCTGCCAATACCTCATAATAATAGTCTATCCACTTTTTTCCCCTAGACTACGCGTTCGTAGACGTCTGACCGCCCAGCGTTCTTTCTTGCTGCGTATTTTTTACTTCATTCCACAAGTTGGAGAGGTCTTAGCCCACTTGATGAGCAATGAACTTGCAAGGTGTTTTTAAAAATAAATTTTGTTTCCAATAAAATCATGTTATTAGTTATTGATATAAAATAATTAAAAATAATAATTAATAAAATAAAATATATAAATAAATATTAAATAGTTTAAGCTTGTTTTATAAACTCACTTTTGGGAGAGGTGTATAAAAGAATGCCTGACGATTCGTAAAAAATTACATTTGTGTATAAAAGTTTCTTTGTTTAGAATTGGCTCTAAAAAAAAAAAAAGACCACCAGAAATAACTCACATGACCGATTGTGGGTGATTCCTTTTTTCAAATTTTAGTCCAATTAAAAGAAGTGGCTTCTATTGATGTAAATTTAAAGTTTAGCCTCGTTTGAATATATAAGAACACGGGTCAGCAGAGAACGGCATAAGATGCGAAGGAAGCTGGTTGGCTGCAGGGAGCGGGAGGATCTGTGGCGGTCATATGTGAAAGTCGCTTGTTAGCCGCCGATAGGAGAGCAAAAGGTTAAAAGGTTGCGGCATTCTCAAGCTAACGCCGACAACTTCTACGGCGACGAAAAAGAAGAAGGACAAAGAGAAAAGGAAGCTCACAGTAAGCATAAAGTAATTAAAAAAATATCGTTGAAGGGCCCCAGTGAAGTATGGGGGTAGCCAAGTAGAAAGAAAACCGAAAAACATTTCAAAATATCATTAAAAGCTCCAGTGAGGCATGTGGGCAGTCAAGTAGAAAGAAAACCGAAAGACATTTCAAAATATCGTTAAAGGTACCAAAGACGCTTGTGGGATAAGCCAAAGTAGGTACTTTCGCTTATCTGTTAGGTGGGTGCACCTTTTTCTAAAGAGTATTTTATTCCTTATTTTTACAGTTTTTGTATTACCTTCTCAATTTTTTTTTTCATGATCTGAAGAAATATATTGTAAATCTTTTTTTAGAACCAATAATTTCTATAATTTTGTTCTGTTATCTAGCCTTGTTAATAATAAGGCGCACAAAACGCAATTTCCGAGCAAGTTTTTTGTGAAAATTGTATTTTCTTATATATTTTAATGACTATTTCATAAATGTTTGTACTGTTCAAATTTCACATATTTTCGGGTCTTGTGTGTTACTGCAGGTATCTTTTTAATATTCGGGATTAGCGAGATGTATTTCCTTTCAAGGAAAAGAAATTTACACGCGCTGTATAAGCGCTTTTTATGAATGGAGTTGCTCTATAATTAGAAAAAAACTGTCGCGCAAGAACTACTAGAACTTGAATGTACTATTAATAGTTTGTTAGTTTTGTGCACCTTTCACTGATAAAAGTTGCTTAGAAGCAAAACTATGAACTGCAGTTTAGTTCGTTGTAACCACTTTATCGAAGATAAACTGTTTACACATGGCCCAATGTAGTTTACACATGTCTTAACGCCA
Source organism: Acanthosepion pharaonis (assembly GCA_903632075.3). Lineage (NCBI taxonomy): Eukaryota > Metazoa > Mollusca > Cephalopoda > Sepiida > Sepiidae > Acanthosepion > Acanthosepion pharaonis. The sequence goes on along the minus strand of CAHIKZ030004896.1, from coordinate 3,762,730 downwards.
GCAATAAGCTTTATTTTTAATACTAATTTTTGAGTAGATTTTTTTTTTATCTCATTTTTGCTATTTTTATCGAAATGCTTATTAGAATATCTACAATTAAGACAACAGCAATGATCTTTTAAATTAACTCTAAACTTCACGCTAGATTTGAACTGAGAGCTTGTACCTTTTAACTTTAAAACAAACCAACAGACGACGTATAACGACATTTTTATTTTATTTATTTATTTATTTTTACATTTAATGGCCGGTTACTATTTTCCCAATACACCTGCATTGCAGATATTTATAATTTCTCTCTGTTCAACACCCACAGAGCCCAATTATGGTTTATACTGCAAGGTACAGTTGAAATTTCTAGGGAAGATAATGAGGAAATAGGGCTTGGGAAATTGGATACTCACAGGACAGATTGAAGGCAACACAGACAGAAGAAAACAACGCATACCCTATTAGTGAGCTTGAGTAAATGTATGGCGAAATAAGGTTTAGGAGAAATAACAAAAAAATTATTTAGAGCTACGAAGGAGAGGACATTGTGGAGAGCCATGATCTCCTACATCCTGAAAGGACACAGCACATGAAGAATAAGAATGAATTTAGTCAGGGTAGGAGTTTTAGTCTCAAGTCAGTCACTAGTCAGTCAGTCAGAGAAGGGCGCAAAAGATCACAGAAGATTGACAGTAAATTTCATCACTGACTCAAACTTACACAAAGAGCCGAAAAGTGGAGTAGGAAGGAACAACAACAACAACAACAACAAATTTACAACTGACTCCAAAACAATTCATAAGTACATTTTCCTTTTATCTTTATTCCTCATTCACACTCTCTTTTTCAACTTAAATTGCTCGCCCCTTTTTCATTTTACAACTATACAAAACAAAAGAAACAGACATTATTCTGCTACTCTGTTAAAAGACAGCGAACACAGACATTTTTATCAAAATCACATTTTTGCTTAAACGAACTAAAACGTTAATCTTTTTTACCCTATTCACAAGATAATAAATATACAATGTTCTATTTTTTATAAACGTTCCTTATCGTGTTGTTTCTTCTTGAAATTTGCGTTGTATTTTGTGGGCATGGTATCCCGTATTAAATTCTTCTTTAATCCGGGTACGCTGAACCCCACAAAGTACACAGTAATCTTAAAATTAAAAAAAAATGGGGGGTTTATCTGTCGCCACTTTTAAAATTAATTTTTCAACTTTTTCACAAATACAGACGTGTAAAAAAGGTTTGTTGTCTCAAAGATTCATTTAGCAGTCCGAAAAAAAAGAAAAAACAATTAAACAGAATTTAAAACATTTTAAATATCACATCTGACCACCAAGACATAAATTAAAAAGTGGCGACACAAGTACCAAAAAAATAAGAGATCTAATATTTTATTGAATTTTGGTAATTTTAGCTTTCTTACTTACGAAGATACCTGGTGAGAAAATGTTAAAATTTTTTTTAATAAAAAATTACCAATAAATTTTAAATTTACGATAAGTACCTCTCTCATTTTTTCGATAATGTCGTGTATAGACGTCTGTATTTACAAAAACAGACACACAAACACACAACACCCACACACGCAAAAAAAAAATACTAGGGTTCGTTAAATTACTTATTGTAACTTGTTTTTTTTTTATGATTAGTAAATACAGTTTTAATTTAATAACAATATCATTTGGTCATTACAGACTAATATAGAATTTTAAAATATTTTAAAAAGTGCATAAATTATTTTAATAAAAATTTAAATAAAAATGAAAACAATTCTTTTAAAAATACATTAAAAAGCATTTCTGCAGACAGTAGTGTCCATATATTTGATGTAATTAAAAGCTTTTTAATTAAAAAATGTACAATTAATTTTATAATAAATTGCATTTTTGTTTTAGGGTAGACATTTTTGTAAGTGAGGTTACTGTTTTTTACAAAATGTTTTTGATGATTTAAATTCTCCGAGGACTTGAACAAATATAAACATTTTGCGAAAAGAAAAAGTTCCCGAGATTTCATAAAAAATAAATGAGTGGTGGGCTGTAACAGATTAAAAAAGTTACTTTTATTTTTTGAAATTTCATAAAAATTAATTAAATGAAGTGGATGTAACAGATAAAACAAAAATATTTCTTCCCAAGAATTTGTATTCAAATAATTTATGTTCTAAGGGGGATAACTTATGATTACTGATATAAGGGAACTAACTCATACAAAAATTTATTTTATCCAAACTTTGTTTTTGACACTACAGCTAAAAATGAAGGGAGGGGAGTATTGCAAATTAATTACAACATTTCAGCAAAAAAATTCAAAGAAATATTACACGGCATCTTAAGTATTAAAGTGCTTTGTGTGAGCTGATGTACAACTATTTACAAGACAACAAGTTTATTTCGCAGTATTTATGAACTCACAGATGAAACGTTCACTATATAGCTAGAGGACAACTACCGACTTCAGAAAGCAAATCAAGTTTTGGCAAAAAAAAAAAATAAAAAAAAAAGAAAAAATGAAAACAAAAAACAAACGGATTACAATGTGACGATCTACATCGCACACATACATACTTACACAAATACAAATCATACAACGACATGCATTCATTGGATAATAAATCAATACTACTTTGTAACAGACAATTTACAAATCGCAGCAATTTTGTAATTGCTTTAATTTCATGTCGTCGATTTTGTGCACTTTTGGGAGAAACGGATCCCAGGAGCTTTCTTGTGTCTCCCCAAAACTCGCTCGCTGATTGGTCAATGCCAACCAATCAGATTGTCTGCACGTGAAGAACAATTCTTCCTGCGCAGCGATTCGGAGTCGATGATCACCTATATAAGCAAGAAATATTCTTAGATAATTAGTGAGATTTCAAAAGAATCCACGACAGTTGAAACAATGCGCCAATCTCCTCACTCACACCACCACTCACATGCTGAATATTGCTTACATTCACATAATCTTTCCCTTGCACAGCAAAACTGTTGAAAACATTTATTACCAGAAACTATCACAAACTTTCTTTCAGTGAACTTTGGAATACAAATAATAGTTAAAGAGAGACAACTCTTGTTTTACTCAATGCATTTTTTCTTTCACATCCTTGTTTGTACATCTTGTTAAATACATATTTTATGTGTAATGATGTCTTTGACTTATCCTTTCTTCACCTCAGTTTGGGTTCCTAATCTAAGTTAAATTAATATGGTGAAGTCCACCACAACAACATTTGTCTACCAAAAATTCTGCTACCGACAGTTAGATGGCGTTGCAAAAACAGTATAATTCTCCTCACCCTCTTCTTTCTCTTGTTGTGAGATACTAGTATATGAGTAGAAATAAGTCACCAATATGTTGTGAGAATCAACACTTTGGATATTAAATATTTATGAACTCCTGTGACATTTTTTTTTCCACCAACAATATTGGCGGATTTGTGGTTATCCCACTTGACTTTCCAGAAGAAAAAAAAAACTTTGCTAGGGGACGCTCCATTTAGGCGGGTTCAAACGGGCATATTTTTGGGCCGAGCCCACGGGCTCGGCAAAACCCACAATAAATAACCGACCTTGTGTCACATGTTGCCCCAGTGAGGTGGGGGGGGGGACTGAATATTGTCAGTCGTTCAACTCTGAACCTACTGTTCGGTTAAACTCTCTTCCTACGGGCGGGAGGAACCCGAAGGAGGCTACGCCGAAGGGCGGAGTCTCCTTCGGGGAGGTAAAACCGGCCCTGAACCCGTTTATACGGGTTCAAATGGGCTATTTTTTGGCCGAGCCTAATGGCTCGTAAATGTCGACGTTAAAAAGGCCTTGTGCCACATGACACCCTCGTGGGGGGGTGACTGAATATCGTCAGTCGTTCAAGTCTGAACTGACTGTTCGGTTCAACTCTCTTCCTACGGGCGGGAGGAACCCGAAGGAGGCTACGCCGAAGGGCGGAGTCTCCTTTGGGGAGGTTAAACCGGCCCTGAACCCGTTTATACGGGTTCAAATGGGCTATTTTTTGGCCGAGCCTAATGGCTCGGGAATGCCCACGTTAAAAAGGCCTTGTGCCACATGACACCATCGTGGGGGGGGGTGACTGAATATCGTCAGTAGTTCAAGTCGAGTCAAGAGTCGAGTCAGAGGCAGTCCGAAACAGAGTCGCGTTCATACAATTACTGCAAGACATTGGAATAGTGATACTGGTAGACTACATTGTTCTCTCTACTAAACCTGATTGTTCATACTAACACTTCTACTTCTCTGTATATATTCCTGTTTGTAATATATCTGTGTTATTCCATACCTGTGTTCGAGTTCTTCTTTATTGGTTCTACCTTGGACTATCACTGTGGTACAAGGAACCGGACCATAACAGGAATAATTGAAGTTAAATCACATTCCAGTCAAACAGCGGTCAAAAGCCGGGGACGCAAATGAACAGCTCGGACAGCTAATCAACAGGTTTCAACTCTCGCAGCGATGCGTAGTGGGACGATTGCAAATGGCCGCTCCTCGTGACCACGCGTGACATCGTCGCTCCCTCGCGACGTCTGCCATGCCTGGATTTACACGTCAAACAGGTACGTGCCCGCTTCGCCCTGCAAGGTAAGTGTATTCTCTCTCTACAAAAATCGGGCTTTTTTTTAACACCAGGAATGATGTTTTTTTTTTTTTAAAATTGTCACTGGGAAATTATCTGAAAATTTGCCGTATTTTATATATAAACGGAACAAACATTCTCGCAACAGACTCGATATGAGTGCGGGTAAAATTAAGTAAAATGAATGCAAAACAAACGACAATGCATGTAACAAAAGGAATTACATGCGTACACAATTGTAATGAAAGGAAAATAAAACATTAAAATTAACTTTAAGAATATGCGTGTGTGAAAGAAGCCTGTGCGATAGACACGTGTGTCTATGTGCGGGCGTTCAAAAGTCAAACAGAAGACCAAGGAAGCGAACACGCCGCGTCGGCAGCGTTCTTTATCGACGTCGACTACATCTGGAAGCAAGAGTTAAAAAGAGGACAAGGGAGAATATCATTATCTTTATATAGGCTTAAAGAGACCCCCTCCCCAGCAGTTAACCCACACTCTTTTAACTACATGATTTTTTTAGAGGTAGGACGTGCATTGAACACAAACGCAGCATAATACACAGTATAAAATACCCTGAGCATACCTGACTATACACAGTCATACAAAAATAAAAAGAAGAAAAAGAGATAGCTTTCAGTCGGCTTTAGTCACTTTCCCACCCGAGCTTCACTGTGACTTTTCTATAAATATTTTCATGGTAATTGTTCTAATGAACTTTCCTGTATGGCACATAGACTTTATAAATTTAAGCGCAGTACTAGATTGACGGAAAGGTCTCATTACAGTTGAAATGGCTAGGATGTAACCGTAAGTTCTATGCTGACAGTTTCTTCTCTCACACCTCTCTTGTGGAACTCTCTTCCGCCTTCTTGCATTCCAATTAACTTTCATCTTCAAAAATTTAAATGCAATTTCAATCATTATCTTCTCTCTTCTTTCATGTTCTTTTATTGGTCTCTCTACTTAATATTTCTTTTTGTCATATTCTCTCACGCTGAGCAATACACTTGCGTCTTAGTGGCTTTATTGCTTTGCTTGGGATGAAAGAAAGAAAAAGCATATCTAATCTAATTTCAAATAAGCAGATAAGCAATTCTTCTAAGATGCAATTCTCTCACAATCTTTTATAGCAACATTACACTTATGTTCGAAAAGGGACATTTTTCCTTTCCCCCATTTATTCACTGCTTTGATTTCTGTTCAGGTAGGCATGTTAGTTATACGTTATTATTTATATATTCACGTAAGGATTGTGATTTTGAGAAGAGTTGATTTTGGTTTAGTAGAATTATTAGATATACCTGCACATTGTTAAATAAATTGTATGCTAATGTATTCAATGCGACATGTGGTACGTTAGATATTAATAGGTCTTCCACAGGGCAAATGAGACACGTTCTCTCTCTAAGGCATCCTCTGGCTAAAAGAAAGAAAGAAAGAAAAATGATGATGAGACTTTTCACTATCCTTTTGTTTTTGGCATCTCGCCGTCTGTTAGCAGATGTTCTTTGGTAGACAATTGGAGTAACTTCACAAAAATCATTTTTCGATCGAATAATTCAATGACTTCTTAATGTTTTTATCATAACTTTTTCGGTCGATTCATTCTACAGACTCATGTGTATAATCCATGTTAAAAAGAAAAGAATATTCAGAAAATAGCGATAGAAAAATGGTTGCTAATAGATCAATCCATTTCAGCAGTGGGAAATAGAATGCTGAGCCGCTGGTACAGAATCTATGCACTTCCTCCATTTAAAAAAAAAAAAAATAAATAAATTTGATGAAAGCTTGTTAGGTCGAGTTGCCTCTTAATTTTTTTTTAACCATGTAAGTATAAAATAGGCTATTGTTTCCCTTTGGTTGAGATGCAGTCACGTCGATCACGTTATTACCACTTTGTGACATCACGTGATAGAGTGATAGAAGTGACCAGTCTCTTAGTTAACTGCCTGGAGTCAAGGTACATGAGTTGTTCATTCTGCCTTTTTTGTTTTTGCCCAGGCCAGTTAGCTGCCACGTAGTTCAGCTTACAAGACCATGGAGCCATATTCTTACGGGAATATATCTCCGGCTCACAGTCCTCATGTTGGAAAAAACCCATGAATCGCCGTTTGCTACTTAAGAGGAATATGTCCCCGATAGTGACATAGCAGATAAATCCGACCAGATTGAATCGGAATACTAAATATGGCTTCTCCAGAAACATAGAAGAATCTCCGGCAATTCTGATTCCTGTTGGGAATTATTACAAGTGAGACTCTATCTTTTCGGTATCTTTTCACAATGCTTGTTGTGTAGACATGTGTTATAGTCTATCTGCGTGGGACAAATGGAAATATGTGTATATTAATTTATGTATGACTCAGCAGTATAAAACTCTCTCCGAGAACAAAGTTTGTTTGTCATTCCTTTTCTTTCAGTTTTCGTCCTGTCCGTGAAATAAGGTGTTATTATATCATGAATATAATAATACTCATATTGGGGGAAATGAAACTGGGGAGACTCTTCCTTTCTTCCATAGCTCACCCATTATCTGGCGATATATCCGACGTGACATATATTTAAACCTATTATCTATATACAAATAAAATAGAGAAAACAAACACAAACTAAAAAAAGAAAAAGAAATATACTAGTGTCATTCCATTTCAAATCAATCAATTGAAGAAATTCTCAAGTGTTCCTTGGTCAGATTTATTGATAAATCTCAAATGTTAGATCTGTATCTTTAATAGTTTTAAAATGAGAGTATTTTGAATTTTCACTTCATTTTTTTGCGTTTTGCTAAATTAGGCCTTCAACGAACTTCGGAAATGCATATCTCCGAGGATATTGTTTAAAGTCTTTTGCTTTCCGGGATAGGGAAAATGCTTTGTCGGATTGGTGTTTTTCCACCTGACATACACCTTTCCCCCTATTGAAAAGTAATTTATGTTTTACTTATTTTTCTTTGTTGAGTTCTGTAGAGTCTGAGAAAGGGCTGCGTTGTTGCTTTTGTGTTTCAGTTTACAGTGGTGAATTGCTGGGTGTTTTAATAGGGGATAGATTGGGAGTTATGGACGGGGTGGGGTTTTTAAGGGGGATTTAGAAGAATTTTTTTTCAGTGGAGTCAATTTGAAAGGGGTCAGGGTTATTGTTTACAAAACTAGAGGTGGAGCCATAGGAGGGCTGTTTAGAGGAAGGAGACGACGGAGCTGATGTAGATTGTCTTATACTTCTTGCAGGATGTTTTAAGGATTCCTTTGACTTTTCTAATTTCTACTTTGTCTCGAAAGAGGGATCATATCTTAGCCGCTGTTGACGTAGTTTTTGTGTAGGTGATCGAAGAGTCGCCTTTAGAACTGGTAGAGGGAGTGGGGCTGTGCGTGTCTTTAGCCGTGGGGATTTCAGTTGAACGAAGTTCCGCTGCCCAGAGCTTCCCGTTGACCTTACCAACGACCTGCCTTTCCCTCCTCTTCCTTCTCCGCAACCGCACTAGCAGCGGGCAGAGGCTTTTCGGGGAATGGGGGCTGAGAGTCAGACCCATCCAGATGTTTAACCACACTGGACCCGATCGCTGGCATGCCCATTACAGGCGAGACGGATATAACAGACTCGGTCGCTGGAGGATTTGTGTCGCCAGGGGCCAGAATCTCAGAGGCCTTTTTCTCGGTGCAGGAAGAGGACAGGTGACCAGTCTGTCTACGCTTCCAGCATGTCGGTCTACGCCCGGTGACTATAACTGGCATTTTCTGGTCCACTATATCCAGACAATTGTGGGTGGAAATGAAGGATTTCCGCTCTATCATAATTTCGAAACTCCACCCCCCTGTCAAATCGTCAGAAGAAGCACTGAGTATCTGACCAAATTGGCAAAGATAAGGGGAGAAATGCTTCCCGACGATCTGAGGAGGAACCTCAAATACTGATAGTTGATCCTCCGCATGCCTTGATATTCTGTATGCAGAATAAGTTCTTTAGTTATGAGATCCCGACTGGATGCGGCTTCACAGTCGACAGGCGTGGGTAACAGTACGTCCCACAAGAAAAAACCCTTTCCTTTGATCAAACTCTGAGGTTTGATCACCAGAGAATTAGTGATTTAATTACGGTGTCTTTTGTAGAGCGACAAATTTTGCGCGAACGCTTGTCCACCATAAAGACCGACACAAATCTTTTTTCAACTCTCTTCCTCGGGATTGACCTAAAGCCCATCTGCTGTCACCAGATGTGCGTAACTTTTGGCTTTCTCGAGGAACTCTGTGATGTTGATTGAACACTTAGGTGGGGACGTCCAGCAGGAGGGCGTTTTTCCGACCACCAAATTTTCGTCTTTAGTTTTTTCATCTTCTGCTACTTTTGTCAGTGTTGGTGAATTTTGGCTACTTTTGGGCTACATGGATTCGTCAGGATTCGTCAGGTTTCCAGTATTTTGGGACTTTCCAGCTACCATACTTTCACTGGAAATATTAATATCGACAACAACCTCATGCTGTTGGGTCTTTTCGTCGTTGACTGATTTCTCCATAACATCCTCCAGTTTATTCTCCTGTTCCTTATTGGGTGGATCCTTCTTTTTCTTTTTGGCCTCGAAAAGATTTTTACGAACCATTTTTAAAAATTGAAAATTGGAGGGGGGGGGGTTCATTTTTCCTATTTAAACAGAACCAAAAAACAGTAAAACGTTTCAGACAAATTAAGGACTTGACAAGAAAAATGTGAACAATTGGTCAAAAACAAATAAAAACGAAAAAATATAAATGTATGGAAAACAACATTTCAAACGAAAAATACAAAAAAAAAAAACAAACAACCGCTCTACGAACGAAGACCCGAAAAAATTACCCAAAGAAGGAAAACTATAAAGAAAACACTTTAAACAACAATAAACCTTAAAAAAAAAAACTAAATATAAAAGTAAAAAAGACTATCTACAAGCACAAATACGAAACAAACAATACGTATAAACTTAGCAAAAATTCAATATGGCTGTCGTAAAAAAAAATTCGCCGATAAACGAAATACAAAAATAAAATTAAAAAACAGACAGATTAAACTAAATAAAGACAGCAAATTATAACAAATACGAAAACAGAAGAATTAAACAAATAAAACATAGAACACTTAACGGATATTTAAAAGGAAAAAAAACAAAGAACAAAGCAAGACGTAATAACACGTAATAAATAAACAAAGAAAAAATAAAGTCGGACGACAACAAAAAAATAGCACTTAGAAAAAAAAGCAGCTAAACTGTGGGAGGGGGGTATATAAAATCAAAGACGAAAAAACAACTTAGAAAAGAGACTTAACAGTAAAAATCAAAACTAATAATAGAAGAATAAATACAAAATAAAATGAAAAATGGGAATGTAATAAATTGAAAAAGAAAAGAAAAAAATCAAAAAGGTTTTTTTTTTTTAAATAACAGTCAGTAATAAAAGAGAACATAAAAAAGTAAAATAAATCAGAACTTAACTAAAACAGAGTTTTTAGAACAAAAACTAATTTCTTAGCGTGGCAGTAACGACTGATTAAAAAGTGATTGTGATGGCCACTCAATTGCTCCATGTCGTCCTATCCACCTCAGCTCGAAAAATACTTTTGCCTCACTATATATATATATATATATATATATATATATAAAATTAATTGATTTAAAATATGTTTTTTTTTTCGCTACACAGTTCTAACCATGTTTCAAAAATGGAAGCTAAAAGCTTCGAATTTAATTTTGTAATTAAATTAAAGACATTAGTTCCATTTCATCCTCAAGCGTACAAAATCGCTGGTTCTAATTAAAAATATCGCAAGCCTATATGTAATTCGCTTGAGGATGAAATGGAACTAATGTCTTTAATTTAATTACAAAATTAAATTCGAAGCTTTTAGCTTCCATTTTTGAAACATGGTAAGAACTGTGTAGCGAAAAAAAACATATTTTAAATCAATTAATTTATAATATTAATGTTGTGTAAATTTATATGGAGCACTATTTTGTAAAAATAAAAATATCTGTAAGAACACCGGCTTATATCTTACTGTTCTTTCTTTATATATATATATATATATATATATATATATATATATATATATATATATATATATATATATAATTGCAAAAAGAGTTATTCATTAAGAATTTGATAAAACTGTTAAATTTGTATTTTGTGGGATTGAAAAATAACTCCATATTTTATGTATGAATGGCCAGCCAGGAGTTCTGACTCAACACGCTGTGACGTCTTTATTTGGGATTGATTAAAAGAGCAAATCTAAATGAGAAAACCAAAACTTTGGAAGAACTTGAAGGGCAAATACAAGAAATTATGTCTTCCATGTCACAAGAATTCTTGGTGAAATCAGATGACGCGATTCTTGGGCGGCTCCAGAAGCTGGTAGCGAAATCTTGTGCTCATATCGAATTTTAAATAAAACCTCATGCTAAACGCTTTCCAATTATATTCATTTCCTGTAAAAATTATTGTTAATAAATAAATTATAAGTATTTTAGAAGATGGAGTTACTTTTCACTCACCCTGTAGATATAAGTCTAAGGGAAACAACTTTGACTTTAGCAAAAAGAAAATCAAAGTTATCTCCCTTACAATGTATTTTCATGAATACATCGACCGAATACGATTTTTTTTTTCGAATTAACTTTTTATTTAACGCATTTTATATCGATACCCACTTGGCAAAATGCACACCCGCGTATCAACGTACACGCACACACCCCCACACATACGCGTTAGAACACACATGCGCGCACACACACATACACACGTACATACAGACACAGACACAGATGGAAATTATTTAAATTGATAAAATAGAAAATCATCCTATGCGTCGGCTTCTGACTTTCGAAATTAATTCTTCAGGTTATACAATTATTTATAATCTATATAATAAATGCGAATGTCAGTGTGTCACTGTGTCGTACTTTTTCCGATTAAAAGGATACAACTTCTTAACTTTCAATAGCTCATGTTACAGAAATTTCGGATTCCCAAGTTTTAATTATTGCGATTGTTTTTGGCGACTTTTTAACATGATTTTTTGAGATTAATTTTTTGTGCGATAACAATTTTTACAATTTGCAAATAAATTAAGAATAATCGAAATTAATTGCAAAATCCAGCGAAAGTCACCTTTGAAATAAAAATAATTGTTTGTATTTATGCACATCAAATTGTTTTTAAATTAAGTGGCGGCAGAAGAATTATTGTCGAACGTTATTTTTATTTCATGGGTGATTTTCGTTGGACTTCGCAATCAATTTCGATTATTCCCATGTTTATTTCCAAGTTATAAAAATTATCATACAAAAAATTCGTCGCAAAAAATCATGTAAAAAATCAACGAAAACTGTGTTGTGTGTATATATGTCTGCATATATATATATATATATATATATATATATATATATATAGTATACACTGGTAAAAATGGTTGCTGAAACATTAGGTTTATAATACCCAGAAATTCATACACAGATGTCCTCAAGGATAAAGGCGTTGGTTAGATCCATTGACAGAACCCAAAGAGTGTGAGTTCAATACCCAGCTAAGGCAGTGGAGAACTTTCAGAGGGAAAATTAGCAGGAGATAACTGATAACTGACATCCATTAAACATGGCACGTGGAACTAGAACAGTATACTCCAGTGAGCGAAATAAAGGGTTCAGTTCGACATTCCAACCACACCTGAAGAAGGCCGGAGCGTACAACGGCCGAAACATTGTAATAAATATGGCGACAAAGATGAGGACAATAGTCCGAATAATGTAAATAAAGTATATATATTATATATATGTGTGTGCGTATATATATATATATATATATATATATATATATATATATATATACGCTTTTCTTTTGATGTTAAGTTAAATGGTAAGAGCTCTCAGTTCAAATCTCATGAAGTTTACACTTTTCTTGTCCTCTTTCCTCGTTATGTGCGATAGAAATTTTACCTGTCTCTTCCTGAGGTTATGCATAAGTATCCTTTTTGTTTCAGTTTTCTCCAAAACTTCATTGTTGCTCACGTATTCGGGTCACAGTATCCCCATCATCATTCTATAGAACCACATTTCTATTGTTTCAAATGTCTTCTTCATCTTTGAGGAGATTGTCCAGCATTTAGTGCGATTTCTGACTTTCGGCTAAAACTCCCGCCTAAATTTGAAATTCTTCCCTTGGAATCCATGTGTCTCCAGTTTGAACAATTCTGATTTAAATTCTAAATAAGCACTGAATTATCAGGTATAGACATCTAAAGTCATTTAGAATGGCAATCTGCTTGGAAAGCATTTAATCATCGTACACTCTGCTGCTGTAACCATTAAGGTCTTATTCGTTTGTTGATTATATCGAATGTTGTATTGTTATGAATGTCACTATTTTTGGGTGATACAAAACAAAAAATGTGAATTTGCCAGGATGTTTTGTAGTTTCTGGTATCTTCTTTGATTTTGATATTTAGTCACGAGATCATTAACACTGAAAGCGGAGAACTTTTTAATGCCAACACAAGGATGCGATTATAATTTATTTGCTAGGCTTCGGGCCAAAAGCGTTAGTCAAGAAGCCACATTTCTACCAGAAACATGAGCCAAGCAGAGAGAGAGAGAGAGAGAGAGAGAGAGAGAGAGAGAGAGAGAGACTGATAGAATTATTTATTTGGGTATTTTATAAACAAAAAATAAAGTGAACGTATAGAGATACACACACATTGATAAATGTACATCTATCTATCTATCTATCTCAGTCTGTTCATCTCTCTCTCTCTCTCTCTCTCTCTCTATATATATATATATATATATATATATATATATATATATCCTTCAGTCTCAGCCCGTTCATATATATATAATTATTTCTTTTTGTCTGTTCATTATCTATCTATCTATCTATCTATCTATCTATCTATCTATCTATCACTACTCATTATCCATCTATCTATCTATCTATCTATCTATCTATCTATCTATCTATCTATCTATCTATCTCAGTCTGCACATCTCTCTCTTTCTCTCTTTCTCTCTCTATATATATCCTTCAGTCTCAGCCCGTTCATATATATATATATATATATAATTATTTCTTTTTGTCTGTTTATTATCTATCTATCTATCTATCTATCTATCTCATCTATCTATCTATCTATCTATCTATCTATCTATCATCTATCATTATTTATCTATCTATCTATCTATCTATCTATCTATCTATCTATCTATCTATCTATCTTCATAGTTAATAGTTTATCTATTTATGGCCTGACGATTGCGTTTAACATGAAACAAACTGTCGACAATGAGTGTTGACTTCAATTTCCACTTTCATATTTACATACGCTCGATCCCATAAATATAGCATTTTTGATTTGATTTTTATGACATATAAACTTTTGACAGCTTATTCAAACCTGGGACATTTTTCTGGATTCTAAATACCATTTAAAATAATAATAAGGATTTTGTGATACAAGTCCATTTGTAGAACATTATCTTGTTTCGATTTCCTTTTATTTTTTTACAGCTTATCAAGCTTTTTAAGGTTATTTAAAGCCGAAACATTTTTATATCGTGAGATTTTTTTGGTGTGTATGTGGGGGGGGGACAATTATTTTCTGGTACAAGTCTTGCTATTTAATCCATAGATGGGAGTAGAAGAGATAAATTCATACATTCCTAAAGGTATTTGTGCGTAAGTGAATATAACGTAACGAACCCAACTGGTTTCTCATTCTGAGTCGCTATCCATTACACCACCCGCACATCCAAGCTTACAGCAACTATTCTTCCCAAGCGGGAACCCATGTAGATACTGACCAGGCTCGACGTTAAGTTCGGTAATCGAATGAGAACCGATGTTTCAACATGATATGGCCATAAGCTATATTATATATATATATATATATATATATATATATATATATATATAGCAGCATGGCTCGGCGTTGCCTGTGCTTCATTCAAAATCGTACGACTCATACAGCAATCGCTGTCACTTGACTTAAAATATTTTTGCCCATCCTTGCCTTTAAAGGAGTGCCCTTTGCCGTGCTGATGTTGCTACATGCCTTACTTCTTGCCTATCTCACACTGCGAATTTTTTCTAAGCTCTATACTAAACATTAAATCTGTTACGAAAAAAGAACTAAACAAAATGAACACAAAATTATCAGCTTTAAAAAAGGACTCGTAACTGGAAAAACCCAATGAAAAAAGAATGTTAACAACAAATACTTTTTCACACGCAACCCAGTTCTGCGGAATCAGAATCAACGTTGAGTTTAAGCAAGCGAATGAGCCAATTGGAGTAAAGTGCCATGCAGATTTAAATTTTTCCCACTTGTGACAAATGCAGCTATCGAATATTTTTTGTATGCTAGCATGCTAGTTAACATTCGTGTCAGTCACGCTGGCCAGTAGAATCTTCCTGCCTATTCGTGGCAGCCAGCTATAGGCTCTCACTCTGGCCAGTAGAAAACATCGCCACCAAAACATGACATAATCTTTGTGGCAAACTTTCTGAAGTTCTTAAATGTCCGAGGAAGATAAGAAAAAAATCCGGTACCCCCTACTTCTAGGTACTTTCAACAAAAATTGTCGATATACCACGGCTATAGAAACCTTTGTGAGGGCCGCCAAGATGCATGTAAAAGGCTGCATGCTGCCCGCGAGTTGACCGTTTGACACATCTTATATAGATAGATAATATCACCGAAGTTAAGCAACGTCGAGCCTGATCATTCATTGCCTACATGGTTGACCATTTGGAAATACCAGGTGCTGGTGTAATACAGACATGTCATACTTAAGTCATATGGAGGGCCGCATCGGCCATATCTGCAGCCTCGAGGGCTGCACCTGCTTACAGTCTTACATTAATCACCGCTAGTAGTAAATAAACTTTAATTACAAAATACAATACAATGTAGTACAATTTAATCATTTTTATGTTGTCCTTATGATTAACATCGCTTTAGGCGAACTATTCTCAATATATCAGGTTGGAATGTCTGTGTAGATCCCACTTTGATCAAAGATGACAAATGTTCATCAGTTAATTTGGTTCTGTGAGACGTTTTTGTGGCCTTCATAAACGAAAATAATTGCTCACAGACATATGTGGAACCAAATATCACGATAATCTTTGTAGCAAACTTTCTGAAGTTCTTAAATGTCTGAGGAAAGTATGAAAAAAATCCGGATACCCTTACTTCTAGGTACTTTCCCTTGAGCGTGGAGTCAGTCTGCATTTCCAGTAGTTCCATCTGTAGACTTTCCTCTACCTGAGCAACTTCAAAAGTGAATGATGATGATGAGAATAATGCAAACTGATCTACACGAGATGAAAAATCATAAAATCTTCACTGAAATTCCTTTGACAGCAATTTCGGGTAATTGTCGTACTTAGCAAAGATAAATACAGACTCAGTATTGGCAGTTTTTTTTTCAACTCCTTGCGCATAAATGAATCAAGTTTTCATGTGACAACTGGGACTTCAATAAAGCTAATTTTGCGTTAAAACACTTGATATCATCATATAACTGTGTGATGAGCTTATTTTTACCTTGTAATTTCAAATTAAGGTCACTTAATTGGGCAGTAATATCCACTGAAAAAGCTAGATCTTGGAGCCAGCTTTCATCTTTCAATTCGTCTGTGCTTTGACCCTTCATCTCCAAAAACATAACAATTTCGTGTCGCAATAAAAAATCTTTTCAGTACCTTGTGACATGAAAGCCACCGAACTTCTGTGTAGAATGGGACATTTGTGAACTGATTATTCACGTCTTCTAATAACTGGCTAAACTGACGGTGATGCAGAGTACGGCCTCTGATATAGTTTTTGTGACAAAACTCAACACATGATCTAATTTTAAAATCTGTTTAAAATCTGTTCTGTTGATGAATTATACAGAGAAAATGCCTAAATGTTGAATCTGGATATATGTTTTCTATTTTCATACCTTAACTTGGCAGCAACACCATTATGTCTCCCAAACATATTGGCAGCACCATCATTAGATAACCACACAAGTTTACTCAAGTCAAGGACATTCTTATGAAGAAGCTGTTTAATGTTCTGGCTTGTTGTAGTATAATGCATTGGAACCAATTCAATTAGTTCTTCATAAATTTGAAATTCATTTTCACGAGCCCTGATGTAAACGGCGAGCTGTGCTATTCCAGCTATATCAACAGTCTCATTGTCATGCCTGGTCGTACCTATTCTATTATTAATAGACTCTCCCACACATAATAAGTAGTAGTAGCAGTGGCTAGTTTGGCTCAGTGGTGTTGAGCGAGTCAGACGATATCGAACATTGAAGTACCAACCATCACAACTAGATTGCTGCGTCATTAACTCTTATTTCCAAGTTCCTAACGTTTTGTACGTCGAACCTAATTTAGGACGACTTACAAGCCTCCACTGTGAAAACTACTCTACAACACTCATCCAGAGCAATAGAAAAATGTTCAAAGCTTGATGATAAAGTCTTCCACTGTCGACTCAGATCACCTATCATTTCATCAATCCGTTCAGTATCAGTGTTCCTGTTTAATGAAATGTCTTGAATAAGTGTGACTTCTCTGGATATACAATTTCAGCTGTTTTTACAAGACATTGCTTTATGAAATCTCCTTCACTGAAAGATTTTCCATTGATGGTAATCATTTTGCAGAGTTCAAAGCTTGCAGTAACAGAACTAACGTTGCTTTTTTGAAATTTTGTAAAGCAACTCTGTTGCTGTGTTAACTTAACCTTGAATTCCTTTACTTTTGAAACATGCATATCTCCTTCATATTTATCATAAGATCGATGGTTTGTTTCATAATGTCTTTTCACATTATATTCTTTTGGCACTGCAATGCAGTCATTGTAGATCAAATAGTTTATCTTTCCATTAACAGTGGTACAAAAGTACTGTAATTCCCACTTTTCTTGAAACACAAGTCCTTCTTCAGATAATTTTCTCTTTTTATGAGATGGGGTAGAATTCGATATTTTTAAGGCAAAATATTACAAAATAATAAATGCTTTCACTTTAAATTTCTTCTTATTTAGTTGTCAAAGATGCTTACATGATTAACCGGAAGCTAAAAATAGTCGCTGACATTCGAAAACCAAAAACTATTGAGATAGAATAAGCAACCTAATCATACCAAATGAAAAAAAAAATCTCACTGTTTTTAATAATTTGTATTACCAACACAGACAAAATTCTCGATATACCATGGCTATAGAAACCGCCAAGATGCATGTAAAACTTCAGACGGACTGCAGTTCTTAATAATGACCAAGATGGTTAAAAATGCTAAAACAAAAGAGAATGATGATTCAATTTGGATAGGTTATTCACAATTTCCATCTGAATGTGTAAGAGCATTCGAAAATTGTAAAAAATCTTAGAACCAATTAACCGTGTTAGTTGAATTTAATAGAACTATATATATATATATATTATATATATAATATATATATATATATTATATATATTATATATATAATATACTATTATATATATATATATATATATATATATATATATATATATATAAAGAGAAAATGAAAACTTATATTACCAGACCCGTTTCCTTTTCTATTAAGAGGAAATTTCAAAGGAATTTTTTATGGTAAATATTTTTTTAAATTCTTTTTAGAACTGTCAAAATTTTGATTAAAAATCTGGTGTCAACTGGTGACCATAAATGCGTATGGGAAAATTGAGTACCATTTTGCGTTGAAAAACACATTGAGTTTGAAATTTTGGCAAGAATCAGATAATTGTTGAATTTTAATGAAACTTTCAGTACTTATTCACAAATGAATTAAATTATTTTAGAAATGTCTCTTTTTAAGGAAATCTTGAAAAATATTTTTTTTTACATTTGTTCCGCCACAATTATTTCATTTTATGAAGTTTCGAGAATTTTTTTTGTAGCGAATAATATTTATATTAATTTTGAGGACAAGTCCTTGGAAAATTTATATCATGTAATTCTTTTGCTCAAGCAGGACCCCTAGGTACAGAAAATCTGCTCTGAATTGTAAATTAAAAAATACAATAAAACTCAGATATTATTTAATTAGAAATACTTTTAATTGCTTTATGAATAAAATATATTATGGATACGATTTTCGATGAATTTTTACAAGAATTGTTTTCATTTAAAAAAAATAATTAGAATAATTTATAAACTTTTAAATCATTTAAAATCCTATATTAATTTGTATCAGTCAAGTGATATTATTATCAAATAAAACTATATTTAAATAGAAAAGCTTACTACAATTCAGCAACCCTCCAGTATTTTATAAAAAAAATTGATTTTTTGTGTTTGTATAAACATGCTAATTTATGTAAATAAGGACTTCCATACACAATATTATCAGAAAAGAAGATCGGTAACTAAAGTAAATTTAAAATTTATTGGCAATTTTCTAACATTTTCTCAAAAAACGTCCTCGTAAGACTATAATGCCAAAGTACCTAATGGAAAGATTGAAAATGCATTTACATCATAATACATTATATTCAAACAAGCGAATAACGTTATAGAGACATCTAGAAAAATAGATTTGAAATTTGATCATCTTACTGTCAGCGAAGCAACAGGCACCAAACTAGCAATTCGTGGACTAATAGTAATAATAAAATAAATGTCATATAAATTTTTGCTGTCATTGGAATGTACTTCATAGACAAGAATTCGCGTATCCCTTTCATATTGTTTTTTAATGGCTGGTATCAACATTCAACGTTTCTCTGAAGCACACAAAAAGTAATTTTTAATATATTTTTATCGAATAATCGATATAATTTTATAAGAAACAGGTATGTCTTCTTATCTTGTCAGGCACCTTTTCATTAGGTCACGCGGACACACTAATGACTTTCTAAGCGTAGCTACTAATGTTTTCTAGATGACACTATGACGTTATTTCTTTGCTTGGACATAGCAGTCTATGACGTAAAAGCACTTTCACTTCTTAGCAATTGAAATTTTGGATCCAACTTACTCCTCAGTCATAACTGATCTAGTGAGACAAGCTGGCTAACCATTACATCACGTCGAAGTGCTCCCAAGCAATAGGTATGTCAACTATAAGCATACATTTCTAAGTCAGTAAACGACAAAGTTTAGTGCTATGACCTTCGTATTTGGCACTCTTTAAACCACAATTAATTGCAGACGCACTGACTAATCGACCAACCTCTTCCCAACCAAATATCTATGCATATAATAGTCCTATATTAACAGGCAATTCTTGCATCAACTGGTGGCGACTGACAACCCTTTTTTACTGAATTACAATACAAAAATATAGAGAGTGAGTACAGAATTTGCTAACACAAATTTTAGAGGAAAATTGTACAAATCACTGTTTAATCATGAAATATCCACTTCATTATTGTGGTGGTTTGAATTCAGTTTTAGCTGCGTGAACTATCTTCCCCACCAAAACGAGCAACTATCAACAGTGGGCCATAACATAATCTCCCGTGAAGTGGGGAGCACATTTGAATTCTGTATATGCGAGGTTGCCTAGTTAATATTTTGTTTAATTTTATTTAGTAAAGCAAGAATATAGATGGTAATGTTAATGATAAGGGTAGCCGTTTCCCTACAAGGAAACATTCGGCATTCATTGACCGAGCAACCAGTGGTATTCTAGTTACACATTTCTTCCTTCCCTGGCCATCGGGCTGGGACCAAAGTGTAGTATCTGTTCTCCTCACCTCTAAAGGTAATGATAATATTAGCCGTTTCTTTATAAGGAAACATTCAGCATTAACTGACCGAGCAGCCAGTAGCTATTTCCGGATTAAATTTTAAAATCTTTTTCTTAAAACAATTTTTTCAGGAAAATACAATTCTCGTGTCCGATAACTATTTTTGCTTTTTCCAGTACTGATGGAAATTTCCTTCCGAACCTTCTATTTGAAGTGGTGTAGAATGTTAACATTTGGATTATGTCATTATTTGCTCTTCAAGTTACATGTGCTATCCATTTTAGTTGTTGCCACTGTTAGTGGTGGTCCACAAGTGATATAGTTTCTGTTATTTGGTACACTTCTTTGTTTGCGATTCTGTAGCGCTAGTTCATAATGTTCAAAGAAGGATGATCATTGCCAAGACATCTTTACTCGCTCAAGGCCTTTTTTCAACATTGATCTTGGGAAGCGGTTGTATACAACTGACAGTTTAGATATTTCTGAATGGATTTGGCGCCAGGCAATGGCATTCACATGAAAGTCTCGATCTGGCGAGGCTATTTAAGAACACGGTTCGAGTTTGCAGCTTGATGTTTTCGCTTCGTAGCAATTGGCGGTATTGAGGGAAACTACCTCTTGCATAACCTATGTTCAATTTATTTTTTCGCCTGAACTTGATTTGTTATAGTTGATTCATGCACCGATGTATCTAAAGTGTTTAGCATTTACTAATTCCACATACCATATTTTTATTGTTATGGTTCAAGTTCCTTGTACCACGGTGATGGTCCAAGGTTAGAACCAATGAAAGAATAACACGAACACAGGTATGGAATACAACGATATATTACAACAGAAATATAATACAAAAGAAGTAGAAGTATTAGTAATGACTATCAGATTTGGTTAGAGTGAACTATGTTGTCTCGACAAGTATCACTATTCCAATGTCCTTACAATATGCTCTCAATTATCTCTCCTCGTCTTATCAATCTCCTGATACCGCTTGAGAGGCGCAGTATTTATCATGTCAGGAATAGTCCATTATTATTATGGGTAAGTTCCCATAACATTTATAATGGAATCAGGGTAGGTGCCATCACTGCTTTTATTCCAATTCCAGATCATAATTTCTGTTCTGGAAAGTTTTATCTTGTGTCCCAGTTGTTGGAATACTTGATAGCGAATGTCAAGTATTAAATAGTCACTTAAAAAAATTATAATATATTCATTACATCTGTTCGCTGAAAATACGATGTAAAATTGGAGATTGGAGGTTTTGAGGAGCGTGGAACCACCTCTTAATTGCTGTTGTTCTCAGGTCCACCTTGACCCGGGGTGGTAGCACCTGTTAGGGTCCAAGCTATGGGTAAATAGTGAAACACCAAACAAAGTACAAAAAAGTATAAAAATACATTTTTATAGTAAAAATACCAGCAATACATTTTTATGTAAATAAAAGTTAGCAACAATACCTATTTATAGTAAAATTAGCAAGTATACATTTTCAAAGAAACATGGCCAAAAATACATTTTATCTGTAAGTGAAGGAAAGAATTGCGTTCAAAATATATTTAGTTGAAGTCATAAAATTCTTTATATTTAGATTTCGGCATCAAATAAGGTTGATATGCCGCTAAACAAAATCAGCCAACAAAAATCGCTGAGATGACTGGAAGGTCCGTCAAAATCATTGGGACGCAACCGAGATATATGAAGGGAGTTGAACAGGTGCTCTGTTGCGCTGTGTGTCTACGACTACACACGGTCACTGGACTGATGATAATGCGCAATGATTTATTAAACAGAAAGTATAAGACTCAATTAAATTGTTTAATGAATCCCACGCGTTAAACAGGTCGGCATCAGAGCGAATGAAAAATGTGACGCATTTGTTTAAAAAATCCTACGCGTACTGAGTATGATGATAAACTATATCCGGCAGCAAGGGAGGTTTTCAGGAGTGTGGAATCACTTCTTGATTGCTGCTGTTCCCAGGTCCACCCTGACCTGCGGTGGTAGCATCTGTTAAGATTCCAGTTATGAGTAAATAGTGAAACCCCCAATGCTGGAGTCAAAACACTATGAAAGTAAAAAAAAAAAAGATTTTTATAGTAAAAATACCAGCAATAAATTTTTGAAAAAAATAATATTAGCAGCAATATTCTCAACAAAAACCCTCTTTACAAAAATATGTCAATGAAACCAGATCTACAAACTGATTTCTTACAAAGACTACATATTCTATTCATACGAACCTAGCCTAAAAATCTTGTTGGCATTAAATAACCTACTGAGAGTGATATGCCGTAAAACAAAATAAACCAAGCCAAACAAAAAATCCTACGCGTCATATATGTAAACTTCCTCCTACTCTTCCTCCTCCTCCTCCTCCTCCTTCTTCTTCTTCTTTTGGGAATAACAGGTGCTTTAACCTTTCATGTGCAATTGGGTTCGTTATATTCACTCCGTAAATACCCTTGGGAAAGGTATGAATCCATTTGTCCTTTCCCAGCTATGGGTTAATTGGTTGGATTTATATCACTAAATCATTATTATCTAAAAATAATCTTACAATGTAAAAATATTTGCTGGCTATTTAAAGCCAGCAAATATTTTTACATTGTAAGATTATAACCTGCAAAGGGTTGATAAGCCGTGAAAAACGAATCAATAGAGTGCCGTGGGTTCCCTCTGTCTCTTCTACAAGTATTTTCACGGCAACTGTTCCGACGAGCTACTTTCGCTGGTTCCCAGACTGCATGAATTTAAGCGATCTACCAGGCTGGCATCTCGGATCCACCCTTTCACTGTCAAAACGGTTAACCGCCGCTTCCACTCAAATAGCTTTTTCTTTTGCACTTCCCGTCTGTGAAACTGCCTTCCTCTTGCTCGCTTCCCCGATAACTATATTCAAATTTTCAAGTGTAATGTCAATAGACATTTGATACTTTGGTCTTGTTCCCCGTCCTTCTTTGTATCCTTTCCTCAAACACACCTCTTTACTCTTGTTCCCAATCCTTTATAACCCTTTGCGTGCTAGCGGCACTCCTGCCTTGCTTGGGGTGAATTGCTTTTCAAAAAAAAAAAAAAAAAAAAAAATTGACGAATTTGCTTAATAATCCTACGCGTAATATTAGAAAGAGGACAGATTTGGGCGTATTTTAAAGATAAACCCTACGCATTATATGTGTAATTGTTACAGTAAATGAAAGCCTCGATGTATTTCCTTAGTAAACCATCATTGATAGGTATATAATATATTCGAGGGAAATAAAAGTTTTTCATATATATATTTTTCATATAATAAATCCTATGCATTATATAATTAATAATTAGAGAGAATGAATGTTTTCACCTATTTGTTTAATAAATCCTCCTCTCTCTACATCAGCGTTTCACAACAGATGCGCCCTGAAAGATAGCTAGGTGCGCCCAAAGTTAACAGAAGAGTAATTCATGTATTATTTTTATATTTAAAAAGACTTTATTATTAAAAAACTAGAGACACCAAAAGCATGGCTTCCATGTTTGAGTCACGCACGGTGGAGTAATAGATAGCAGGTCGGATTGAGGAATTGGAGAGCCGAGTTCGAATTTCAGTCGAATCCATTACATTCACTTACGTGCTAATACTCTTGGGAAAGGTCTCTTCTATCTCCCCATCTATGGGTAAATAGCAGAAGACACCGGGTTGCCTTGGATGGCAACTGGTCTACCGCAGAAAGAAATGGCATCCTACTGCGGGAAAAAGTATGCCTCATCAGTCAAGTATCGGAAGATACACGGCCGTCTAAGCGTGTATCACAAAATTTAAAGCGCGCCCCAGAGTTTTAGTAATTATACAATTGCGCCCTGAAGTAAAAAAAAAAAAAAAATGGTTGAGAAACATTGTTTTATATGCAAGTATTAAAGGGAATAACAGTTTTGATATCGTTGCATAATGAATCCTAAATGTTGACTAGGGAACAGAATTAGGGTATCTCGGACCATTGTTACCTACTGATGATCTGTTGCTAAGATCTAGCACCTGTTTGCCCCCTTACAAGTGTTACGTTTATTTTCATTTTTTTATTTTATATATATATATATATATATATATATATATATATGAATAAAAATGACAATAGGAAAACTGGTAATTGCTGACGCGTTTCGTCCAATGTGGACTTTATCAAAGCAAAATACATTTTATTCATAAATATTGTCTTCTCTACTGGTTAAATCGGAGAAATTTATATATATATATATATATATATATATATATATATATATATATATATATATATATATATGGACGCATGGGGGAGGGTCTTGCGGTTTTTGTGTTAATTGATGATTAACATGGATGTAAATAAGATAAGAGTGAGTAGAATGTGTCTCGTGTGTTTGTGCGCATGTATGTATCTCAGTGAGGGGGGAAACAGAATCTTTATCACTTCAAGCCGAGCCTGTCACTATGTTCCTTACCAGATCGAAGCCATTGCTGCGTTTGCTTCCTTTTTTTATAGAAGAGCGTAGATTGCTGGAGAACCGGAAGTTATCCGTGATTGCACTATAAATTGTCGCAGTGTCTGATTAAAAATGAAGAAAATTGTAGCTGATGGATGGCACACAAGTTGATACCCGATCAGTATCGTCTGGGTCACGGTGGAAAGTGGGTATGATGCTGAAAGACCCGAACCCCCTAATGAACCTCGGCTAAAAAACATCACTGATGATGTGTGCAAAAACATCAAACAGATTTATTTCACGAAATTAAATGTTGGGACATCATTTTGCAAGCCAGATTTGGTGCTGTTATTTTGTTAACACCACATTGGCGCAACATTTTGCTGATGAATTGTCTGTAATCAAAGAAATATTGCTAAGTCTGCTGCAAGTAAAGTTAGTTTACAGTGTCGTACAAGACAATTTTTCTCGCTATTAACTATCGTGCATATTTATAAGTCTACTACTCATCCGTGAATATTGCTGCAACATCTGCTTTCATGCTTCTACTGTATATTCAGAGATTCTTGACAAAATCCAAAGAAGAATCTACGATGTTATCGGTCCTGACCTGGCATCTCGGCTTTAGTTATTTTCTCAGTGTTGCCACGTTGTTTTCCCTGTGTCTCTATTTCCTATAACTATTTTTATGTTAATTAATCTGATCAACTTTCCCCTTTGGCGATCCTAATTAACGAATTTATGCGTATTATCAGATTGGTAGCTAAATCTCATAATTTCACCGTGGAAATTGTTAGTTGTAACCGTAACTTCTATACTAATAGTTCCTTCTCTCACACTTCTCGCTTGTGGAACTCAGCTACCAGCTTCCTGATTTTTTGTCAGCTTCATAAATTGTAATCTCAATCGTCATCTGCGGTTTCCTTGAGACCTGTTTTTTTTTTATTGTTTTCAACGTTTCTTTCATTCTCAGTCAACCCGTGGCATCCAAGTGACTTTTAATGCTTTGTTTAGGGTGAACGTAAAAAAAAAGAAAAAAAAGGCAAACATGGATCTTCGTGCCTGCAAAATTGGAGTGTTAAAAGGATGGGTTTTCCCATGATACCGCTATTTTTTAACTACTTTCACTGCTCGGCGGTGCTTATTGTTTAAAAAAAAAAGCAAACAAAAGGCAAACATGGATCTTCGTGCCTGCAAAATTGGAGTGTTAAAGGATGGGTTTTTCCCATGATACCGCTATTGTTTTAACTACTGCTCGGCGGTGCTTTCACTGCTCGGCGGTGCTTATTGTTTAAAAAAAAAGCAAACAAAAGGCAAACATGGATCTTCGTGCCTGCAAAATTGAGTGTTAAAAGGATGGGTTTTCCCCATGATACCGCTATTGTTTTAACTACTTTCACTGCTCGGCGGTGCTTATTGTTTAAAAAAAGCAAACAAAAAAGCAAACATGGATCTTCGTGCCTGCAAAATTGGAGTGTTAAAAGGATGGGTTTTCCCATGATACCGCTATTGTTTTAACTACTTTCACTGCTCGGCGGTGCTTATTGTTTAAAAAAAAGCAAACAAAAGGCAAACATGGATCTTCGTGCCTGCAAAATTGGAGTGTTAAAAGGATGGGTTTTCCCATGATACCGCTATTGTTTTAACTACTTTCACTGCTCGGCGGTGCTTATTGTTTAAAAAAAAAGCAAACAAAAAGGCAAACATGGATCTTCGTGCCTGCAAAATTGGAGTGTTAAAGGATGGGTTTTCCATGATACCGCTATTGTTTTAACTACTTTCACTGCTCGGCGGTGCTTATTGTTTAAAAAAAAGCAAACAAAAGGCAAACATGGATCTTCGTGCCTGCAAAATTTGAGTGTTAAAAGGATGGGTTTTCCCATGATACCGCTATTGTTTTAACTACTTTCACTGCTCGGCGGTGCTTATTGTTTAAAAAAAAAAAACAAAAGGCAAACATGGATCTTCGTGCCTGCAAAATTGGAGTGTCAGCGGTGCTTAAAAAAAAAAGCAAAACAAAAGGCAAACATGGATGTGCCTGCAAAAGGATGGGTTTTCCAATGATACCGCTATTGTTTTAACTACTTTCACTGCTCGGCGGTGCTTATTGTTTAAAAAAAAGCAAACAAAAGGCAAACATGGATCTTCGTGCCTGCAAAATTGAGTGTTAAAAGGATGGGTTTTCCCATGATACCGCTATTGTTTTAACTACTTTCACTGCTCGGCGGTGCTTATTGTTTTAAAAAAAGCAAACAAAAAGGCAAACATGGATCTTCGTGCCTGCAAAATTGGAGTGTTAAAAAAAAAGATGGGGATTTTTCTGCAAAATTGATACCGCTATTGTTTTATACCGCTATTGTTTTTAACTTTCACTGCTCGGCGGTGCTTATTGTTTAAAAAAAAGCAAACAAAAGGCAAACATGGATCTTCGTGCCTGCAAAATTGGAGTGTTAAAAGGATGGGTTTTCCCATGATACCGCTATTGTTTTAACTACTTTCACTGCTGCGTTTAAAAAAAAGCAAACAAAAGGTTGCCTGCAAAATTGTTTAAAAAAAACTACTTTCACTGCAAAAAAAAGCAAAAAAAAAGCAAACATGGATCTTCGTGCCTGCAAAATTGGAGTGTTAAAAGGATGGGTTTTCCCATGATACCGCTATTGTTTTAACTACTTTCACTGCTCGGCGGTGCTTATTGTTTTAAAAAAAGCAAACAAAAAAGCAAACATGGATCTTCGTGCCTGCAAAATTGGAGTGTTAAAAGGATGGGTTTTCCCATGATACCGCTATTGTTTTAACTACTTTCACTGCTCGGCGGTGCTTATTGTTTAAAAAAAAAGCAAACAAAAGGCAAACATGGATCTTCGTGCCTGCAAAATTGGAGTGTTAAAGGATGGGTTTTCCCATGATACCGCTATTGTTTTAACTACTTTCACTGCTCGGCGGTGCTTATTGTTTAAAAAAAAGCAAACAAAAGGCAAACATGGATCTTCGTGCCTGCAAAATTGGAGTGTTAAAAGGATGGGTTTTCCCATGATACCGCTATTGTTTTTAACTACTTTCACTGCTCGGCGGTGCTTATTGTTTAAAAAAAAAAGCAAACAAAAGGCAAACATGGATCTTCGTGCCTGCAAAATTGAGTGTTAAAAGGATGGGTTTCCCATGATACCGCTATTGTTTTAACTACTTTCACTGCTCGGCGGTGCTTATTGTTTAAAAAAAAAGCAAACAAAAGGCAAACATGGATCTTCGTGCCTGCAAAATTGAGTGTTAAAAGGATGGGTTTTCCCATGATACCGCTATTGTTTTAACTACTTTCACTGCTCGGCGGTGCTTATTGTTTAAAAAAAAAGCAAACAAAAGGCAAACATGGATCTTCATGCCTGCAAAATTGAGTGTTAAAAAAGGATGGGTTTTCCCATGATACCGCTATTGTTTTAACTACTTTCACTGCTCGGCGGTGCTTATTGTTTAAAAAAAAAGCAAACAAAAGGCAAACATGGAAAAATTGCAAAGGATGGGTTTCCCCATGATACCGGAACTCTTTCACTGCTCGGCGGTGCTTATTGTTTAAAAAAAGCAAACAAAAGGCAAACATGGATCTTTCGTGGAGTGTTAAAAGGATGGGTTTTCCCATGATACCGCTATTGTTTTAACTACTTTCACTGCTCGGCGGTGCTTATTGTTTAAAAAAAACAAAGCAAACAAAAAATTGAGCAAACTTTCACTGCTGGAAACTTCGTGCCTGCAAAATTGAGTGTTAAAAGGATGGGTTTTCCATGATACCGCTATTGTTTTAACTACTTTCACTGCTCGGCGGTGCTTATTGTTTAAAAAAAGCAAACAAAAAAAATAAAAGCAAACATGGATCTTCGTGCCTGCAAAATTGGAGTGTTAAAAGGATGGGTTTTCCCATGATACCGCTATTGTTTTAACTACTTTCACTGCTCGGCGGTGCTTATTGTTTAAAAAAAAAACAAAAGGCAAACAAAAAATTGGAGTGTTAAAAGGATGGGTTTCCCATGAAAATTGTTTTAACTACTTTCACTGCAATTGTTTAAAAAAAAGCAAACAAAAAGGCAAACATGGATCTTCGTGCCTGCAAAATTGGAGTGTTAAAAGGATGGGTTTTCCCATGATACCGCTATTGTTTTAACTACTTTCACTGCTCGGCGGTGCTTATTGTTTTAAAAAAAAAACAAAAGGCAAAATCTTCGTGCCTGCAAAATTGATGGATGGGTTTTCCCATGATACCTATTGCAAAACTGCTCGGCGGTGCTTATTGTTTAAAAAAAAGCAAACAAAAGGCAAACATGGATAAAATTGGAGGTTATGGGTTTTCCCATGATACCGCTATTGTTTTAACTACTTTCACTGCTCGGCGGTGCTTATTGTTTAAAAAAAAAAGCAAACAAAAGGCAAACATGGATCTTCGTGCCTGCAAAATTGGAGTTTAAAAGGATGGGTTTTCCCGCTATTGTTTTAACTACTTTCACTGCAAAACAAAAAAAACATGGAGTGTGCCTAAAAGGATGGGTTTTTTTCCATGATACCGCTATTGTTTTAACTACTTTCACTGCTCGGCGGTGCTTATTGTTTAAAAAAAAAACAAAAGGCAAACATGGATCTTCGTGCCTGCAAAATTGGAGTGTTAAAAGGATGGGTTTTCCCATGATACCGCTATTGTTTTAACTACTTTCACTGCTCGGCGGTGCTTATTGTTTAAAAAAAAAAGCAAACAAAAGGCAAACATGGATCTTCGTGCCTGCAAAATTGGAGTGTTAAAAGGATGGGTTTTCCCATGATACCGCTATTGTTTTAACTACTTTCACTGCTCGGCGGTGCTTATTGTTTAAAAAAAAGCAAACAAAAGGCAAACATGGATCTTCGTGCCTGCAAAATTGAGTGTTAAAAGGATGGGTTTTCCCATGATACCGCTATTGTTTTAACTACTTTCACTGCTCGGCGGTGCTTATTGTTTAAAAAAAAAAGCAAACAAAAGGCAAACATGGATCTTCGTGCCTGCAAAAAAAACAAAAACAAAGGCAAACATGTTAAAAGGATGGGTTTTTCCCATGATACCGCTATTGTTTTAACTACTTTCACTGCTCGGCGGTGCTTATTGTTTAAAAAAAAGCAAACAAAAGGCAAACATGGATCTTCGTGCCTGCAAAATTGGAGTGTTAAAAGGATGGGTTTTCCCATGATACCGCTATTGTTTTAACTACTTTCACTGCTCGGCGGTGCTTATTGTTTAAAAAAAAAAAGCAAACAAAAGGCAAACATGGATCTTCGTGCCTGCAAAATTGGAGTGTTAAAAGGATGGGTTTTCCCATGATACCGCTATTGTTTTAACTACTTTCACTGCTCGGCGGTGCTTATTGTTTAAAAAAAAAGCAAACAAAAGGCAAACATGGATCTTCGTGCCTGCAAAATTGGAGTGTTAAAAGGATGGGTTTTCCCATGATACCGCTATTGTTTTAACTACTTTCACTGCTCGGCGGTGCTTATTGTTTAAAAATAAAAGCAAACAAAAGGCAAACATGGATCTTCGTGCCTGCAAAATTGGAGTGGTAAGAGGATGGGTTTTCTCATGATACCGCTATTGTTTTAACTACTTTCACTGCTCGGCGGTGCTTATTGTTTAAAAAAAAAGCAACAAAAGGCAAACATGGATCTTCGTGCCTGCAAAATTGAGTGTTAAAAGGATGGGTTTTTCCCATGATATTGTTTTAACCGCTAACATGGATTGTTTGGAAAGGATGGGTTTTAAATGCTCGGCGGTGCTTATTGTTTAAAAAAAAAAAAAGCAAACAAAAGGCAAACATGGATCTTCGTGCCTGCAAAATTGAGTGTTAAAAGGATGGGTTTTCCCATGATACCGCTATTGTTTTAACTTTCACTGCTCGGCGGTGCATTGTTTAAAAAAAGCAAACAAAAGGCAAACATGGATCTTCGTGCCTCAAAATTGGCGATACCGTGCTTATGCTCGGTTTTAAAAAAAAAGCAAACAAAAGGCAAACATGGATCTTCGTGCCTGCAAAATTGGAGTGTTAAAAAGATGGGTTTTCCCATGATACCGCTATTGTTTTAACTACTTTCACTGCTCGGCGGTGCTTATTGTTTAAAAAAAAAGCAAACAAAAGGCAAAATATGGATCTTCGTGCCTGCAAAATTGAGTGTTAAAAGGATGGGTTTTCCCATGATACCGCTATTGTTTTAACTACTTTCACTGCTCGGCGGTGCTTATTGTTTAAAAAAAAAAGCAAACAAAAGGCAAACATGGATCTTCGTGCCTGCAAAATTGGGAGGGTTTTCCCATGATACCGCTATTGTTTTAAACTGGATGGGTTTTCCCAAAATTGGAGTGTTAAAGGATGATACCGCTATTGTTTTAACTACTTTCACTGCTCGGCGGTGCTTATTGTTTAAAAAAAAAACAAACAAAAAAACATGGATCTTCGTGCCTGCAAAATTGGAGTGTTAAAAGGATGGGTTTTCCCATGATACCGCTATTGTTTTAACTACTTTCACTGCTCGGCGGTGCTTATTGTTTAAAAAAAAAACAAAAGGCAAACATGGATGTTCGTGCCTGCAAAATTGAGTGTTAAAAGGATGGGTTTTCCCCATGATACCGCTATTGTTTTAACTACTTTCACTGCTCGGCGGTGCTTATTGTTTAAAAAAAAAAGCAAACAAAAGGCAAACATGGATCTTCGTGCCTGCAAAATTGAGTGTTAAAAGGATGGGTTTTCCCATGATACCGCTATTGTTTTAACTACTTTCACTGCTCGGCGGTGCTTATTGTTTAAAAAAAAAAAAAGCAAACAAAAAGGCAAACATGGATCTTCGTGCCTGCAAAATTGAAAAGCAAAAGGATGGGTTTTCCCATGATACCGCTATTGTTTTAACTACTTTCACTGCTCGGCGGTGCTTATTGTTTAAAAAAAGCAAACAAAAAATTGGCAAACATGGATCTTCACTGTGCCTGCAAAATTGGAGTGTTAAAAAAGGATGGGTTTTCCCATGATACCGCTATTGTTTTAACTACTTTCACTGCTCGGCGGTGCTTATTGTTTAAAAAAAAAGCAAACAAAAGGCAAACATGGATCTTCGTGCCTGCAAAATTGGAGTGTTAAAAGGATGGGTTTTCCCATGATACCGCTATTGTTTTAACTACTTTCACTGCTCGGCGGTGCTTATTGTTTAAAAAAAAAGCAAACAAAAGGCAAACATGGATCTTCGTGCTATTGTTTTTAATGCAAAATTGTTTAAAAAAGTGTTAAAAGGATGGGTTTTCCCATGATACCGCTATTGTTTTAACTACTTTCACTCGGCTCGGCAAACAAAAGGTGGATCTTCGTGCCTGCAAAATTGTTTAAAAAAATACCGCTATTGTTTAACAAAAAGCAAACAAACGGCAAACATGGATCTTCGTGCCTGCAAAATTGGAGTGTTAAAAAGATGGGTTTTCCCATGATACCGCTATTGTTTTAACTACTTTCACTGCTCGGCGGTGCTTATTGTTTAAAAAAAAAGCAAACAAAAGGCAAACATGGATCTTCGTGCCTGCAAAATTGAGTGTTAAAAGGATGGGTTTTCCCATGATACCGCTATTGTTTTAACTACTTTCACTGCTCGGCGGTGCTTATTGTTTAAAAAAAAAGCAAACAAAAAGGCAAACATGGATCTTCGTGCCTGCAAAATTGAGTGTTAAAAGGATGGGTTTTCCCATGATACCGCTATTGTTTTAACTACTTTCACTGCTCGGCGGTGCTTATTGTTTAAAAAAAAAAGCAAACAAAAAAGGCAAACATGGATCTTCGTGCCTGCAAAATTGGAGTGTTAAAAGGATGGGTTTTCCCATGATACCGCTATTGTTTTAACTACTTTCACTGCTCGGCGGTGCTTATTGTTTAAAAAAAAGCAAACAAAAAGGCAAACATGGATCTTCGTGCCTGCAAAATTGGAGTGTTAAAAGGATGGGTTTTCCCATGATACCGCTATTGTTTTAACTACTTTCACTGCTCGGCGGTGCTTATTGTTTAAAAAAAAAGCAAACAAAAGGCAAACATGGATCTTCGTGCCTGCAAAATTGGTGTTAAAAGGATGGGTTTTCCCATGATACCGCTATTGTTTTAACTACTTTCACTGCTCGGCGGTGCTTATTGTTTAAAAAAAAAAGGCAAACAAAAGGCAAACATGGATCTTCGTGCCTGCAAAATTGGAGTGTTAAAAGGATGGGTTTTCCCATGATACCGCTATTGTTTTAACTACTTTCACTGCTCAGCGGTGCTTATTGTTTAAAAAAAAGCAAACAAAAGGCAAACATGGATCTTCGTGCCTGCAAAATTGTAGTGTTAAAAGGATGGGTTTTCCCATGATACCGCTATTGTTTTAACTACTTTCACTGCTCGGCGGTGCTTATTGTTTAAAAAAAGCAAACAAAAGGCAAAACATGGATCTTCGTGCCTGCAAAATTGGAGTGTTAAAAGGATGGGTTTTCCCATGATACCGCTATTGTTTTAACTACTTTCACTGCTCGGCGGTGCTTATTGTTTTAAAAAAAAGCAAACAAAAGGCAAACATGGATCTTCGTGCCTGCAAAATTGAGTGTTAAAAGGATGGGTTTTCCCATGATACCGCTATTGTTTTAACTACTTTCACTGCTCGGCGGTGCTTATTGTTTTAAAAAAGCAAACAAAAAACAAACATGGATCTTCATTGTGCCTGCAAAATTGGAGTGTTAAAAGGATGGGTTTTCCCATGATACCGCTATTGTTTTAACTACTTTCACTGCTCGGCGGTGCTTATTGTTTAAAAAAAAAAGCAAACAAAAGGCAAACATGGATCTTCGTGCCTGCAAAATTGAGTGTTAAAAGGATGGGTTTTTCCCATTGTTTTAACTACTTTATTGTTTTAACTACTTTCACTGCTCGGCGGTGCTTATTGTTTAAAAAAGCAAACAAAAGGCAAACATGGATCTTCGTGCCTGCAAAATTGGAGTGTTAAAAGGATGGGTTTTCCCATGATACCGCTATTGTTTTAACTACTTTCACTGCTCGGCGGTGCTTATTGTTTTAAAAAAGCAAACAAAAGGCAAACATGGATCTTCGTGCCTGCAAAATTGAGTGTTAAAAGGATGGGTTTTCCCATGATACCGCTATTGTTTTAACTACTTTCACTGCTCGGCGGTGCTTATTGTTTAAAAAAAAAGCAAACAAAAGGCAAACATGGATCTTCGTTTCCTGATACAAAATTGACTGCTCGGCGGTGTTATTGTTTAAAAAAAAAACAAAAAAAGGCATGGGTTTTCCTGCAAAATTGATACCGCTATTACCGCTTTTTAACTACTTTCACTGCTCGGCGGTGCTTATTGTTTAAAAAAAAAAAACAAAAGGCAAACATGGATCTTCGTGCCTGCAAAAATTGAGTGGTAAAGGATGGGTTTTCCCATGATGGTTTTAACTCTTCGCTCGGCCTTATTGTTTAAAAAAAAAGCAAAAAAAGGCAAACATGGATTGGCCTGCAAATTGAGTGTTAAAAGGATGGGTTTTCCCATGATACCGCTATTGTTTTAACTACTTTCACTGCTCGGCGGTGCTTATTGTTTAAAAAAAAAAAAGCAAACAAAAGGCAAACATGGATCTTCGTGCCTTATTGCAAAATTGGAGTGTTAAAAGGATGGGTTTTCCCATGATACCGCTATTGTTTTAACTACTTTCACTGCTCGGCGGTGCTTATTGTTTTTAAAAAAAAGCAAAAAAAGGCAAACATGGATCTTCGTGCCTGCAAAATTGAGTGTTAAAAGGATTGGGTTTTCCCATGATACCGCCTGCAAAATTGTTTTAACTACTTTCACTGCTCGGCGGTGCTTATTGTTAAAAAAAAAAAAGGCAAATGGATCAAAAGGCAAACATGGATCTTCGCTCGGCGGTGCTTATTGTTTAAAAAAAAAGCAAAATTGGATCTTCGTGCCTTAAAAGGATGGGTTTTCCCATGATACCGCTATTGTTTTAACTACTTTCACTGCTCGGCGGTGCTTATTGTTTAAAAAAAAGCAAACAAAAGGCAAACATGGATCTTCGTGCCTGCAAAATGGAGTGTTAAAGGATGGGTTTTCCCATGATACCGCTATTGTTTTAACTACTTTCACTGCTCGGCGGTGCTTATTGTTTAAAAAAAAAGCAAACAAAAGGCAAACATGGATCTTCGTGCCTGCAAAATTGAGTGTTAAAAGGATGGGTTTCCCCATGATACCGCTATTGTTTTAACTAAAAAGCTTTCACTGCTCGGCAGTGCTTATTGTTTAAAAAAAAAGCAAACAAAAAAGGCAAACATGGATCTTCGTGCCTGCAAAATGGAGTGTTAAAAGGATGGGTTTTCCCATGATACCGCTATTGTTTTAACTACTTTCACTGCTCGGCGGTGCTTATTGTTTAAAAAAAAGCAAACAAAAGGCAAAATGGATTTTCAAAATTTGATGGAAAAGAATCTTCGTGATACCTGCAAAAAATTATTGGAGGTGTTTTATTGTTTAAAAGGGATCAAACATGGATCTTCGTTTTTTCCCCCATGATACCGCTATTGTTTTAACTTACTTTCACTGCTCGGCGGTGCTTATTGTTTAAAAAAAAAAGCAAACAAAAGCAAACATGGATCTTCGTGCCTGCAAAATTGAGTGTTAAAAGGATGGGTTTTCCCATGATACCGCTATTGTTTTAACTACTTTCACTGCTCGGCGGTGCTTATTGTTTAAAAAAAAAAGCAAACAAAAGGCAAACATGGATCTTCGTGCCTGCAAAATTGAGTGTTAAAACGATGGGTTTTCCCATGATACCGCTATTGTTTTAACTACTTTCACTGCTCGGCGGTGCTTATTGTTTAAAAAAAAAAAGCAAACAAAAGGCAAACATGGATCTTCGTGCCTGCAAAATTGAGGATGTTAAAGGAAAAGGGTTTTTCCATGATACCGCTATTGTTTTAAACTACTTTCACTGCTCGGCGGTGCTTATTGTTTAAAAAAAGCAAACAAAAAGCAAACATGGATCTTCGTGCCTGCAAAATTGGAGTGTTAAAAGGATGGGTTTTCCCAGATACCGCTATTGTTTTAACTACTTTCACTGCTCGGCGGTGCTTATTGTTTAAAAAAAAGCAAACAAAAGGCAAACAAAAAAATTGGCAAACATGGAACTCTTCGTGCCTTATTGTTTAAAAAAAAGCAAACAAAATTGGATCTTCGTGCCTGCAAATTAAAAGGATGGGTTTTCCTTGATACCGCTATTGTTTTAACTACTTTCCATGCTCGGCGGAGCTTATTGTTTAAAAAAAAATGCAAACAAAAGGCAAACATGGATCTTCGTGCCTGCAAAATTGGATTGTTAAAACGATGGGTTTTCCCATGATACCGCTATTGTTTTAACTACTTTCACTGCTCGGCGGTGCTTATTGTTAAAAAAAAAAGCAAACAAAAGGCAAACATGGATCCTTGTGCCTGCAAAATTGGAGTGGTAAAAGGATGGGTTTTCTCATGATACCGCTATTGTTTTAACTACTTTCACTGCTCAGCGGTGCTTATTGTTTAAAAAAAAAAACAAAAGGCAAACAATCTTCGTGCCTGCAAAATTGAGCAAAAGGATGGGTTTTCCCCATGATACCGCTATTGTTTTAACTACTTTCACTGCTCGGCGGTGCTTATTGTTTTAAAAAAAGCAAACAAAAGGCAAACATGGATCTTCGTGCCTGCAAAATTGGAGGTTAAAAGGATGGGTTTTCCCATGATACCGCTATTGTTTTAACTACTTCACTGCTCGGCGGTGCTTATTGTTTAAAAAAAAGCAAACAAAAGGCAAACATGGATCTTCGTGCCTGCAAAATTGAGTGTTAAAAGGATGGGTTTTCCCATGATACCGCTATTGTTTTAACTACTTTCACTGCTCGGCGGTGCTTATTGTTTAAAAATAAAAGCAAAAAAAGGCAAACATGGATCAAAATTGAGGCAAACGGTGATCTTCGTGCCTGCAAAAAAAAAAAGGAGGAAACATGTTAAAATTGGATGGGTTTCCCATGATACCGCTATTGTTTTAACTACTTTCACTGCTCGGCGGTGCTTATTGTTTAAAAAAAAAGCAAACAAAAAAACAAACATGGATCTTCGTGCCTGCAAAATTGGAGTGTTAAAAGGATGGGTTTTCCCATGATACCGCTATTGTTTAACTACTTTCACTGCTCGGCGGTGCTTATTGTTTAAAAAAAAGCAAACAAAAGGCAAACATGGATCTTCGTGCCTGCAAAATTGGAGTGTTAAAAACGATGGGTTTTCCCATGATACCGCTATTGTTTTAACTACTTTCACTGCTCGGCGGTGCTTATTGTTTAAAAAAAAAAAAAGCAAACAAAAAGGCAAACATGGATCTTCGTGCCTGCAAAATTGGATTGTTTAAAAAAAGCAAACAAAAAGGCGAACATAAAAAGGATGGGTTTTTCCCATGATACCGCTATTGTTTTAACTACTTTCACTGCTCGGCGGTGCTTATTGTTTAAAAAAAAAGCAAACAAAAAGGCAAACATGGATCTTCGTGCCTGCAAAATTGGAGTGTTAAAAGGATGGGTTTTTCCCATGATACCGCTATTGTTTTAACTACTTTCACTGCACGGCGGTGCTTATTGTTTAAAAAAAAGCAAACAAAAAGGCAAACATGGATCTTCGTGCCTGCAAAATTGAGTGTTAAAGGATGGGTTTTCCCATGATACCGCTATTGTTTTAACTACTTCACTGCTCGGCGGTGCTTTATTGTTTGCAAAAAAAGCAAACAAAAGGCAAACATGGATCTTCGTGCCTGCAAATTGAGTGTTAAAAGGATGGGTTTTCCTTACCGCTTTGTTTTAACTAAAAAATTGTTTAAAAAAAAAGCAAACAAAAAACAAACATGGATCTTCGTGCCTGCAAAATTGGAGTGTTAAAGGATGGGTTTTCCGCTATTGTTTTAACTACCACTGCTCGGCGGTGCTTATTGTTTTAAAAAAAAAAGCAAACAAAAGGCAAACATTTCGTGCCTGCAAAATTGCTTTTTCCAGATACGGTATTGTTTTAACTTATTGTTTGTTTAAAAAAAAAAGCAAACAAAAACCAAACATGGATCTTCGTGCCTGCAAAATTGGAGTGTTAAAAGGATGGGTTTTCCCATGATACCGCTATTGTTTTAACTACTTTCACTGCTCAGCGGTGCTTATTG
This sequence comes from Acanthosepion pharaonis, assembly GCA_903632075.3. Taxonomy (NCBI): domain Eukaryota; kingdom Metazoa; phylum Mollusca; class Cephalopoda; order Sepiida; family Sepiidae; genus Acanthosepion; species Acanthosepion pharaonis. The sequence continues at coordinate 3,724,729 of CAHIKZ030004896.1, read as the reverse complement.
TTTAAAAAAAGCAAACAAAAGGCAAACATGGATCTTCGTGCCTGCAAAATTGGATTGTTAAAACGATGGGTTTTCCCATGATACCGCTATTGTTTTAACTACTTTCACTGCTCGGCGGTGCTTATTGTTTAAAAAAAAGCAAACAAAAGGCAAACATGGATCTTTCGTGCCTGCAAAATTGAGTGTTAAAATTGAGGATGGGTTTTCCCATGATACCGCTATTGTTTTAACTACTTTCACTGCTCGGCGGTGCTTATTGTTTAAAAAAAAAAGCAAACAAAAGGCAAACATGGATCTTCGTGCCTGCAAAATTGGAGTGTTAAAAGGATGGGTTTTCCCATGATACTGCTATTGTTTTAACTACTTTTTACTGCTCGGCGGTGCTTATTGTTTAAAAAAAGCAAACAAAAGGCAAACATGGATCTTTGTGCCTGCAAAATGTTAAAGGATGGGTTTTTTCATGATACCGCTAAAAACTGCTCGGCGGTGGTTTTAAAAAAAGCAAACAAAAGGCAAACATGGATCTTCGTGCCTGCAAAATTGAGTGTTAAAGGATGGGTTTTCCTGATATCGCTGATACCGCTATTGTTTTAACTACTTTCACTGCTCGGCGGTGCTTATTGTTTAAAAAAAAAACAAAAAAAGGCAAACATGGATCTTCGTGCCTGCAAAATTGAGTGTTAAAAGGATGGGTTTTCCCATGATACCGCTATTGTTTTAACTACTTTCACTGCTCGGCGGTGCTTATTGTTTAAAAAAAAAAGCAAACAAAAACCAAACATGGATCTTCGTGCCTGCAAAATTGGAGTGGTAAAAGGATGGGTTTTCCCATGATACCGCTATTGTTTTAACTACTTTCACTGCTCAGCGGTGCTTATTGTTTAAAAAAGCAAACAAAAGGCAAACATGGATCTTCGTGCCTGCAAAATTGGAGTGTTAAAGGATGGGTTTTCCCATGATACCGCTATTGTTTTAACTACTTTTCACTGCTCGGCGGTGCTTATTGTTTAAAAAAAAGCAAACAAAAGGCAAACATGGATCTTCGTGCCTGCAAAATTGGAGTGTTAAAAGGATGGGTTTTCCCATGATACCGCTATTGTTTTAACTACTTTCACTGCTCGGCGGTGCTTATTGTTTTAAAAAGCAAACAAAAGGCAAAACATGGATCTTCGTGCCTGCAAAATTGGAGTGTTAAAAGGATGGGTTTTCCCATGATACCGCTATTGTTTTAACTACTTTCACTGCTCGGCGGTGCTTATTGTTTAAAAAAAAAAAAACAAAATTGAGTGGTAAAGGATGGGTTTTCGGCAAACATGCTCATGGATCTTCGTGCCTGCAAAATTGGAAATTGTGTTAAAAGGATGGGTTTTCCCATGATACCGCTATTGTTTTAACTACTTTCACTGCTCGGCGGTGCTTATTGTTTTAAAAAAAAAGCAAATGCAAACAAAAGGTTGTGTTGAAACATGGATCTTCGTGGCGGTGCTTATTGCAAAATTGGATCTTCGTGTTAAAAAAGGATGGGTTTTCCATGATACCGCTATTGTTTTAACTACTTTCACTGCTCGGCGGTGCTTATTGTTTAAAAAAAAGCAAACAAAAGGCAAACATGGATCTTCGTGCCTGCAAAATTGAGTGTTAAAAGGATGGGTTTTCCATGATACCGCTATTGTTTTAAAAACTTCGGCGGTGCTTATTGTTTAAAAAAAGCAAACAAAAGGCAAACATGGATCTTCGTTTTTGGGTGTTAAAAGGATGGGTTTTTCCCCATGATACCGCTATTGTTTTAACTACTTTCACTGCTCGGCGGTGCTTATTGTTTAAAAAAAAGCAAACAAAAGGCAAACATGGATCTTCGTGCCTGCAAAATTGGAGTGTTAAAAGGATGGGTTTTCCCATGATACCGCTATTGTTTTAACCTTTCACTGCTCGGCGGTTATTTTAAAAAAAAGCAAACAAAAGGCAAACATGGATCTTCGTGCCTGCAAAATTGGAGTGTTAAAAAGGATGGGTTTTCCCTATTGTTTTATACCGCTATTGTTTTAACAAAAGCGCAAACAAAATTGGAGTGTTAAAAGGATGGGTTTTCCCATTTCACTGCTCGGCGGTGCTTATTGTTTTTAAAAAAAGCAAACAAAAGGGCAAACATGGATCTTCGTGCCTGCAAAATTGGAGTGTTAAAAGGATGGGTTTTCCCATGATACCGCTATTGTTTTAACTACTTTCACTGCTCGGCGGTGCTTATTGTTTAAAAAAAAAACAAAGGCAAACAATCTTCGTGCTTGCAAATTGAGTGTTAAACATGGATTGTTTTAACTTTTCACTGCCTGCAAAATTGGAAACATGGATCTTCGTTGCAAAATTGATGGGTTTGGGTTTTCCCATGATACCGGTTTTAACTACTTTCACTGCTCGGCGGTGCTTATTGTTTAAAAAAAGCAAACAAAAGGCAAACATGGATCTTCGTGCCTGCAAAATTGATTTAAATGGATGGGTTTTCCCATGATACCGCTATTGTTTTAACCACTTTCACTGCTCGGCGGTGCTTTATTGTTTAAAAAAAAAAAACAAAAGGCAAACATGGATCTTCGTGCCTGCAAAATTGAGTGTTAAAAGGATGGGTTTCCCATGATACCGCTATTGTTTTAACTACTTTCACTGCTCGGCGGTGCTTATTGTTTAAAAAAAAATGTTTAAACAAAAGGCAAAAAACATGGATCTTCGTGCCTGCAAAATTGAGTGTTAAAAGGATGGGTTTTCCCATGATACCGCTATTGTTTTAACTACTTTCACTGCTCGGCGGTGCTTATTGTTTAAAAAAAAAAAAACAAAAAGGAAAAATGGATCTTCGTGCCTGCAAAATTGTTAAACGATGGTTTTATTGGCAAACAAAAGGCAAACATTTTCCCTGCAAATTGATACCGATACCGCTATTGTTTTTTTAACTACTTTCACTGCTCAGCGGTGCTTATTGTTTAAAAAAAAAAGCAAACAAAAGGCAAACATGGATCTTCGTGCCTGCAAAATTGGTAAGGGGATGTGTTTTCTCATTGCTATTGTTTTTACTAAAAAAAAAAAGCAAACAAAAGGCAAACATGGATCTTCGTGCCTGCAAAATTGGAGTGTTAAAACGATGGGTTTTCCCATGATACCGCTATTGTTTTAACTACTTTCACTGCTCGGCGGTGCTTATTGTTTAAAAAAAAAATGCAAACAAAAAAGGCAAACATGGATGATTCGTGCCTGCAAAATTAGTGTTAAAAGGATGGGTTTTCTCATGATACCGCTATTGTTTTAACTACTTTCACTGCTCGGCGGTGCTTATTGCTAAAAAAAACAAAAAAGGCAAACATGGATCTTCGTGCCTGCAAAATTGGATTGTTAAAGGATGGGTTTTCCCATGATACCGCTATTGTTTTAACTACTTTCACTGCTCGGCGGTGCTTATTGTTTAAAAAAAGCAAACAAAAGGCAAACATGGATCTTCGTGCCTGCAAAATTGGGTGTGTTTAAAAAAAGGATGGGTTTTCCCATGATACCGCTATTGTTTTAACTACTTTCACTGCTCGGCGGTGCTTATTGTTTTAAAAAAAGCAAACAAAAGGCAAACATGGATCTTCGTGCCTGCAAAATTGGGTGTTAAAAGGATGGGTTTCCCCATGATACCGCTATTGTTTTAACTACTTTCACTGCTCGGCGGTGCTTATTGTTTAAAAAAAAAAAACAAAAGGCAAACATGGATCTTCGTGCCTGCAAAATTGGAGTGTTAAAAGGATGGGTTTTCCCTTGATACCGCTATTGTTTTAACTACTTTCACTGCTCGGCGGTGCTTATTGTTTAAAAAAAAAGCAAACAAAGGCAAACATGGATCTTCGTGCCTGCAAAATTGGAGTGTTAAAAGGATGGTTTTCCCATGATACCGCTATTGTTTTAACTTGGGGTTAAAGGGATGGGTTTTCCCTTGATACCGCTATTGTTTTAACTGCTCGGCGGTGCTTATTGTTAAAAAAAGCAAACAAAAGGCAAACATGGATCTTCGTGCCTGCAAAATTGAAAAGGATGGGTTTTCCCCATGATACCGCTATTGTTTTAACTCTTTCACTGCTCGGCGGTGCTTATTGTTTAAAAAAAAAGCAAACAAAAAGGCAAACATGGATCTTCGTGCCTGCAAAATTGAGTGTTAAATGGATGGGTTTTCCCATGATACCGCTATTGTTTTAACTACTTCACTGCTCGGCGGTGCTTATTGTTTAAAAAAAAAAAAGCAAACAAAAAGGCAAACATGGATCTTCGTTTCCTGCAAAATTGAGTGTTAAAAGGATGGTTTTCCCATGATACCGCTATTGTTTTAACTATTTTGACTGCTCGGCGGTGCTTATTGTTTAAAAAAAAAGCAAACAAAAGGCAAACATTGATCTTCGTGCCTGCAAAATTGGAGTGTTAAAAAGGATGGTTTTCCCATGATACCGCTATTGTTTTAACTACTTTCACTGCTCGGCGGTGCTTATTGTTTAAAAAAAAGCAAACAAAAGGCAAACATGGATCTTCGTGCCTGCAAAATTGGAGTGCTTAAAAGGATGGGTTTTCCCATGATACCGCTATTGTTTTAACTACTTTCACTGCTCGGCGGTGCTTATTGTTTAAAAAAGCAAACAAAAGGCAAACATGGATCTTCGTGCCTGCAAAATTGGAGTGTTAAAAAAGGATGGGTTTTCCATGATACCGCTATTGTTTTAACTACTTTCACTGCTCGGCGGTGCTTATTGTTTAAAAAAAAAGCAAACAAAAGGCAAACATGGATCTTCGTGCCTGCAAAATTGGAGTGTTAAAGGATGGGTTTTCCCATGATACCGCTATTGTTTTAACCACTTTCACTGCTCGGCGGTGCTTATTTAAAAAAAAAAGCAAACAAAAAGGCAAACATGGATCTTCGTGCCTGCAAAATTGAGTTGTTAAAAGGATGGGTTTTCCCCATGATACCGCTATTGTTTTAACTACTTTCACTGCTCGGCGGTGCTTATTGTTTAAAAAAAGCAAACAAAAAGGCAAAAGGATGGTTTTCCCATGGATCTTCGTGCCTGGAGTTTAAAAAAAGCAAACAAAGGTTTGGAGTGTTAAAAGGATGGGTTTTCCCATGATACCGCTATTGTTTTAACTATTTTCACTGCTCGGCGGTGCTTATTGTTTAAAAAAAAAAAGCAAACAAAAAGGCAAACATGGATCTTCGTGCCTGCAAAATTGGAGTGTTAAAAGGATGGGTTTTCCCATGATACCGCTATTGTTTTAACTTCTTTCACTGCTCGGCGGTGCTTATTGTTTAAAAAAAGCAAACAAAAAAACATGGATCTTCGTGCCTGCAAAATTGGAGTGTTAAAAGGATGGGTTTTCCCATGATACCGCTATTGTTTTAACTACTTTCACTGCTCGGCGGTGCTTATTGTTTAAAAAAAAAGCCTAAAAGGCAAACATGGATCTTCGTGCCTGCAAAATTGGAGTGGGGGTTTTCCCGCATGATACCGCTATTGTTTTAACTACTTTCACTGCTCGGCGGTGCTTATTGTTTAAAAAAAAAAGCAAACAAAAGGCAAACATGGATCTTCGTGCCTGCAAAATTGGAGTGTTAAAGGATGGGTTTTCTCCATGATACCGCTATTGTTTTAACTACTTTCACTGCTCGGCGGTGCTTATTGTTTAAAAAAGCAAACAAAAAGGCAAACATGGATCTTCGTGCCTGCAAAATTGAGTGTTAAAAGGATGGGTTTTCCCATGATGCCGCTATTGTTTTAACTACTTTCACTGCTCGGCGGTGCTTATTTTTAAAAAAGCAAACAAAGGCAAACATGGATCTTCGTGCCTGCAAAATTAGCAAACCCATGATACCGCTATTGTTTTAACTACTTTCACTGCTCGGCGGTGCTTATTGTTTAAAAAAGCAAACAAAAGGCAAACATGGATCTTCGTGCCTGCAAAATTGAGTGTTAAAAGGATGGGTTTTCCCATGATACCGCTATTGTTTTAACTACTTTCACTGCTCGGCGGTGGTTTAAAAAAAGCAAACAAAAAGGCAAACATGGATCTTCGTGCCTGCAAAATTGAGTGTTAAAAGGATGGGTTTTTCCATGATACCGCTATTGTTTTAACTATTTTCACTGCTCGGCAGTGCTTATTGTTTAAAAAAAAGCAAACAAAAGGCAAACATGGATCTTCGTGCCTGCAAAATTGGTGTTATTGGGTTTTCCCAAATACCGGATGCTCGGCGGTTTTCAAACAAAAGGCAAACATGGATCTTCACCGCAAAATTGAGTTTAAAGGATGGGTTTTCCAAGATACCGCTATTGTTTTAACTACTTTCACTGCTCGGCGGTGCTTATTGTTTAAAAAAAAAACAAACAAAAGGCAAACATGATCTTCGTGCCTGCAAAATTGATTGTTAAAAGGATGGGTTTTTCCCATGATACCGCTATTGTTTTAACTACTTTCACTGCTCGGCGGTGCTTTATTGTTAAAAAAAAAAACAAAAGGCAAACATGGATCTTCGTGCCTGCAAATTGGAGTGTTAAAAGGATGGGTTTTCCATGATACCGCTATTGTTTTAACTACTTTCACTGCTCGGCGGTGCTTATTGTTTAAAAAAAAAAGCAAACAAAAGGCAAACATGGATCTTCGTGCCTGCAAAATTGGAGTGTTAAAAGGATGGGTTTTCCCCATGATACCGCTATTGTTTTAACTACTTTCACTGCTCGGCGGTGCTTATTGTTTAAAAAAAAAGCAAACAAAAGGCAAACATGGATCTTCGTGCCTGCAAATTGAGTGTTAAAAGATGGGTTTTTCCATGATACCGCTATTGTTTTAACTACTTTCACTGCTCGGCGGTGCTTATTGTTTAAAAAAAAGCAAACAAAGGCAAACATGGATCTTCGTGCCTGCAAAATTGGAGTGTTAAAAGGATGGTTTTCCCATGATACCGCTATTGTTTTAACTTTTTTTCACTGCTCGGCGGTGCTTATTATTGTTTAAAAAAAACAAAGCAAACAAAAATTGGCAAACATGGATCTTCCCATGATACCCTGCAAAATTGGAGTGTTAAAAGGATGGGTTTTCCCATGATACCGCTATTGTTTTAACTACTTTCACTGCTCGGCGGTGCTTATTGTTTAAAAAAAAAAAAAAGCAAACAAAAGGCAAACATGGATCTTCGTGCCCTGCAAATTGAGTGTTAAAAGGATGGGTTTTCCCATGATACCGCTATTGTTTAACTACTTTCACTGCTCGGCAGTGCTTATTGTTTAAAAAAGCAAACAAAAGGCAAACATGGATCTTCGTGCCTTCAAATTGGGTTTTCCATGTACCGCTAAAAGCTGAGGTTTTCCCATGATACCGCTATTGTTTTAACTACTTTCACTGCTCGGCTCGGTGCTTATTGTTTAAAAAAAAAACAAAAAGGCAAACATGGATCTTCGTGCCTGCAAATTGAGTGTTAAAAGGATGGGTTTTCCCATGATACCGCTATTGTTTTAACTTTTCACTGCTCGGCGGTGCTTATTATTTTTAAAAAAGCAAACAAAAGGCAAACATGGATCTTCGTGCCTGCAAAATTGAGTGTTAAAAGGATGGGTTTTCCCATGATACCGCTATTGTTTTAACTACTTTCACTGCTCGGCGGTGCTTATTGTTTAAAAAAAAGCAAACAAAAGGCAAACATGGATCTTCGTGCCTGCAAAATTGAGTGTTAAAGATGGGTTTTCCCATGATACCGCTATTGTTTTAACTACTTTCACTGCTCGGCGGCGGTGCTTATTGTTTAAAAAAAAGCAAACAAAAGGCAAACATGGATCTTCGTTCCTGCAAAATTGGAGTGTTAAAAGGATGGGTTTTCCCATGATACCGCTATTGTTTTAACTACTTTCACTGCTCGGCGGTGCTTATTGTTTTAAAAAAAGCAAACAAAAAAAGGCAAACATGGATCTTCGTGCCTGCAAAATTGAGTGTTAAAAGGATGGTTTTTCCCATGATACCGCTATTGTTTTAACTACTTTCACTACTCGGCGGTGCTTATTGTTTAAAAAAAAGCCAACAAAAAGGCAAACATGCTTCGGCCTGCAAAATTGGAGTGTTAAAAGGATTTTTTCCCATTTTGTTTTAAAAATTGTTTAAACAAAAAAAGCAAACAAAAGGCAAACATGGATCTTCGTGCCTGCAAAATTGGAGTGTTAAAGGATGGGTTTTCCCATGATACCGCTATTGTTTTAACTACTTTCACTGCTCGGCGGTGCTTATTATTTAAAAAAAAACAAAAGGCAAACATGGATGTTCGTGCCTGCAAAATTGGAGTGTTAAAAGGATGGGTTTTCCCATGATACCGCTATTGTTTTAACTCTTTCACTGCCTGCTTATTGTTTAAAAAAAGCAAACAAAAAGGCAAACATGGATCTTCGTGCCTGCAAAATTGGAGGTTAAAAGGATGGGTTTTCCATGATACCGCTATTGTTTTAACTACTTTCACTGCTCAGCGGTGCTTATTGTTCAAAAAAAAAAAGCAACAAAAGGCAAACATGGATCTTCGTGCCTGCAAAATTGAGTGTTTATTGTTTTAACTACTTTCACTGCTCGGCAGTGCTATTGTTTAAAAAAAAAGCAAACAAAAAGGCAAACATGGATCTTCGTGCCTGCAAAATTGGAGTGTTAAATGGATGGGTTTTCCCATGATACCGCTATTGTTTTAACTACTTTCACTGCTCGGTGGTGCTTATTGTTTAAAAAAAAGCAAACAAAAAAAAACATGGATCTTCGTGCCTGCAAAATTGAGTGTTAAAAAAGGATGGTTTTCCCATGATACCGCTATTGTTTTAACTACTTTCACTGCTCGGCGGTGCTTATTGTTTAAAAAAGCAAACAAAAGGCAAACATGGATGTTCGTGCCTGCAAAATTGAGTGTTAAAAGGATGGGTTTTCCCATGATACCGCTATTGTTTTAACTACTTTTCACTGCTCAGCGGTGCTTATTGTTTAAAAAAAAAGCAAACAAAAAGGCAAACATGGATCTTCGTGCCTGCAAAATTGGAGTGTTAAAAGGATGGTTTTCCCATGATACCGCTATTGTTTTAACTACTTTCACTGCTCAGCGGTGCTTATTGTTTAAAAAAAAGCAAACAAAAAAGGCAAACATGGATCTTCGTGCCTGCAAAATTGAGTGTTAAAAGGATGGGTTTTCCATGATACTGCTATTGTTTTAACTACTTTCACTGCTCGGCGGTGCTTATTGTTTAAAAAAAAAAGCAAACAAAAGGCAAACATGGATTTCGTGCCTGCAAAATTGAGTGTTAAAACAGTGGGTTTTCCCACGATACCGCTATTGTTTTAACTACTTTTCCCTGCTCGGCGGTGCTTATTGTTTAAAAAATAAACAAAAGGCAAACATGGATGCGTGCCCAAAAATTGGATTGTTAAACGATGGGTTTTCTCATGATACCGCTATTGTTTTAACTACTTTCACTGCTCGGCGGTGCTTATTGTTAAAAAAAGCAAACAAAAAGGCAAACATGATCTTCGCCTGCAAAATTGGATTGGATGGGTTTTCCCATGATACCGCTATTGTTTTAATCCATTTCACTGTCATTTTGGCTGCTTAAAAAAAAGCAAACAAAAGGCGGTGCTTATTGTTTAAAAATTCAATTGAGGTTAAAGGATTGGGTTTTCTGATACCGCTCAACTACTTACTGCTCGGCGGTGCTTATTGTTTAAAAAAAAGCAAACAAAAGGGAACATGGATCTTCGTGCCTGCAAAATTGAGTGTTAAAAGGATGGGTTTTCCCATGATACCGCTATTGTTTTAACTATTTCACTGCTCGGCGGTGCTTATTGTTAAAAAAAAAGCAAACAAAAGGCAAACATGGATCTTCATGCCTGCAAAATTGGAGTGTTAAAGGATGGGTTTTCCAATGATACCGCTATTGTTTTAACTTTCACTGCTCAGCGGTGCTTTATTGTTTAAAAAAAAGCAAACAAAAGGCAAACATGGATCTTCGTGCCTGCAAAATTGAGTGTTAAAAGGATGGGTTTTCCCATGATACCGCTATTGTTTTAACTTTTCCACTGCTCGGCGGTGCTTATTTAAAAAAAAGCAAACAAAAAGGCAAACATGGATCTTCGTGCCTGCAAAATTGGAGTGTTAAAAGGATGGGTTTTCCCATGATACCGCCATTGTTTTAACTACTTTCCATGCTCGGCGGTGCTTATTGTTTAAAAAAAAATGCAAACAAAAGGCAAACATGGATCTTCGTGCCTGCAAAATTGGAGGTTAAATGGATGGGTTTTCCAATGATACCGCTATTGTTTTAACTAAAAACTTTCAAAGGCTGCTCGGCGGTGCTTATTGTTAAAAAAAAAAAGCAAAACAAAAAAGGCAAACATGGATCCCAGCCTGCAAAATTGAGTGTTAAAAGGATGGGTTTTCCATGATACCGCTATTGTTTTAACTACTTTCACTGCTCGGCGGTGCTTATTGTTTAAAAAAAAAGCAAACAAAAGGGCAAACATGGATCTTCGTGCCTGCAAAATTGAGTGTTAAAAGGATGGGTTTTCCCATGATACCGCTATTGTTTTAACTACTTTCACTGCTCGGCGGTGCTTATTGTTTAAAAAAAAAGCAAACAAAAGGCAAACATGGATCTTCGTGCCTGCAAAATTGAGTGTTAAAAGGATGGGTTTTCCCATGATACCGCTATTGTTTTAACTACTTTCACTGCTCGGCGGTGCTTATTGTTTAAAAAAAAGCAAACAAAGGCAAACATGGATCTTCGTGCCTGCAAAATTGAGTGTTAAAAGATGGGTTTTCCAATGATACCGCTATTGTTTTAACTACTTTCACTGCTCGGCGGTGCTTATTGTTTAAAAAAAAAAGCAAACAAAAGGCAAACATGGATCTTCGTGCCTGCAAAATTGAGGTGTTAAAAGATGTGTTTTCCCATGATACCGCCATTGTTTTTTAATTCATTTTCACTGCTCGGCGGTGCTTATTGTTTAAAAAAAAAAAAAGCAAAACAAAAAGGCAAACATGGATCTTCGTGCCTGCAAAATTGGAGTGTTAAACGATGGGTTTTCCCATGATACCGCTATTGTTTTAACTATTTCACTGCTCGGCGGTGCTTATTGTTTAAAAAAAAAGCAAACAAAAGGCAAAACATGGATCCTTGCTATTGTTTTAACTATCGCCTGCAAATTGAGTGTTAAAGGATGGGCAATCTCATGATACCGCTATTGTTTTAACTTCTTTTCACTGCTCGGCGGTGCTTATTATTTAAAAAAAAGAAAACAAAAAGGCAAACAACGATCTTCGTGCCTGCAAATTGAGGTTAAAGGATGGGTTTTCCCGCTATTGATACTTACGCTTTGTTTTAACCAACAAAAGGCAAACATGGATCTCGGCGGGAGTGTTAGATGGTTTTCTTATTGTTTTAAAAAAGCGAAACAAAAGGCAAACATGGATCCTCGTGCCTGCAAAATTGGAGTGTTAAAGGATGGGTTTCCTCCCATATACCGCTATTGTTTTAACTACTTTCACTGCAGCGGTGCTTATTGTTTAAAAAAAGGCAAACAAAAAAATTGGCAAACATGGATTTTCCATGCCTGTTTTAAATTGGAGGTGTTAAAAGCAAACAAAAGGTAAAACATGGATCTTTCCTGCAAATTGAGTGTTAAAGGATGGGTTTTCCCACATACCGCTTTTTTGAATTCTTTCACTGCTCGGCAGTGCTTATTAAAAAAAAAAGAAGCAAACAAAGGCAAACATGGATCTTCGTGCCTGCAAAATTGGAGTGTTAAAAGGATGGAACTTTCCCATGATACGCTATTGTTTTAACACTTTCACTGCTCGAAGGTGCTTATTGTTTAAAAAAGCCAAACAAAAGGCAAACATGGATCTTCGTGCCTGCAAAACTGGAGTGTTAAAAAGGATGGGTTTTCCCATGATACCGCTATTGTTTTAACTACTTTCACTGCTCGGCGGTGGTGCTTATTGTTTAAAAAAAAGCAAAACAAAAAGCAAAACATGGATCTTCGTGCCTGCAAAATTGAGTGTTAAAAGGATGGGTTTTCCAGATACCGCTATTGTTTTAACTACTTTCACTGCTCGGCGGTGCTTATTGTTTAAAAAAAGCAAACAAAGGCAAAACATGGATGTTCGTGCCTGCAAAATTGGAGTGTTAAAAGGATGGGTTTTCCCCACGATACCGCTATTGTTTTAACTACTTTCACTGCTCGGCGGTGCTTTATTGTTTAAAAAAAAAAACAAAAGGCAAACATGGATCTTCGTGCCTGCAAAATTGAGTGTTAAAGGATGGGTTTTTTCCCATGATACCGCTATTGTTTAACTACTTTCACTGCTCGGCGGTGCTATTGTTTTAAAAAAAGCAAACAAAAAAGCAAACATGGATCTTCGTGCCTGCAAATTGAGTGTTAAAGGATGGGTTTTCCCATGATACCGCTATTGTTTTAACTACTTTCTGCTCGGCGGTGCTTATTGTTTAAAAAAAAGCAAACAAAAGGCAAACATGGATCTTCATGCCTGCAAAATTGGAGTGTTGGAAAGGATTTTTTTAACTTCTTTCACTGCTCGGCGGTGCTATTGTTTAAAAAAAGCAAACAAAAGGCAAAACATGGATTCCCTGCAAAATTGTTTTAAAGGATGGGTTTTCCAAATTTCACCGCTATTGTTTTAACTTTTCACTGCTCGGCATTGTTTTAAAAAAAAAGCAAACAAAAGGCAAAATGGATCTTCGTGCCTGCAAAATTGGAGTGTTAAAGGATGGTTTTTCCCATGATACCGCTATTGTTTTAACTACTTTCCATGCTCGGCGGTGCTTATTGTTTAAAAAAAAAGCCAAAGGCAAACATGGATCTTCGTGCCTGCAAAATTGGATTGTTTAAACGATGGGTTTTCCCCATGATACCGCTATTGTTTTTAACTACTTTCACTGCTCGGCGGTGTATTGTTTAAAAAAAAAGCAAACAAAAGGCAAACATGGATCTTCATTGCCTGCAAAATTGAAGTGTTAAAAGGATGGGTTTTCCCATGATACCGCTTTATTGTTTTAATCTTCTTTCACTGCTCGGCGGTGCTTATTGTTTAAAAAAAAAAGCAAACAAAAGGCAAACATGGATCTTCGTGCCTGCAAAATTGAGTGTTAAAGGATGTGTTTTTCCCATGATACCGCTATTGTTTTAACTACTTTCACTGCTCGGCAGTGTGCTTATTGTTTAAAAAAAGCAAAACAAAAGGCAAAACATGGATCTTCGTGCCGCAAATTGAGTGTTAAAAGGATGGGTTTTCCCATGATACGCTTTGTTTTAACTACTTTCACTGCTCGGCGGCGCTTATTGTTTAAAAAAAAACAAAAAAGGCAAACATTGATCTTCGTGCCTGCAAATTGGAGTGTTAAAAGGATGGGGTTTTCCCATGATACCGCTATTGTTTTAACTACTTTCACTGCTCGGCAGTGCTTATTATTAAAAAAGAAGCAAACAAAAAGGCAAACATGGATCTTCGTGCCTGCAAAATTGAGAGTGTTAAAAGGATGGTTTTCCATGATACCGCTATTGTTTTAACTTCTTTCACTGCTCGGCGGTGCTTATTTAAAAAAAAAGCCAACAAAAGGCAAACATGGATCTTCGCTGCGCCTGCAAAATTGAGTGTTAAAAGGATGGGTTTTCCCATGATACCGCTATTGTTTTAACTTCTTTCACTGCTCGGCGGTGCCATTGTTTAAAAAAAAAAGCAAACAAACGGCAAACATGGATCTTCGTGCCTGCAAAATTGAGTGTTAAATGGATGGGTTTTCCCATGATACCGCTTATTGTTTTAACTTCTTTCTACCGCTCGGCGGTGTAGTTGTTTAAAAAAAAAAACAAAAGGCAAACATGGATGTTCGTGCCTGCAAAAATTGGAGTGTTAAAAGGATGGTTTTCCCATGATACCGCTATTGTTTTAACGCTTTCACTGCTCATGGTGCTTATTGTTTTTTAAAAAAAAAAACAAAAGGCAAACATGGATCTTCGTGCCTGCAAATTGGAGTGTTAAAAGGATGGGTTTTCCCATGATACCGCTATTGTTTTAACTACTTTCACTGCTCTAATAATGCTTATTGTTTAAAAAAAAAAAACAAAAAAGGCAAACATGGATCTTCGTGCCTGCAAAATTGGAGTGTTAAAAAGGATGGTTTTCCCATGATACCGCTATTGTTTTAACTACTTTCACTGCTCGGCGGTGCTTATTGCTTTAAAAAAAGCAAACAAAAGGCAAACATGGATCTTCGTGCCTGCAAAATTGGAGTTTAAAAGGATGGGTTTTCCACGATACCGCTATTGTTTTAACTACTTTCACTGCTCGGTGGTGCTTTATTGTTTAAAAAATAAAAGCAAACAAAAGGGCAAACATTGATCTTCGTGCCCGCAAAATTGGAGTGGTAAAGGATGGGTTTTCCCCATGATACCGCTATTGTTTTTCTTCGCTTTCCATGCTCGGCGGAGCTTATTGTTTAAAAAAATGCAAACAAAAAGGCAAACATGGATCTTTTGCCTGCAAAATTGATTATTAAAACGATGGGTTTTCCCATGATACCGCTATTGTTTTAACTACTTTCACTGCTCGGCAGTGCGATTGTTAAAAAAGCAAACAAAGGCAAACATGGATGCTTGTGCAAAATTGGAGTGGTAAAAGGATGGTTTTCCCATGATACCGCTATTGTTTTAACTACTTTCACTGCTCAGCGGTGCTTATTGTTTAAAAAAAAGCATCAAAAGGCAAACATGATCTCGTGCCTGCAAAATTGGAATGGGTTTTCCATGATACCGGTTTTAATCCATTTCACTGCTATTGTTTAAAAAAAGCAAAACGGCAAATATGGATCTTCGTTGCAAAATTGAGGTTGATGGGTTTTCCATGATACCGCTTTATTGTTTTAACTACTTTCACTGCTCGGCGGTGCTTATTGTTTAAAAAAAAAAAAAAGCAAACTTCGTGCCTGCAAAAGGCAAACATGGGTTTTCCAATGAACCGCTATTGTTTTAAACTGGGCGGTGCTTATTGTTGTGCCAAACAAAAGGGCAAACATGGATCTTCCCGCAAATGATACCGCGATTATTGATTTTAAATTAACTACTCACTGCTGGCGGTGCTGGCTGTTTAAAAAAAAAGCAAAAACAAAAAGGCAAACATGGATCTTCGTGCCGCAAAATTGAGTGTTAAAAACGGAATCTACTTACTGCTCGGCGGTGCTTTTATTGTTTAAAAAAAGCAAACAAAACATTGATCTTCGTGCCTGCAAAATTGGATTGGATTTTATGATACCGCTATTGTTTTAACTTTCACTGCTCGGCGGTGCTTATTATTTAAAAAAAGCAAACCAAAGGCAAACATGGATCTTCGTGCCTGCAAAATTGGAGTGTTAAAAGATGGGTTTTCCCATGATACCGCTATTGTTTTAACTACTTTCACTGCTCGGCGGTGCTTATTGTTTAAAAAAAGCCAACAAAAGGGCAAAATATGGATCTTCGCGCCTGCAAAATTGGAGTGTTAAAAGGATGGGTTTTCCCATGATACCGCTATTGTTTTAACCACTTTCACTGCTCGGCGGTGCTTATTGTTTAAAAAAAAGCAAACAAACGGCAAACATGATCTTCGTGCCTGCAAAAATTGAGGTTAAAAGGATGGGTTTTCCCATGATACCGCTATTGTTTTAACTATTTTCACTGCTCGGCAGTGCTTATTGTTTAAAAAAAAAAAAAACAAAAAACATGGATGTTCAAAGCCTGCAAAATTGAACGATGGGTTTTCCCAGTGCCATTGTTTTAAAACTGCACGGCGGTTGGAGGATGTTAAAATTGGATGGGTTTTCCCATGATACCGCTATTGTTTTAACTACTTTCACTGCTCGGCGGTGCTTATTGTTCAAAAAAAGCAAAAAAAGGCAAATATGGATCTTTCGTGCCTGCAAAATTGGAGATAAGTAAAGGATGGGTTTTCCCATGATACCGCTATTGTTTTAACTACTTTCACTGCTCGGCGGTGCTTATTGTTAAAAAAAAAGCAAAACAAAAGGCAAAAACATGGATCTTCGACACTGCAAAATTGGAGGTTAAAGGATGGGTTTCCCATGATACTTATGTTTTAAACTACTTCACTGCTCGGTGGTGCCATTGTTTAAAAAAAATACAAAAGGCAAACATACCTTCGTTTTGGGTGGTAAAGGATGGGTTTTTCCCACTGATACCGCTATTGTTTTAACTACTTTCACTGCTCAGCAGGAGCTTATTGTTTAAAAAAAATGCAAACAAAAAGGCAAACATGGATCTTCATGCCTGCAAAATTGAGTGTTAAAACGATGGTTTTTCCCCACGATACCGCTATTGTTTTAACTTTTCACTGCTCGGCAGTGGCTTATTGTTAAAAAAAGCAAACAAAAGGCAACATGGATCCCTCGTGCCTGCAAATTGGAGTGTTAAAGGATGGGTTTTCCCGAGATACCGCTATTGTTTTAACTACTTTCGCTGCTCGGCAGTGCTTATTGTTTAAAAAAAAGCCAACAAAAGGCAACATGGATCTTCAGTTTGCAAAATTGAGTGTTAAAAGGATGGTTTTCCCAAGATACTGCTTTTGTTTGAACTACTTTCACTGCTCGGCGGTGCTTATTGTTTAAAAAAAAAGCAAACAAACGGCAAACATGGATCTTCAGCCTGCAAAATTGAGTGTTAAAATGGGTTTTCCTATGATACCGCTATTGTTTTAACTACTTTCACTGCTCGGCGGTGCTTATTGTTTAAAAAAAGCAAACAAAAGGCAAACATGGATGTTCGTGCCTGCAAAATTGGAGTGTTAAAATGATGGGTTCCAATGATACCGCGCTGTTTTAACTTCTTTCACTGCACGGCGGTGCTTATTGTTAAAAAAAGCAAACAAAAGGCAAACATGGATCTTCGTGCCTCAAAATTGAGGTTAAAGGATGGGTTTTCCCAGATACCGCTATTGTTTTAAAACTGCTCGGCGGTGCTTATTGTTCAAAAAAAAAGCAAACAAAGGCAAACATGGATCTTCGTGCCTGCAAATTGAGTGTTAAAGGATGGGTTTCCCATGATACCGCTATTGTTTTAACTACTTTCACTGCTCGGCGGTGCTTATTGTTTAAAAAAAAGCAAACAAACAAACATGGATCTTCGTGCTCGCAAACAGTGTTAAAAGGATGGTTTTCCCATGATACGCTATTGTTTTAACCTTTCATTGCTCGGCAAATTTAAAAAAGAAGAAAACAAAAACAACATGGACCTTCGTGCCTGCAAAATTGATTAAAGATGGGTTTTCCCAGATACCGCTATTGTTTTAACTACTTTCCGCTCGGCGGTGCTTATTGTTTAAAAAAGCAAACAAAAGGCAAAACATGGATCTTCGTGCCTGCAAAATTGGAGTATTATTGTTAAAAACATGGTTTTTCCCATGATACCGCTATTGTTTTTTAACTACTTTCACTTTCTCGGCGGTGCTTATTGTTTAAAAAAGCAAACAAAAAAGGCAAACATGGATCTTCGTGCCTGCAAAATTGAGTGTTAAAAAGGATGGGTTTTCCCATGATACCGCTATTGTTTTAACTACTTTCACTGCTCGGCGGTGCTTATTGTTTAAAAAAAAAAAGCAAACAAAAGGCAAAACATGGATCTTCGTGCCTGCAAAATTGAGTGTTAAAGGATGGGGTTTCCCATGATACTGCTATTGTTTTAACTACTTTCACTGCTCGGCGGTGCTTATTGTTTAAAAAAAAAAAAAAGCAAACAAAAGGCAAACATGATCTTCGTGCCTGCAAAATTGTTAAAATGGGTTTTCCCCAATACGCTATTTTTGAACCACTTTCACTGCTCGGCGGTGCCATTGTTTAAAAAAAGCAACAAAAGGCAAACATGGATCTTCGACCGCAAAATTGAGTGGTAAAGATGGTTTTTCAATACCGCTATTGTTTTACTTTCACTGCTCGGCGGTGCTTATTGTTTAAAAAAAGAAACAAAACCAAATATGGCAAACATGGATCTTCGTGCCTGCAAAATTGGAAAATTGTGTTAAAGGATGGGTTTCCCATGATACCGCTATTGTTTTAACTTCTTCACTGCTCAACGATTACTTGTTTAAAAAAAAGCAAACAAACATGATTGTTTTAACCAAGCCCAATGATACCGCTATTGTTTTAACTACTTTCACTGCTCGGCGGTGCTTATTGTTTAAAAAAAGTAAACAAAAGGCAAACATGGATCTTCGTGCCTGTAAAATTGAGTGTTAAAGGATGGGTTTCCCGATACCGCTATTGTTTTAACTTCTTTCACTGCTCGGCGGTGCTTATTGTTTAAAAAAAAGCAAACAAAAGGCAAATATGGATCTTCGTGCCTGCAAAATTGAAGTGTTAAAAGGATGGGCTTCCCATGATACCGCTATTGTTTTAACTACTTCACTGCTCGCGGCGCTTATTGTTTAAAAAGCAAACAAAAGGCAAAACATGGATCTTTGTGCCTGCAAAATTGAGTGGTAAAGGATGGCCTTTCCCATACCGCTATTGTTTTAACTACTTTCACTGCTCGGCGGTGCTATTGTTTTAAAAAAGCAAACAAAAGGCAAACATGGATCTTCGTGCCTGCAAAATTGAGAGTGTTGTGGATGGGTTTTCCCAGATACCGCTGGCTGTTTTAACTACTTTGACTGCTCGGCGTGCTTATTGTTTAAAAAAAAAAACAAAAGGCAAACATGATCTTCGTGCCCAAAATTGAGTGTTAAAAAGGATGGGCTTTTCCCATGATACCGCTATTGTTTTAACTACTTTCACTGTCGGCGGTGCTTATTGTTTAAAAAAAAGCAAACAAAAGGCAAACATGGATCTTCGTGCCTGCAAAATTGAGTGTTAAAAAGGATGAGTTTTCCCATGATACCGCTGGATTGTTTTAACTACTTTTTAACTGCTCGGCAGTGCTTATTGTTTAAAAAAGAAGCAAACCAAAGGCAAAACATGGATCTTCGTGCCTGCAAAAATGAGGCAGGCGATGGTTTAAAATGATACCGCTATTGTTTTAACTACTACTGCTCGGCGGTGCTTATTGTTTAAACAAAAAGCCAACAAAAAGGCAAACATGGATCTTCGTGCCCAAAAATTGAGTGTTAAAAGGATGGTTTTCCATGATACCGCTATTGTTTTAACTATCTTTCACTGCTCGGCGGTGCTTATTGTTTAAAAAAAAAGCAAACAAAAGGCAAACATGGATGTTCGTGCCTGCAAAATTGAGTGTTAAAAGGATGGGTTTCCATGATGATACCGCTATTGTTTTAACTACTTTCACTGCACGGCGGTGCTTATATTGTTTAAAAAAAAGCAAACAAAAAGGCGAAACATGGATCTTCATGCCTGCAAAATTGAGTGTTAAAAAGGATGGGTTTTCCCATGATACCGCTATTGTTTTAACTACTTTCACTGCTCGGCGGTGCTTATTGTTTAAAAAAAGCAAACAAAAGGCAAACATGGATCTTCGTGCCTGCAAAATTGGAGTGTTAAAAGGATGGATTTTCCCATGATACCGCTATTTTTTAACTACTTTTCACTGCTCGGCGGTGCTTATTGTTTAAAAAAAAGCAAACAAAAGGCAAACATGGATCTTCGTGCCTGCAAATTGAGTGTAAAAGGATGGTTTTCCATGATACCGCTATTGTTTTAATCACTTTCACTGCTCGGCGGTGCTTATTGTTTAAAAAAAAAGCAAACAAAAGGCAAACATGGATTCTTCGTGCTGCAAAATTGGAGAGTAAAAAGGATGGGTTTTCCGCGATACCGCTATTGTTTTAACTACTTTCACTGCTCGGCGGTGCTTATTGTTTAAAAAAAAAAGCAAACAAAAGGCAAATATGGATCTTCGTGCCTGCAAAATTGATTATTAAAATGATGGGTTTTCCCATGATACCGCTATTGTTTTAACTACTTTCACTGCTCGGCGGTTAATATTGTTTAAAAAAAAGCAAACAAAAAGGCAAACATGGATGCTTCGTGCCTGCAAAATTGAGTGGTAAAAGGATGGGTTTTCCATGATACCGCTATTGTTTTAATTCACATTCTGCTCGGCGGTGCTTATTGTTTAAAAAAGCAAACAAAAAGGCAAACATGGATCTCGTGCCTGCAAAATTGAGTGTTAAAAGGATGGGTTTTCCCAAGATACCGCTTTTTGTTTTAACTACTTTTTACCGTTTCGGCGGTGCTTATTGTTTAAAAAAAAAAGCAAACAAAAGGCAAACATGGATCTTCGTGCCTGCAAATTGAGTGTTAAAAGGATGGTTTTCCCATGATACCGCTATTGTTTTTAACTACTTTCACTGCTCGGCGGTGCTATTGTTTAAAAAAAAGCAAAACAAAAGGCAAACATGGATCTTCTGTGCCTCAAAATTGAGGTTAAAGGATGGTTTTCCAATGATACCGCCATTGTTTTAACTACTTTCACTGCTCGGCGGTGCTTATTGTTTAAAAAAAAAAAGCAAACAAAAGGCAAACATGGATCTTCGTGCCTGCAAATTGGAGTGTTAAATGGATGGGTTTTCCAAGATACCGCTATTGTTTTAACTACTTTCACTGCTCGGCGGTGCTTATTGTTTAAAAAAAAGCAAATAAAAGGCAAACATGGATCTTCGTGCCTGCAAAAATTGGAGTGTTAAAGGATGGGTTTTCCCATGATACCGCTATTTTTTAACTACTTTCACTGCTCGGCGGTGCCTATTGTTTAAAAAAAAAAGCAAACAAAAAGTAAACATTGATCTTCGTGCCTGCAAAATTGGAGTGTTAAAGGATGGGTTTTCCCATGATACCGCTATTGTTTTAACTTCTTCACTGCTCGGCGGTGCTTTATTGTTTAAAAAAAAGCAAACCAAAGGCAAACATGGATCTTCGTGCCTGCAAATTGAGTTAAAAAGGATGGGTTTTTCATGATACCGCTATTGTTTTAACTACTTTCACTGCTCGGCGGTGCTTATTGTTTAAAAAAAAAGCAAACAAAAGGCAAACATGGATCTTCGTGCCTGCAAAATTGGAGTGTTAAAAGGATGGGTTTTCCTGATACTGCCATATTGTTTTAACATGATACCGCTATTGTTTTAACTTCACTTCGTGCTCGGCAAATTGATTGTTTAAACAAAAAACAAACGGCAAACATGGATCTTCGTGCCTGCAAATCTGAGTGCGTGTTAAAAGGATGGGTTTTCCATGATACCGCTATTGTTTTAACTACTTTCACTGCTCGGCGGTGCTTATTGTTTAAAAGCAAACAAAAGGGCAAACATGGATCTTCGTGCCTGCAAAATTGGAGTGTTAAAAGGGGATGGGTTTTCCCATGATACCGCTATTTTTGAACTTTTTCAATGGTGCTTACTTTTAAAAAAAGCACTGCAAACATGGATCGGTGCAAATATTGTTTAAAAAAAAGCTCGGCGGTGCTTAAAAAAAAGGCAAACATGGATCTTCGTGCCCGCAAAATTGGAGTGTTAAAAAGGATGGGTTTCCCATGATACCGCTATTGTTTTAACTATTTTCACTGCTCGGCGGTGCTTATTGTTTAAAAAAAAAAGCAGAACAAAAAGGCAAACATGGATCTTCGTGCCTGCAAAATTGGAGTGTTAAAGTGGGTTTTCCATGATACCGCTATTGTTTTAACTACTTTCACTGCTCGGCGGTGCTTATTGTTTAAAAAAAAGCAAACAAAAGGCAAACATGGATCTTCGTGCCTGCAAATTGGAGTGTTAAAAGGGATGGGGTTTTCCCATGATACCGCTATTGTTTTAACTACTTTCACTGCTCGGCGGTGCTTATTGTTTAAAAAAAAGCAAACAAAAAGGCAAACATGGATCTTCGTGCCTGCAAAATTGAGTGTTAGGATGTGTTTTCTCCTGATACCGCTATTGTTTTAACTACTTTCACTGCTCGGCGGTGCTTTTGTTTAAAAAAAAGCAAACAAAAAGGCAAAATATGGATCTTCGTGCCGTAAAAATTGATTGTTAAAACGATGGTTTTCCCATGATACCGCTATTGGTTTAACTACTTTCACTGCTCGGCGGTGCTTATTGTTAAAAAAAAAAAAAAGGCAAAAATGGATCCCCAGCTCGTAAAATTGAGTGTAAAGGATGGTTTTTTGATACTATTTTTTAACTGCTTTCGCTCAGCGGTGCTTATTGTTTAAAAAAAGCAAACAAAAAGGCAAAACATGGATCTTCGTGCCTGCAAAATTGAGATGTTAAACATGGGTTTTCCCATGATACCGCTATTGTTTTTAACTACTTTCACTGCTCGGCGGTGCTTATTGTTTAAAAAACAAAAAAGGCAAATATGGATCTCGTGCTGCAAAATTGGAGTACAAAATGGGTTTTCCTAAGATACCGTTATTGTTTTAATACTTTCACTGCTCGGCGGTGCTTATTGTTTAAAAAAAAAAGCAAACAAAAGGCAAACATGATCTTATGCCTACAAATTAGAGTGTTAAAAGGATGGGTTTCCCAATGATACCGCTATTGTTTTAACTACTTTTTCACTGCTCAGCAGTGCTTATTGTTAAAAAAAAAGCAAACAAAAAACATGGATCTTCGTGTCTTCAAAATTGGAACGTTGAAGAGATGGGTTTTCTCCCATGATACTATGCAGCATACTACCCACTTACTGCTCGGTGCGCCTATTGTTTAAAAAAAAGCAAAAACAAAAGGCAAACATGGATCTTCGTGCCTGCAAAATTGGAGTGTTAAAAAGATGGTTTTTCCCATGATACCACTATTGTTTTAACTATCACTGCTCGGCGGTGCTTATTGTTAAAAAAGCAAAACAAAAGCAAAACATGGATCTTCGTGCTGCAAAATTGGCGTGTTAAAAAGGATGGGTTTTTCCCATGATACCGCTATTAATTTTAACTACTTTCACTGCTCGGCAGTGCTTATTGTTTAAAAAAGCCAAAAAACCAAACAACGATCTTCGTTGCCTGCAAAATTGGAGTGTTAAAAGGATGGGTTTTCCCATGATACCGCTAATATTTTTAACTACTTTCACTGCTCGGCGGTGCTTATTGTTTTAAAAAAAAGCAAACAAAAGGCAAACATGGATCTTCGTGCCTGCAAAATTGGAGTGTTAAAAGGATGGGTTTTCCATGATAATGCTATTGTTTTAACTACTTTCTGCTCGGCGGTGCTTATTGTTTAAAAAAGCAAACAAAAGGCAAACATGGATCTTCGATGCCTGCAAAATTGAATTATTAAAGTATGGGTTTTCCCATGATACCGCTATTGTTTTAATCTTACTTACTGCTTCGGAGCGGTGCTTATTGTTTAAAAAAGCAAACAAAGGCAAATATGATCTTCATGTCCAAATTGAGTGTTAAAGGATGTTTTCCCAGATACCGCTATTGTTTCACCACCGCTCGAGGGTGCTTATTGTTTAAAAAAGCAAACAAAAGGCAAATATGATCTTCGTGTTTGCAAATTGAGTGTTAAAAGGATGGTTTTCCCAAGATACCGCTATTTTGAACCACTTTCTACCGTTCGGCGGTGCTTACTGTTTAAAAAAGCAAACAAAGGGCAAATATGGATCTGCGCCTGCAAAATTGGAGTCTTCGGATGGTATTTCCCTCATTGTTTTAACTATTTCACTGCTCGGCGGAAGTTAAAAAAACAAAAAGGGCATGGGTTTTCCCGTAAATTGATACAGCTGGTTTTCCATTGTTTTAACTACTTTCACTGCTCGGCGGTGCTTATTGTTTAAAAAAAGCAAACAAAAGGCAAACATGGATCTTCGTGCTGCAAATTGGAGTGTTGTTAAAGGATGGGTTTTCCCATGATACCGCTATTGTTTTTTAACTACTTTTTCACTGCTCGGCGGTGCTTATTGTTTAAAAAAAAGTAAACAAAAGGCAAAACATGGATCTTCGTGCCTGCAAAATTGGAGGGTTAAAAGGATGGTTTCCATGATACCGCTATTGTTTAACTACTTTTACTCAGCGGTGCTTATTGTTTTTTTAAAAGCAAACAAAAGGCAAACATGGATCTTCGTGCCCGCAAAATTGGAGTGTTAAAGGATGGGTTTTCCCATGATACCGCTATTGTTTTAACTACTTTCACTGCTCGGCGGTGCTTATTGTTTAAAAAAAAAGCAAACAAAAGGCAAACATGGATCTTCGTGCCTGCAAAATTGGAGTGTTAAGTATGGGTTTTTCCCATACTTCTAATACGAAACTACTTTCACTGCTGCTCGGCGGTGCTTATTGTTTAAAAAAAAGCAAACAAAAGGCAAATATGGACCTTCGTGCCTGCAAAATTGGAGTGTTAAAAAGGGATGGGTTTTCTCCTGATACCGCTTTTGTTTTAATCTACTTTCACTGCTCGGCGGTGCTTATTGTTTAAAAAAAGCAAACTAAAGGCAAACATGGATCTTCGTGCCTGCAAAATTGAGTGTTAAAAGGATGGGTTTTCCGTAGATACCGCTATTGTTTTAACTTCTTTCACCGCTCGGCGGAGCTTTATTGTTTAAAAAAAAGCAAACAAAAGGCAAACACGGATCTTCATTGCCTGCAAAATTGGAGTGTTAAAAGGATGGCTTCCCATGATACCGCTATTGTTTTAACCACTTTCACTGCTCGGCGGTGCTTATTGTTTTAAAAAAGCAAACAAAAGGCAAACATGTATCTTCGGTGCCTGCAAACGGAGTGTTAAAAGGATGGGTTTCCCATAACACCGCTATTGTTTTAACTACTTTCACTGCTCGCCGGTGCTTATTGTTTAAAAAAAAGCAAACAAAAACCAAACATGGATCTTCGTGCCTGCAAAATTGAGGCGTAAAAAGGATAGGTTTCCCATGATACCGCTATTGTTTTAACTACTTTTCACTGCTCGGCGGTGCTTATTGT
Organism: Acanthosepion pharaonis; assembly: GCA_903632075.3. NCBI lineage: Eukaryota > Metazoa > Mollusca > Cephalopoda > Sepiida > Sepiidae > Acanthosepion > Acanthosepion pharaonis. The sequence goes on along the minus strand of CAHIKZ030004896.1, from coordinate 3,699,796 downwards.
TTTAAAAAAAGCAAACAAAAGGCAAACATGGATCTTCGTGCCTGCAAATTGAGAGTGTTAAAAGGGTTTTCCGCGATACCGCTATTGTTTTAACCACTGCTCGGCGGTGCTGCCGCAAAAAAGGCTTCATTTGCAAAATTTTAACTTATTACTTTCACTTTCCATGCTCGGCGGTGCTTATTGTTTAAAAAAAGAGCAAACGAAAAGGCAAACATGGATCTTCGTGCCTGCAAAATTGAGTGTTAGTATTAAAGGATACCGCCATTGTTTTAACCCACTGCTCGGCGGTGCTTATTGTTTAAAAGCAAACAAAGGCAAAGATGTTTTAAAATTGAGTGGTAAATGATGGTTTTTTCTGATACCGCCGTTTTTTAACCACTGCTCAGCGGTGCTTATTGTTTAAAAAAAAAAAAGCAAACAAAAAGCAAACATGGATCTTCGTGCCTGCAAAATTGAGTGTTAAAAGGTTGGGTTTTTCTATGATACCGCTATTGTTTTAACCATTTCACTGTCGGCGGTGCTTATTGTTTTAAAAAAGCAAACAAAGGCAAACATGGATCTTCGTGCTGCAAATTGGAGTGTTAAAAGGATGGGTTTTCCCATGATACCGCTATTGTTTTTAACTACTTTCACTGCTCAGCGCGGTGCTTATTGTTTTAAAAAGCAAACAAAAGGCAAACATGGATCTTCGTGCCTGCAAATTGGAGTGTTAAAAGGATGGCTTTTCCATGATACCGCTATTGTTTCAACTACTTTCACTGCTCGGCGGTGGTGCTTATTGTTTAAAAAAAAAGCAAACAAAAACCAAACATGGATCTTTCGTGCCTGCAAAATTGAGGTTAAAGGATGGGTTTTCCCATGATACCGCGCTATTGTTTTAACCAAACTTTCCTGCTCGGCGGTGCTTATTAATTTAAAAAAAAGCAAACAAAGGCAAACATTGATCTTCGTGCCTGCAAAAATTGGGTGTTAAAAGGATGGGTTTCCCATTGTTTAACCTTACCGTTTGCTTATTATTTTTCAACAAAAGCTCGGCGGTGCCTGCAAAATTGGAGTTTAAAAAACGGGTTTTCCCATGATACCGCCAACAAAAGGCAAACATGGATCTTCAGCTGCAAAATTGAGTGTTAAAATGACGGGTTTTCCATGATACCGCTATTGTTTTAACTACTTCATCACCGGCGGTGTTTATTGTTTAAACAAAAGCAAACAAAAGGCAAACATGGATCTTCGTGCCTGCAAAATTGAGTGTTAAAAGGATGGTTTTCCCATGATACCGCTATTGTTTTAACTACTTTCACTGCTCGGCGGTGATTATTGTTTGCAAAAGCAAACAAAAGGCAAAACATGGATGTTCGTGCCTGCAAAATTGGAGTGTTAAAGGATGGGTTTTCCCATGATACCGCTATTGTTTTAACAACTTTCACTGCTTTGTTTAAAAAAAAGCAAACAAATGCAACATGGGATCGGAGTGTTAAAAGGATGGGTTTTCCTTACCGCTATTGTTTAAAAATTGTTTAAAAAAAAGCAAACAAAGGCAACATGGATCTGCCTGCAAATTGAGTGTTGCTGGGCTTCCCAATACCGCTATTGTTTTAACTAGGCTCGATTGTTTAAAAATAAAAGGTTTTCGTGCCTGCAAAATTGAGTGTTAAAGGATACGCTATTGTTTAACTACTTTCCACCGTTTCTCGGCGGTGCTTATTACTTAAAAAAAAAAAACAAAGGCAAACATGGATCTTCGTGCCTGCAAAATTGGAGGTTAAGGATGGGTTTCCTTGATACCGCTATTTTTTAACTACTTTCACTGCTCGGCGGTGCTTATTGTTTAAAAAATAAAGCAAACAAAAGGCAAACATGGATCTTCGTGCCTGCAAATTGGAGTGGTAAAGGATGGGTTTTCTCATGATACCGCTATTAACTCAACTACTTTCCATGCTCGGCGGTGCTTATTTGTTAAAAAAGCAAACAAAGGTAAACATGGATCTTCGTGCCTGCAAAATTGAGTGTTAAAAGGATGGGTTTCCCATGATACCGCTATTGTTTTAACTTTCACACTGCTCGGCGGTGCTTATTGTTTAAAAATAAAGAAAAAACAAGGCAAACATGGATCTTCGTGCCTGCAAATTGGGGATGGGTTTTCTCAAAGGATTGGTTTTTTCCATGATACCGCTGCTTGTTTTTGAAACTAAAAATACTTTGGACTTCTCGGCGGGATGGGTTTCCTTGATATTATTGTTTTTAAAAAAAAGTACTTATTAAAAAAAACAAAAGGGGCAAACATGGATCTTCGTGCCTGCAAAATTGAGTGTTAAAAGGATGGGTTTTCTCATGATACCGCTATTGTTTTAACCATCTGCTCGGCGGTGCTTTATTGTTAAAAAAAGCAAACAAAGGCAAACATGGATCTTCGTGCATGCAAATTGAGGTTAAAAGGATGGGTTTTCCCAAGATACCGCTATTGTTTTATACTTCTGCTCGGCGGTGCTTATTGTTTAAAAAAAAGCAAACAAAAAAGGCAAACATGGATTTCGTGCCTGCAAAAATTGGGTGTTAAAAGGATGTGTTTTTCCCATGATACCGCTATTGTTTAACTACTTTCACTGCTCGGCGGTGCTTATTGTTTTAAAAAAGCAAACAAAAGGCAAACATGGATCTTCGTGCCTGCAAAATTGAGTGTTAAAAAGATGGGTTTCCCATGATACCGCTATTGTTTTCTTTCCTTTGCTCGGCGGTGCTTATTGTTTAAAAAAAAAAGCAAACAAAAAGGCAACATGGATCTTCGTGCCTGCAAAATTGGATGAGGCAGGATGGGTTTTTCCCATGATACCGCTATTGTTTTAACTACTTTCACTGCTCGGCAGTGCTTATTGTTTAAAAAAAGCAAACAAAAGGGCAACATGGATCTTCGTGCCTGCAAAATTGGAGTGTTAAAAAGGATGGGTTTTCCATGATACCGCTATTGTTTTAACTACTTTCACTGCTCGGCGGTGCTTATTGTTTAAAAAAAAGCCAACAAAAGGCAAACATGGATCTTCGTGCCTGCAAAATTGGAGTGTTAAAAGGATGGGTTTTTCCTGCATGATACCGCTATTGTTTTAACTACTTTCACTGCTCGGCAGTGCTTATTATTTTAAAAAAAACAAACAAAAACCAAAAGCATGGATCTTCGTGCCTGCAAAATTGGGTGTTAAATGGATGGGTTTTCCCATGATACCGCTATTGTTTAACTACTTTCTGCTCGGCGTGCTTATTGTTTAAAAATAAAGCAAACAAAAGGCAAAACATGGATCTTCGTGCCTGCAAAATTGGAGTGGTAAGAGGATGGGTTTCCCATTGATACCGCTATTTTTCAACTACTTTCATGCTCGGCGGTGCTTATTTGTTTAAAAAAACAAAAAAGGCAAACATTGAGTGTTAAAAGGATGGGTTTTTCCCATGATACCGCTATTGTTTTAACTTCAGGATCTTCGCAAAATTAGATATTAAAAGGATGGGTTTTCCTCATGATACCGCTATTTTTTTAACTACTTTCACTGCTCAGCGGTGTTATTGTTTAAAAAAAAAGCAACAAAAGGTAAACATGGATCTTCGTGCCTGCAAAATTGAGTGTTAAAAGGATGGGTTTTCCCATGATACCGCTATTTTTTGTGAATCTACTTTCACGGCGGTGCTTATTGTTTAAAAAAAAAAAAGCAAACAAAAAAGGCAAACATGGATCTTCAGCCTGCAAAATTGAGTGTTAAAAGGATGGGTTTTCCATGATACCGCTATTTTTTTAACTACTTTCACTACTCGGCGGTGCTTATTGTTTAAAAAGCAAACAAAAGGCAAAACATGGATCTTCGTGCCTGCAAAATTGGAGTGTTAAAAGGATGATTTTTCACATGATACCGCTATTGTTTTAACTACTGCTCGGCGGTGCTTATTGTTAAAAAAAAAAAAAAGGCAAACATGGATCTTCGTGCATGCAAAATTGAGTGTTAAGATGGGTTTCCCATGATATTGTTTTTAACTTTTCACTGCTCGGGCGGTGCTTATTGTTTAAAAAAAAAAGCAAACAAAAGGCAAACATGGATCTTCGTGCCTGCAAATTGAGTGGTAAAAGGATGGGTTTTCCCATGATACCATATTGTTTTAACTTCACTTTCACTGCTCAGTGGTGCTTTATTGTTTAAAAAAAAAGCAAACAAAAGGCAAAACATGGATCTTCGTGCCTGCAAAATTGAGAGTGTAGGATGTGTTTTCCTAATACCGCTATTGTTTTAATCTTTTCACTGCTCGGCGGTGCTTATTGTTAAAAAAAAAGCAAAAAAGGCAAACATGGATCTTCGTGTGCATGCAAAAAATTGAGTGTTAAAAGATAGGTTTTCCCATGATACCGCTATTGTTTTACCGCTTTCTCACTGCTCAGCGGTGCTTATTTTTAAAAAAGCAAAACAAAAGGCAAACATGGATTTTCGTGCCTGCAAATTGAGTGTTAAAAAAAAAGGATGGGTTTTCCCATGATACCGCTATTGTTTGAACTACTTTCACTGCTGGCGGTGCTTATTGTTTTAAAAAGTAAACAAAAGGCAAAATGGATCTTTCGTGCCTGCAAAATTGGAGTGTTAAAGGATGGGTTTTCCATGATACCACTATTGTTTTAACTACTTTCACTGCTCGGTGCTTATTGTTTAAAAAAAAGCAAACAAAAGGCAAATATGGATCTTCGCGCCTGCAAATTGAGTGTTAAAAGGATGGGTTTTCCCCGTGATACCGCTATTGTTTTAATCCACTTTCACTGCTCGGCGGTGCTTATTGTTTAAAAAAAAAGCAACAAAAGGGCAAACATGGATGTTCGTGCCTGCAAAATTTGAGTGTTAAAAGAATGTGTTTTCCCATGATACCGCTATTGTTTTAACTACTTTCACTGCTCGCGGTGCTTATTGTTTAAAAAAAAGCAAACAAAAGGCAAACATGGATCTTCGTGCCGCAAAATTGGAGGTAAGGATGGGTTTTTCCCATGATACCGCTATTGTTTTAACTTCCGCCTTTCACTGCTCGGCGGTGCTTATTTAAAAAAACAAAAAAAAACAACGCGGATCTTCGTGCCTGCAAAATTGGAGTGGTAAAGGGATGGGTTTCCCGCGATACCGCTATTGTTTTAACCACTTTCCATGCTCGGCGGTGTATTTGTTTAAAAAAAAGCAAACAAAAAGGCAAACATGGATCTTCGTGCCTGCAAAATTGGGTGTTAAAGGATGGGTTTCCCATGATACCGCTATTTTTTGCTACCACATTCACTGCCCGGCGGTGCTTATTATTTAAAAAAAAAAGCAAACAAAAAGGCAAACATGGATCTTCGTGCCTGCAAAATTGGAGTGGTAAAAAGGATGGGTTTTGCGCCATGATACCGCCATTGTTTTAACTATTTCGAACTGCTCGGCGGTGCTTATTGTTTAAAAAAAAAAGCAAACAAAAGGCAAACATGGATCTTCGTGCCTGCAAAATTGAGCAGCAAAAGGATGGGTTTCTCATGATACCGCTATTGTTTTAACTACTTTCACTGCTCGGCGGTGTTTATTGTTTAAAAAGCAAACAAAAAGGCAAACATGGATCTTCGTGCATGCAAAATTGAGTGTTAAAAGGATGGGTTTTCCCCATGATGCTATTGCTTTAACTACTTTCCTGCTCGGCAGTGCTTATTGTTTAAAAAGCAAACAAAAGGGAAACATGGATTTTCGTGCCTGCAAAATTGAGGCAAAAGATGGGTTTTTCCCATGATACCGCTATTGTTTGAACTTCTTACTGCTCGGCGGTGCTTATTGTTTAAAAAAAGCAAACAAAAGGCAAACATGGATCTTCGTGCCTGCAAAATTGGAGTGTTAAAGGATGGGTTTTCCCGTGATACCGCTATTGTTTCGCTACTTTACTGCTCGGCGGTGCTATTGTTTAAAAAAGCAAACAAAGGGCAAACATGGATCTTCGTGCCTGCAAAATTGAGATGTTAAAGATGGGTTTTTCCCGCGATACCGCTATTGTTTTAACCATTTCACTGCTCGGCGGTGCTTATTGTTTAAAAAAAGCAAACAAAAAGGCAAACATGGATGTTTCGTGCCTGCAAAATTTGAGTGTTAAAGAATGGGTTTCCCATGATACCGCTATTGTTTTAACTACTTTCACTGCTCGGCGGTGCTTATTGTTTAAAAAAAAAGCAAACAAAAGGCAAACATGGATCTTCGTGCCTGCAAAATTGAGTGTTAAAAGGATGGGTTTTCCCATGATACCGCTATTGTTTTAACTACTTTCACTGCTCGGCAGTGCTTATTTTTAAAAAAAAGCAAACAAAAAGGCAAACATGGATCTTCGTGCCTGCAAAATTGGAGTGTTAAAGGATGGGTTTTCCCATGATACCGCTATTGTTTTAACTACTTTCACTGCTGGCGGTGCTTATTGTTTAAAAAAAAAATGCAAACAAAAGCAAACATGGATCTTCGTGCCTGCGCCTTAAAACGATGGTTTTCCCTATGATACCGCTATTGTTTAAATTCTTTCACTGCTCGGCGGTGCTTATTGTTTAAAAAAAAAACAAACAAAAACAAACATGGATCTTCGTGCCGCAAAATTGGGTGATAAAAGGATGGGTTTTCCATGATACCGCTATTGTTTTTAATCCTTTCACTGCTCGGCGGTGCTTATTGTTTTAAAAAAAAGCAAACAAAAAGGCAAACATGGATCTTCGTGCCTGCAAAATTGAGTGTTAAAAGGATGGGTTTTTCCCATGATACCGCTATTGTTTTAACTACTTTCACTGCTCGGCGGTGCTTATTGTTTAAAAAAAAAAAAAGCAAACAAAAGGCAAACATGGATCTTCGTGCCTGCAAAATTGGAGTGTTAAAAGGATGGGTTTTTCCCATGATACCGCTATTGTTTTAACTACTTTCACTGCTCGGCGGTGCTTATTGTTTAAAAATAAAAGCAAACAAAAGGCAAACATGGACCTTCGTGCCTGCAAAATTGGAGTGGTAAGAGGATGGGTTTTCTCATGATACCGCTATTGTTTTAACTACTTTCCATGCTCGGCGGTGCTTATTGTTTAAAAAAAAAAGCAAACAAAAGGCAAACATGGATCTTCGTGCCTGCAAAATTGGAGTGTTAAAACGATGGGTTTTCCCATGATACCGCTATTGTTTTAACTACTTTCACTGCTCGGCGGTGCTTATTGTTTTAAAAAAAAAGCAAACAAAAGGCAAACATGGATCTTCGTGCCTGCAAAATTGAGTGTTAAAAGGATGGGTTTTCCCATGATACCGCTATTGTTTTAACTACTTTCACTGCTCGGCGGTGCTTATTGTTTAAAAAAAAGCAAACAAAAGGCAAACATGGATCTTCGTGCCTGCAAAATTGGAGTGTTAAAAGGGATGGGTTTTCCCATGATACCGCTATTGTTTTAACTACTTTCACTGCTCGGCGGTGCTTATTGTTTAAAAAAAAAGCAAACAAAAGGTGCCTGCAAAATTGGAGTGTTAAAAGGATGGGTTTTCCCATGATACAAACATGGATGCTTCATTTAAAAAAAGCAAACAAAAAAACATGGATCTTCGTTAAAATTGGATGGGTTTTCCCATGATACCGCTATTGTTTTAACTACTTTCACTGCTCGGCGGTGCTTATTGTTTAAAAAAAAAAGCAAACAAAAGCAAACATTGATCTTCGTGCCTGCAAAATTGGAGTGTTAAAAGGATGGGTTTTCCCATGATACCGCTATTGTTTTAACTTCTTTCACTGCTCGGCAGTGCTTATTATTTAAAAAAAAGAAGCAAACCAAAGGCAAACATGGATCTTCGTGCCTGCAAAATTGGAGTGTTAAAAGGATGGGTTTTCCCATGATACCGCTATTGTTTTAACTACTTTCACTGCTCGGCGGTGCTTATTGTTTAAAAAAAAAGCCAACAAAAGGCAAACATGGATCTTCGTGCCTGCAAAATTGGAGTGTTGGGTTTCTCATGATACCGCTATTGATGCTCGGTTTCCCAAAGGAAATGGATGTTCCGCCTAAAATTGGATTTTAAAACTATGGGTTTTCCCATACCGCTTTGTTTAACTATTTTCACTGCTCGGCGGTGCTTATTGTTTAAAAAAAAGCAAACAAAAGGCAAACATGGATCTTCGTGCCTGCAAAATTGGAGTGTTAAAAGGATGGGTTTTCCCATGATACCGCTATTGTTTTAACTACTTTCACTGCTCGGCGGTGCTTATTGTTTAAAAAAAAGCAAACAAAAGGCAAACATGGATCTTCGTGCCTGCAAATTTGGAGTGTTAAAAAGGATGGGTTTTCCCATGATACCGCTATTGTTTTAACTACTTTCACTGCTCGGCGGTGCTTGTTTAAAAAAAAAAAAGCAAACAAAAGGCAAACATGGATCTTCGTGCCTGCAAAATTGGGTTTAAAAAAATGGGTTTCCCTGCTCGGTGGTGCTTATTGCTTAAAATACGCTATTGTTTTTTAACTGGTAGAGGATTTTTCCCGCTATTGTTTTAACAGTTCCATGCAATTGTTTACTTACTGCAAAATTGGATTGTTAAAACGATGGGACTTTATGATACCATATTGTTTGCTACTTTCACTGCTCGGCAGTGCTTATTGTTAAAAAAATAAACAAAAAGAAAACATGGATCATATTGCCTGCAAAATTGAATTGGTAAAGGATGGGTTTTCTCATGACACTGCCATTTGTTTTAACACTTTCACTGCTCAGCGGTTCTTATTTTTAAAAAAAGCAAACAAAGGCAAACATGGATCTTCGTGCCTGCCAAAATTGAGTGTTAAAGGATGGGTTTTCCCATGACAATTGCCATTGTTTAACTATTTTCACCGTTTTGGCGGTGCTTATTGTTTAAAAAAAAAACCTAAAGGCAAATGGATCTTCGTGCCTGCAAATTGGAGTGTTAAAGGATGGGTTTCCTGATACCGCTATTGTTTTAACTACTTTCACTGCTCGGCAGTGCTTATTGTTTAAAAAAAAAGCGAAAAAAAGCAAACATGGATCTTCGTGCCTGCAAAATTGAGCGTTAAAAGGATGGGTTTCCATGATACCGCTATTGTTTGCTTCTTTCCTGCTCGGCGGTGCTTATTGTTTAAAAAAAGCAAAAATGCAAAAAGTGCCCGCAAAATTGAGTGTTACGATTATTCTCCCGCTATTGTTTTAACCTGCAAAATTGGGAAAGTTAAATGGATGGGTTTCCCATGATACCTTATTGTTTAACTACTTTCCGTTCGGCGGTGCTTACGAGCAAAAAAAAGCAAACAAAAGGCAAACATGGATCTTCGTGCCTGCAAAATTGAGTGTTAAAAGCAAGGTTTCCCCGTATACCGCTATTGTTTTAATTCTTTCACTGCTCGGCGGTGCTTATTGTTTAAAAAAAAAGCAAAGGCAAGGTAAACATGGATCTTCGTTCCTGCAAAATTGGAGTGTTAAAAGGATGGGTTTCCCGATACCGCTATTGTTTTTAACTATTTTCCTGCTCGGCGGTGCTTAGTGATTTTTTAAAAAAGCAAACAAAAAGGCAAAATATTGATTCTCGTTCATGCAAAATTGGAGGTTAAAAGATGGGTTTTCCATGATATCGCTATTGTTTTTAATCTACATTTCACTGCTCGGCGGCGCTTATTGTTTAAAAAAAGAAGCAAAACAAAAGGCAAACATTGATCTTCGTGGTTTTCCCACGATACCGCATTGTTTAACCATTTCACCGGGTCGTTTGCGCCAATTAAAATTGAGTGTTAAAGGATTTTCCCATGATACCGCTATTGTTTTAACTACTTTCACTGCTCGGCGGTGCTTATTATTAAAAACAAAAGCAAACAAAACGGCAAACATGGATCTTCGGTGCCTGCAAAATTGAGAGTGTTAAATGATGGGTTTTCCCATGATACCACTATTATTTCTTCTTTCACTGCCCGCGGTGCTTTATTGTTTAAAAAAAAGCCAACAAAAGGGCAACATGGATGTTCGTGCTTTGAGGTGCAAAATTGGAGATACCGTTAAAGGATGGCGGTGCTTATTGTTTAAAAAAAAGCCAAAGGCAAACATGATACGTGCTTGCGTAATGAGGTTACCATGATACCGCTATTGTTTTAACTTTCACTGCTCGGTGGTGCTTATTGTTTTAAAATAGCAAAAAAGGCAAATATGGACTTTCAAAAATTGACGAATAATGCATGGATTTAACTTCGTGCCTGGCAAATTATCTTCGTTAAATGATTGAAACGATGGGTTTTCCCATGATACCGCTATTGTTTTAACCATTTTCACTGCTCAGCGGTGTTATTGTTCGTAAAAAAGCAAACAAAAGGCAACATGGATCTTCGTGCCTGCAAAATTGGGTGTTAAATGGATTTTTCCCATGATACCGCTATTGTTTTATCTACTTTCACTGCTCAGCGGTGCTTATTGTTCAAAAAAAAGCAAACAAAAGGGCAAACATGGATCTTCGTGCCTGCAAATTGGGTGTTAAAGGATGGGTTTCCCAGATACCGCTATTGTTTTAACTTCTTTCATCACTCGGCGGTGCTTATTGTTTAAAAAAAAGCAAACAAAAACAAATATGACCTTCCCGCCAAAATTGGAGTGTTAAAGAGATGTTTTCCATGATACCGCTATTGTTTTAACCTTTCACCGCTCGGCGGTGCTTATTGTTTTAAAAAAGCAAACAAAAGGCAAATATGGACTTCGTGCCTGCAAAATTGGAGTGTTAAAAGGATGGGTTTTCCAACGATACCGCTATTGTTTTAACTCTTTCCATGCTCGGCGGTGCTTATTGTTTAAAAAAAAAGCAAACAAAAAGGCAAACATGGATCTTCGTGCCTGCAAAATTGGATTGTTAAAACGATGGGTTTTCCCATGATACCGCTATTGTTTAATACCTTCACTGCTCGGCGGTGCTTATTGTTTAAAAAAAGCAAAACAAAAGGCAAACATGATCCTGGCTGCAAAATTGAGTGGTAAGGATGGGTTTTCCCATGATACCGCTATTGTTTTTATCCATTTCACTGCTCAGCGGTGTATTTTTTAAAAAAAACAAAAGGCAAACAGGGATCTTCGTGCCTGGAAAATTGGGTGTTAAAGGATGGGTTTTCCCGCTTGATACCGCTATTGTTTTTACTACTTTCACTGCTCCGGCGGTGCTTATTGTTTAAAAAAAGCAAACAAAAACAAACATGGATCTTCGTGCCTGCAAACTTGGAGTGTTAAAAGGATGGGTTTTTCCCGCGATACCGCTAATATTTTAACTTTACTCACTGTTCGGCGGAAGCTTATTGTTTTAAAAAAAAGCAAACAAAAAAGGCAAACATGGATCTTCGTGCTGCAAAATTGGAGGTTAAAGGATGGGTTTTTTATCGGCGGTGCTTATTGTTTAAAAAAAGAACAAAAGGCCGCTTGCAAATTGAGTGTTAAAAGGATGGATACTTTCACTGTTTCAGCGGTGTTTATTTAAAAAAAAAACAAAAGGCAACATGGATCGTGCCACCTGCAAAATTGAGTGTTAACGACGGGTTTTACCATGATACCGCTAATTGTTTTAACTTCTTTCACTGCTCAGCGGTGTAATTGTTAAAAAAAAAAGCAAACAAAAGGCAAACATGGATCTTCGTACCTGCAAAATTGGAGGTTAAAAGGAAAGGTTTTCCCATGATACCGCTATTGTTTAATTCACTTCACTGCTCGGCGCGTGCTTATTGTTTAAAAAAAAGCAAACAAAAGGCAAACATGGATCTTTCGTTCCTGCAAAATTGAGTGTTAAAAAGGATGGGTTTCCATGATACCGCTATTGTTTTAACCATTTCACTGTCGGCGGTGCTTATTTTTAAAAAGCAAACAAAAAAGCAAAACATTGATCTTCGTTCCTGCAAAATTGGAGTTTAAAAGGATGGGTTTTCCCTGATACCGCCATTGTTTTAACTATTTTCTCGGCAGTGGTGTATTGTTTAAAAAAGAAGCAAACAAAAGGCAAACATGGATCTTTCGTGCCTGCAAATTGAGTGTTAAAGGATGGGTTTTCCCGATACGCTATTGTTTTAACTACACTGCTGCTCGGCAGTGCTTATTGTTTAAAAAAAAAACAAACAAAAATGGATCTTCGGCCGCTATTGTTTTAACTACTTTCACTGCTCAGCGGTGCTTATTGTTTAAAAAAAAGCAACAAACGGCAAACATGGATCTTCGTGCTCGCAAAATTGGAGGTTAAGGATAGGTTTTTTTCTCATGATACCGCTATTGTTTTAACTTCTTTCACTGCTCAGCAGTGCTTATTTGTTTAAAAAAAAGCAAACAAAAGGCAAATATGGATCTTCGTGCCTGCAAATTGAGTGTTAAAGTTAGTTTTTCCCATGATACCGCTTATTGTTTTTAACTACTTTCACTGCTCGGCGGTGCTTATTGTTTAAAAAAGCAAACAAAAGGCAAAACATGGATCTTCGTGCCTGCAAAATTGGAGAGTTAAAAAGGATGTGTTTTCCCATGATACCGCTATTGTTTTAACTACTTACCGTTTCGATTGGAGCTTATTGTTTAAAAAAAAAAGCAAACAAAAACAAACACGGATCTTCGTGCCTGCAAAATTTGAGTGTTAAAAAGGATGGGTTTTCCCATGATACCGCTATTGTTTTAACTACTTACTGCTCGGCGGGTGCCGGCTTTTAAAAAAAAGCAAACAACAGGAAAAATGATTCGCAAAAAGATCTTCGTGCCTGTTGATGTTAAAGGATGGGTTTTCCCACATACCGCCATTGTTTTAACTACTTTCACTGCTCGGTGGTGCTTATTGTTTAAAAAAAGCAAACAAAAGGCAAACATGGATCTTCGTGCCTGCAAAATTGGAGTGGTAAGAGGATGTGTTTTCTCATGATACCGCTATTGTTTTAACTACTTTCCATGCTCGGCGGAGCTTATTGTTTAAAAAAATGCAAACAAAGCAAGCATGGATCTTGTGCCTACAAAAATTGGGTTTTCCTGCCGATACCGCTATTGTTAAAGGATGGGGTTTTCAAACAAAGGCATGGATGCCGGCTTGAGTGGTATGGGTTTTTCTATACTGCTATTATTTTCCCTGCTCGGTGGTTATGCGCTTATTGTTTAAAAAAAAAGCAAACAAAAGGCAAACATGGATCTTCGTGCCTGCAAAATTGAGTGTTAAAGGATGGTAATGAGGTTTTATGTGTGCTTTTGTTTAAAAAAAGCAACAAAAGGCAAATACCGCCTAAATTGAGTTTAAAGGATGGTTTTCCTTACTGCTTTGTTTGTTCATGCTCAGCGGGCTTAATGTTTAAAAAAAAAGCAAACAAAAGGCAAACATGGATCTTCATTTTTGCAAATTGGATTGTTAAAGGATGGTTTCCCTTGATACCATATTTAACTAACTACTTTTACTGCTCGGCGGTGCTTATTGTTTAAAAAAAAAGCAAACAAAAGGGCAAATGGATCCTTGTGCCCTGCAAAATTGAGTGTTAAAAAGGATGGTTTTTTCCATGACCGCTATTGTTTTAACTTCACTTTTCACTGCTCAGCGGTGCTTATTGTTTTTCAAGCAACAAAAAGGCAAACATGGATCTTCGTGCCTGCAAAATTGGAGTGTTAAAAAGGATGGGTTTTCCCATGATACCGCTTTGTTTTAACTACTTTCACTGCTCGGCGGTGCTTATTGTTTAAAAAAAGCAAACAAAAAGGCAAACATGGATCTTCGTGCCTGCAAAATTGGAGTGTTAAAAGGATGGGTTTCCATGATACCGCTATTGTTTTAACTACTTTTCACTGCTCGGCGGTGCTTATTGTTTAAAAAAAAGCAAACAAAAAAGGCAAACATGGATCTTCGTGCCTGCAAAATTGGAGTGTTAAAAGGATGGGTTTTCCCATGATACCGCTATTGTTTTCTTTCTTTCGGCGGTGCGTATTTTAAAAAAAAGCGGCGGTGCTTATTGTGTTAAAAAATACCGCAAACAAAAAAAGCAAACAAAAAGGCAAAAATGGATCTTCGTGCCTGCAAATTGAATTGTTAAAAAGGATGGGTTTTTCCATGATACCGCTATTGTTTTAACTACTTTCACTGCTCAGCGGTGCTTGTGTTTAAAAAAAGCAAACAAAAAGGCAAACATGGATCATGCCTGCAAAATTTGAGGTTAAAAGGATGGGTTTTCCCTTGATACCGCTATTATTTTAACTACTTTTCACTGCTCGGCGGTGCTTATTGTTTAAAAAAAAGCAAACAAAAAGGCAAACATGGATCTTCGTGCCTGCAAAAATGGAGTGTTAAAGGATGGGTTTTCCCATGATACCGCTATTGTTTTAACTACTTTCACTGCTCGGCAGTGCTTATTGTTTAAAAAAAAGCAAACAAAAGGCAAAACATGGATCTTCGTTGCCTGCAAAATTGGATGGTAAAAGGATGGGTTTTCCAATACCGCTATTGTTTTAACTTATTTTCCACTCGGCGGTGCTTATTGTTTAAAAAAAAGCAAACAAAAGGCAAACATGGATCTTCATGCCTGCAAATTAGATTGTTAAAAGGATGGGTTTTCTCATGATACCGCTATTGTTTTTGAACTACTTTCACTGCTCGCCGGTGCTTATTGTTTAAAAAAGCAAACAAAGGCAAACATGGATCTTCGTGCCTGCAAAATTGGATGTTAAAGTGGGTTTTCCCTGATACCGTGTTTTAACCTTTCACTGCTCGGCAGTGCTTATTGTTTAAAAAAAGCAATCAAAGGCAAAACATGGATCGTGCCTGCAAATTGAGTTAAAAGGATGGGTTTTTCCCTTGATACCGCTTTTGTTTTAACTACTTTCACTGCTCGGCGGTGCTTATTGTTTAAAAAAAAGCAAACAAAAGGCAACATGGATCTTCGTGCCTGCAAAATTGGAGTGTTAAAAGGATGGGTTTCCATGATACCGCTATTGTTTTAACCACTTACTGCTCGGCGGTGCTTATTGTTTTAAAAAAAGCAAACAAAAGGCAAACATGGATCTTCGTGCCTGCAAAATTGGAGTGTTAAAAGGAGGGGTTTTCCCATGATACCGCTATTGTTTTGTGAACTACTTTCACTGCTCGGCGGTGCTTATTGTTTAAAAAAAATAAACAAAAAGGCAAAACATGGATCTTCGTGCCTGCAAAATTGGAGAGTTAAAAGGATGGGTTTCCATGATGCCGCTATTGTTTTAACTACTTTCACTGCTCGGCGGTGCCCATTGTTTAAAAAAAAAGCAAATAAAGGCAAACATGGATCTTCGTGCCTGCAAATTGAGTGTTAAAAAATGCCATATTGTTTAACTACTTTCACTGCTCGGCAGTTTTCCCAAAGGCAAACATGGATCTTCGTGCCTGCAAAATTGTTGGTAAAGGATGGGTTTTCTCAATACCATATTGTTTAACTTCTTTCACTGCTCAGCGGTGCTTATTGTTTAAAAAAGCAAACAAAAGCAACATTGATCTTCGTGCCTGCAAAATTGAGTGTTAAAAAGGATGGTTTTCCCATGATACCGCTATTGTTTTAACTACTTTCACTGCTCGGCGGTGCTTATTGTTTTAAAAAAAAGCAAACCAAAAAGGCAAACAACGATCTTCGTTACCTGCAAAATTGAGTCATTAAAGATGGGTTTTCCCTTACCGCTATTGTTTTAACTACTTTTCACTGCTCGGCGGTGCTTATTGTTTAAAAAAGCAAACAAAAAGGCAAAATTACATCTCGTGCCTGCAAATTGAGATGTTAAAATGGGTTTTCCATACCGCCATTGTTTTAACTACTTTCACTGTGGCGGTGCTTATTGTTTTAAAAAAAGCAAACAAAACAAACATGGATCTTCGTGCCTGCAAAATTGATGTTAAGGATGGGTTTTCCAGCGACACCGCTATTGTTTTAACTACTTTCACTGCTCAGCAGTGCTTTATTGTTTAAAAAAAAAAGCAAACAAAAAGGCAAACATGATCTTCGTGCCTGCAAAATTGAGTGTTAAAAAAGGATGGGTTTTTCTCCTTGATACCGCTATTGTTTTAACTACTTTCCGCTGCTCGGCGGTGCTTATTGTTTAAAAAAAAAAGCAAACAAAAGGCAAACATGGATCTTCGTGCCTGCAAATTAGATGTTAAAGGATGGGTTTTCCAAGATACCGCTATTTTTGAACTACTTTCACTGCTCGGCGGTGCTTATTGTTTAAAAAAAAACAAAGGCAAACATGGATCTTCGTGCCTGCAAAATTGGAGTGTTAAAAGGATGGGTTTTCTCATGATACGATACTGCTTTCATTGTTTTTGTTTAAAAAAGCAAACAAAAACCCTGCTCGGCCTGCAAAATTGGAGTGTTAAAGGACGTTTCCCATGATACCGCTATTGTTTAAAAAAATTGTTTAAAAAAAAGCAAAAAGGCAAACATGGATCTTCGTGCCTGCAAAATTGAGTGTTAAAGGATGTGTTTTCCCATGATTTTCGCCATATTGTTTTAACCACTTTCACTGCTCGGCAGGCAATTGCTTGAAAAAAAGCAAACAAAAAGGCAAACACAGATCTCGTGCCTGCAAAATTTGAGTGTTAAAAAAGATGGTTTTTCCCCGCGATACCGCTATTGTTTTAACTACTTTCACTGCTCGGCGGTGCTTATTGTTTTAAAAAAAGCAAACAAAAAGGGCAAACATGGATCTTCGTGCCTGCAAAATTGGAGTGTTAAAGGATGGGTTTTCCATGATACCGCCACGTTTTTTTGCTACTTTCACTGCTCGGCGGTGCTTATTTAAAAAAAGCAAACAAAGGCAAACATGGATCTTCGTGCCTGCAAAATTGGAGTGTTAAAGGATGGGTTTTTTTCCATGATACCGCTATTGTTTTAACTTCTTTCACTGCTCAGCAGTGCTTATTGTTTTAAAAAAAAAGCAAACAAAGGCAAACATGGATCTTCGTGCCTGCAAATTGGGTGTTAAAAGGATGGTTTTCCCATGATACCGCTATTGTTTTAACTACTTTCACTGCTCGGCGGTGCTTATTGTTTAAAAAAAAAAAACAAAAGGCAAACATGGATCTTCGTGCCCTGCAAAATTGAGTGTTAAAAAGGATGGGTTTTCCCGCTGATACCGCTATTGTTTTAACTACTTTCCATGCCTGGAGCTTATTGTTTAAAAAAAAAAGCAAACAAAAACCAACACAGATCTTCGCCCGCAAAATTGGAGTGTTAAAAGATGGGTTTTCCCATGATACCGCTTGTTTTAACTACTTTCACTGCGGCAGTGCTTATTATTTAAAAAAAAGCAAACAAAAGGCAAACATGGATCTTCGTGCCTTCAAATTGAGGTTAAAGGATGGGTTTTCTCATGATACCGCTATTGTTTTAACTACTTTCACTGCTCAGCGGTGTTATTGTTTAAAAAAAAAGCAAACAAAAGGCAAACATGGATCTTCGTGCCTGCAAAATTGGAGTATTAAAATGGGATGGGTTTTCCGCTGATACCGCTATTGTTTTAACTATACTTTCACTGCTCGGCGGTGCTTATTGTTTAAAAAAAAGCAAACAAAAGGCAAACATGGATCTTCGTGCCTGCAAAATTGGAGTGTTAAAAGGATGGGTTTCCATGATACCGCGCTAATGTTTAACTACTTTCACTGATGGGTTTTCCCATGATACCGCAAATATTGTTTTAATACCGCTATTGCTTTTTCACTGCTCGGCGGTGTTATTGTTTAAAAAAAAGCAAACAAAAGGCAAACATTGATCTTCGTGCCTGCAAATTGGAGTGGTAAAGGATGGGATTTCCCATGATACCGCTATTGTTTTAACTACTTTCACTGCTCGGCAGTGCTTATTGTTTTAAAAGAAAAAGCAAACAAAAGGCAAACCGCCAACAAAAGGCAACGCGGATCTTCGTTCCTGCAAATTGAGTGTTAAAAAGGATGGGTTTTCCCATGATACCGCTATTGTTTTAACTACTTTCACTGCTCGGCGGTGCTTATTGTTTAAAAAAAAAGCAAACAAAAAAGCAAACATGGATCTTCGTGCCTGCAAATTGGAGTGTTAAATGGATGGGTTTTCCCATGATACCGCTATTGTTTTGAATTCACTTTCACTGCTCAGCGGTGCTTATTGTTTAAAAAAAGAAGCAAACAAAAGGCAAACATGGATCTTCGTGCCTGCAAAATTGAGTGTTAAAAGGATGGGTTTTTCCATGATACCGCTATTGTTTTAACAACTTTTCACTGCTGGCGGTGCTTATTGTTTAAAAAAAAAAAAAGCAAACAAAAGGCAAACATGGATCTTCGTGCCTGCAAAATTGGAGTGTTAAAAAAATGGTTTTCCCATGATACCGCTATTGTTTTAACTAACTCACTGCTCGGCGGTGCTTATTGTTTAAAAAAAAAAGCAAACAAACGGCAAACGCATGGATCTTCGTGCCTGCAAAATTGGGTGTTAAAAAGTGGGTTTTCCATGATACATGAACTACTTTCACTGCTCGGCGGTGCTTATTGTTTAAATAAAAGCAAACAAAAGGCAACATGGATCTTCGTGCGCAAAATTGGGTATTAAAGCTCGGTTTCGGTGCTCGGCAGTGCTTATTGTTTAAAAAGTGTGCCTGCAAACAAAATGGGTTTTCCCAAACCATGGATGTTTCGCTCAGCAGTGCTTATTGCAAAATTGAAACAAAAGTGGATTAAAATTGAATTAGATGGGATGGGTTTCTCCTTGATACCGCTATTGTTTTAACTATTTCCATGCACGGCGGTGCTTATTGTTTAAAAAAAGCAAACAAAAGGCAAACATGGATCTTCGTGCCTGTAAAATTGAGTGTTAAAGATGGGTTTTCCCATGATACCGCTTATTGTTTTAACTACTTTCACTGCTCGGCAGTGCTTATTGTTTAAAAAAGCAAACAAAAAGGCAAACATGGATCTTCGTGCCTGCAAAAATTGGAGTGGTAAAAGGATGGGTTTTCTCGCGATACCGCTATTGTTTTAACCATTTCACTGCTCGGTGCTTATTATTTAAAAAAAAGCAAACAAAAAAGGCAAAATGGATCTTCGTGCCTGCAAAATTGAGTGTTAAAGGATGGGTTTTCCCTTGATACCGAACTAATTTCACTGCCGGCATTTATTTTAAAAAAGCAAACAAAGGCAAACATTCTTCGTGCATGCAAATTGGTGGTTAAAAAGATTTTTCCATTGGCTATTGTTTAACTACTTTCACTGCTCAAGTTTAAAAAAGCAAAAAGGCAAATATGGATTTTCGTGCCTGCAAAATTGAGGGTTAAAAGGATGGGTTTTCCCATATTCTGTAATGAACTACCGCTCGGCATTGTTTTAATTAAAAAAAGTAAACAAAAAGGCAAACATGGATCTTTCCTGCAAAATTGGAGTCGGCGGATGGGTTTCACAGTTATTGTTTAAAAAAAAAAAGCAAACAAAAGGCAAACATGGATCTTCGTGCCTGCAAAATGGATTATTAAAAGGATGGTTTTCCCTTGATACCGCTATTGTTTTAACTACTTTCACTGCTCGGCGGTGCTTATTGTTTAAAAAAAAAGCAAACAAAAAGGCAAACATGGATGCTGCCTGCAAAAAATTGGCGGTAAAAGAATGTGTTTTCCCATGATACCGCTATTGTTTTAACTACTTTCACTGCTCGGCGGTGCTTATTGTTTAAAAAAAGCAAACAAAATAACATGGATCTTCGTGCCTGCAAATTGGAATGATGAGATGGGTTTTCCTTGATACCGCCTGTTTTAACTACTTTCACAGCTCGGCAGTGCTTATTGTTTAAAAAAAGCAAACAAAAGGCAAACATGGATCTTCGTGCCTGCAAAATTGGGTGTTAAAAGGATGGGTTTCCATGATACCGCGCTAATGTTTAACTACTTTCACTGCTCGGCGGTGTATTGTTAAAAACAAAAAGGCAAACATGGATCTTCGTGCCTGCAAAAGTGGATTATTAAAACGATGGGTTTTTCCCATGATACCGCTATTGTTTAACTACTTTCACTGCTCGGCGGTGCTTATTGTTTAAAAAAAAGCAAACAAAGGCAAACATGGATTCGTGCCTGCAAAATTGGGTGTTAAAGGATGGGTTTTCCATGATACCGCTATTGTTTTAACTACTTTCACTGCTCCAGCAGTGCTTATTATTAAAAAAAGCAAACAAAATGGATCTTCTGCGCAAAATTGATCTTCGTGCCCCCATACCGCCAAAAAAGGCAACGCGGATCTTCGGTGTTAAAAAGGATGGGTTTTCCCATGATACCATATTGTTTTAACTTCTTTCACTGCTCAGCGGTGCTTATTGTTTAAAAAAAAAAGCAAACAAAAAAGGCAAACATGGATCTTCGTGCCTGCAAAATTGTTAAAGGATGGGTTTTCCCAAAATTGTTTGATGCTCGGTTTTTGTTTAAAAAAGCAAACAAAAACAAACATGGATGTTCATGCCTGCAAAATTGATTAAAGGATGGGTTTCCCATAATACCGCTTTGTTTTAACTACTTTCACTGCTCGGCAGTGCTTATTGTTTAAAAAAAAAAAAACAAAACAAATGCAAACATGGATCTTCGTGCCTGCAAAATTGGAGTGTTAAAAAGGATGGGTTTTCCCATGATACCGCTATTTTTTTAACTACTTTCACTGCTCGGCAGTGCTTATTACCCCAAAATAAAAAAAAAAGCAAACAAAAGCAAAATTGGAGTGTTAAAGGATGGGTTTTCCCTTGCATGGATCTTCGTGCCTGCAAAAAAGGCAAACATGGATATTCGTGCCTTAAAAAGGATGGGTTTTCCATGATACCATATTGTTTTAACTACTTTCACTGCTCGGCGGTGCTTATTGTTTAAAAAAAAAAGCAAAAAAAGGCAAACTTCGTGCCTGCAAAATTGGCATTAAAGGATGCGGTTTCCATGATACCGCTATTGTTTTTAACTACTTTCACTGCTCGGCAGTGGATTATTGTTTAAAAAGATCTTCTTCGTGCCTGCAAAATTGAATGTTAAAGGATGGGTTTTTCCCTTGATACCATATTGTTTTAACTACTTTCACTGCTCAGCGGTGCTTATTGTTTAAAAAAGCAAACAAAAGGCAAACATGGATCTTCGTGCCTGCAAAATTGAATTAGTAAATGGATGGGTTTCTCCTTGATACCGCTATTGTTTTAACTACTTTCACTGCTCGGCGGTGCTTATTGTTTAAAAAAAGCAAACAAAAAGGCAAACATGGATCTTCGTGCCTGCAAATTGGGTGTTAAAAGATGGGTTTCCATACCGCTATTGTTTTTAACTTCTACTTTCACTGCTCGGCAGTGCTTTTTTTTAAAAAAAGCAAACAAAAAGGCAAACATGGATCTTCGTGCCTGCAAAAATGGAGTGGTAAAAGGATGGGTTTTCTCGCGATACCGCTATTGTTTTAACTTCAACTGCTCGGTGCTTATTATTTAAAAAAAGCAAACAAAAAAGGCAAACATGGATCTTCGTGCCTGCAAAATTGGAGTGTTAAAGGATGGGTTTTCCCTTGATACCGAACTACTTTCACTGCTCGGCGAACATTGTTAAAAAAGCAAACAAAAGGCAAATATGGATCTTCGTGCATGCAAAATTGGGTGTTAAAAAGTTGGTTTCCATGATACCGCTATTGTTTAACTACTTTCACTGCTCAGTTCAAAAAAAAAAGCAATCAAAAGGCAAACATGGATCTTCGTGCCTGCAAAATTGGGTGTTAAAAGGATGGGTTTTTCCATGATACCGCTATTGTTTTAACTACTTTCACTGTCGGCAGTGCTTATTGTTTAAAAAAAAAAAACAAAAGGCAAACATGGATCTTCGTGCCTGCAAAATTGGAGTGTTAAAAAGGATGGGTTTTCCCATGATACCGCTATTGTTTTAACTGCTTTCTGCTCGGCAGTGCTTATTGTTTTAAAAAAAAACAAACAAAAAGGCAAACATGGACCTTCGTGCCTGCAAAATTGGAGTGTTAAAAGGATGGGTTTTCCCTTGATACCGCTATTGTTTAACTACTTTCACTGCTCGGCGGTGCTTATTGTTTAAAAAAAAAGCAAACAAAAAGGCAAACATGGATCTTCGTGCCTGCAAAATTGGAGTGTTAAAAAGGATGTGTTTTCCCATGATACCGCTTATTGTTTTAACTACTTTCACTGCTCGGCGGTGCTTATTGTTTAAAAAAAAAAAACAAAGCAAACATGGATCTTCGTTGCAAAATTTTTAAAAGATGGGTTTTCCCATGATACCATTTTGTTTTAACTACTTTCACTGCTCAGCAGTGCTTATTGTTTAAAAAAAAAGCAAACAAAAGGCAAACATGGATCTTCGTGCCTGCAAAATTGATTGGTAAGGATGGGTTTTCCCATGATACCGCTGATTTTAACTACTTTCACTGCTCGGCGGTTCTTATTGTTTTTAAAAAAAGCAAACAAAAAGGCAAACATGGATCTTCGTGCCTGCAAAATTGGAGTGTTAAAAAGGATGGGT
This sequence comes from Acanthosepion pharaonis, assembly GCA_903632075.3. Taxonomy (NCBI): domain Eukaryota; kingdom Metazoa; phylum Mollusca; class Cephalopoda; order Sepiida; family Sepiidae; genus Acanthosepion; species Acanthosepion pharaonis. The sequence goes on along the minus strand of CAHIKZ030004896.1, from coordinate 3,677,324 downwards.
TTTCCCATGATACTGCTATTGTTTTTAACTACTTTCACTGCTCGGCGGTTGCTTATTGTTTAAAAAAAAAAAGGATCTTCGTGCCTGCAAAATTGGCAAAAGGATGGGTTTTTTCGTGATACCATATTGTTTCAACTACTTTCCATGCTCGGCAGTTATTTGTTTTAAAAAGCAAACAAAAATGGTATGGATCTTCGTGCCTGCAAAATTGGAGTGTTAAAAGGATGGGTTTTCCCATGATACCGCTATTGTTTTAACTACTTTCACTGCTCGGCGGTGCTTATTGTTTAAAAAAAGCAAACAAAAAGGCAAACATGGATCTTCGTGCCTGCAAAATTGGGTAAAATTAAAAGGATGGGTTTTTCTCCTTGATACCGCTATTGTTTTAACTTTTTCACTGCTCGGCGGTGCCCATTGTTTAAAAAAAAGCAAACAAAAAGGCAAACATGGATCTTCGTGCCTGCAAAAATTGATGTTAAAAGGATGGGTTTTTCCCATGATACCGCTATTGTTTAACACTTTCACTGCTCGGCGCGGATGCTTGCATTGTTTAAAAAAAAAAAGCAAACAAAAAAGCAAACATGGATGGATCTTCGTGCCCTGCAAAATTGGAGTGTTAAAAAGGATGGGTTTTCCATGATACCGCTATTGTTTTAACTACTTTCACTGCTCGGCGGTGCTTATTGTTTAAAAAAAAAAAGCAAACCAAAAGGCAAACATGGATCTTCGTGCCTGCAAAATTGGAGTGTTAAAGGATGGGTTTTTCCCATGATGACCGCTATTGTTTAACTACTTTCACTGCTCAGCAGTGCTTATTATTGTTTAAAAAAAAGCAAACAAAAGGCAAACATGGATCTTCGTGCCTGCAAAAATTGGAGTGGTAAAGGATGGGTTTTTCTCATGATACCGCTATTGTTTTAACTACTTTTCACTGCTCGGCGGTGCTTATTGTTTAAAAAAAGCAATCAAAAAAAAAGGCAAACATGGATCTTCGTGCCTGCAAAATTGGAGTGTTAAAAGGATGGGTTTTCCACGATACCGCTATTTTTTAACTACTTTCACTGCTCGGTCTGTGTTTTAAAAAAAAGCAAACAAAAGGTGGATCTTCGCCTGCTGCAAATTGAGTGTTAAAAGGATGGCTTTCCCATGATACCATATTGTTTTAACTACTTTCACTGCTCGGCGGTGCTTATTGTTTAAAAAAAGCAAACAAAAAACATGGATGTTCAAAAATTGGAGTGTTAAAGATGGTTTTCATGGATCTTCGTGCCTTATTGTTTAAAAAAAAGCAAACAAAAAGGCAAACACAATTTCGTGCCTGCAAAATTGAAGGATGGGTTTCCCATGATACCGCTATTGTTTTAACTACTTTCACTGCTCGGCGGTGCTTATTGTTTAAAAAAAGCAAACAAAAGGCAAACATGGATCTTCGTGCCTGCAAAATTGAGTGTTAAAAGGATGGGTTTTCCCATGATACCGCTATTGTTTTAATCCACTTTCACTGCTCGGCGGTGCTTATTGTTTAAAAAAAAGCAAACAAAAAGGCAAACATGGATCTTCGTGCCTGCAAAATGGAGTGTTAAAAAGGATGGGTTTCCCATGATACCATTGGCTGTTTTAACTACTTTCACTGCTCAGCAGTGCTTATTGTTTAAAAAAAAAGCAAACAAAAGGCAAACATGGATCTTCGTGCCTGCAAAATTGGAGTGGTGGTTTTCCCAATAGGATGGGCGGTTTTTGTTTTAAAAAAAAGTAAACAAAAGCGCAAAATGATCTTATGCCGCTTTGTTTTAACTACTTTCACTGCTCGGCGGTTGCTTGTGTTTAAAAAAAAACAAAAGGCAAACATGGATCTTCGTGCCTGCAAAATTGGAGTGTTAAAAGGATGGGTTTTCTCATGATACCGCTTATTGTTTTAACTACTTTCACTGCTCGGCGGTGCTTTATTGTTTAAAAAAAAAGCAAAACAAAAGGCAAACATGGATCTTCGTGCCTGCAAAATTGAGTGTTAAAGGATGGGTTTTCCCATGATACCGCTATTGTTTTAACTACTTTCACTGCTCGGCGGTGCTTATTGTTTAAAAAAAAGCAAACAAAAGGCAAACATGGATCTTCGTGCCTGCAAAATTGGAGTGTTAAAAGGATGGGTTTTCCAATGATACCGCTATTGTTTTAACTACTTTCACTGCTCGGCGGTGCTTATTTAAAAAAAAAAAAAAAGCAAACAAAAAAAAACATGGATCTTCGTGCTGCAATTGGAGTGTTAAAAGGATTTTTCCCATGATACCGCTATTGTTTTAAACTTTCACTGCTCGGCGGTGCTTATTGTTTAAAAAAAAAAAACAAAAGGCAAACATGGATTTTTGCCTGCAAAATTGAGTGGTAAAAGGATGGTTTTCCATGATACCGCTATTGTTTTAACTACTTTCACTGCTCAGCGGTGCTTGTTTAAAAAAAAGCAAAACAAAAAGGCAAATATGGATTTAAAAAAAAAATTGTTTAACCATTTCACTGTATTGTTTAAAAAAAAAAAAAGGCAAACATGGATCTTCGTGCCTGCAAAAGGAGTGTTAATGTGTTTTTCCCATGGGGCGTTTTCCCATGATACCGCTATTGTTTTTCCCATGATACCGCTACTTTCACTGCTCGGCGGTGCTTATTGTTTTAAAAAAAAACAAACAAAAGGCAAACATGGATCTTCGTGCCTGCAAAATTGGAGTGTTAAAAAGGATGGGTTTTCCCATGATACCGCTATTGTTTAACTACTTTTCACTGCTCGGCGGTGCTTATTGTTTAAAAAAAAAAAGCAAACAAAAAAGGCAAACATGGATCTTCGTGCCTGCAAAATTGAGTGTTAAAAGGATGGGTTTTCCCATGATACCGCTATTGTTTTAACTACTTTCACTGCTCGGCGGTGCTTATTGTTTTAAAAAAAAAAAAAAAAGGCAAACAAAAAATTGAGCAAAAGGATGGTTTTCCCATGGATTGTTTTAACTTCTCGTGCCTTATTTAAAAAAAAAAAGCAAACAAAAAAGGCAAAATTCTTCGTGCCTGCAAAATTGTTAAAAGGATGGGTTTTCCCATGATACCGCTATTGTTTTAACTACTTTCACTGCTCAGCGGTGCTTATTGTTTAAAAAAAAAAAAACAAAAGGCAAACATGGATCTTCGTGCCTGTTTAAAAAGCAAAATTGGAAACATGGATTAAAAATTGATGGGTTTTCCCATGATACCGCTATTGTTTAACAACTTTCACTGCTCGGCGGTGCTTATTGTTTTAAAAAGCCAACAAAACATGGCAAAATTGAGTGTCTTTTCCCATGATACCGCTATTGTTTTGTACTTTCACTGCTCGGCGGTGCTTATTAAAAAAAAAGGAACATGGATTTCGTGCCAAATGATAAAAGGATGGGTTTTCCGATATTGTTTAACTACTTTCACTGCTCGGCGGTGCTATTGTTTAAAAAAAAAAAAAAGCAAACAAAAAGGCAAACATGGATCTTCGTGCCTGCAAATTGGAGGTGTTAAAACTATCACTGGATGGGTTTTCCCATGATACCATATTGTTTCCTTCACTTTCACTGCTCGGCAGTGCTTATTATTTAAAAAAAAGAAGCAAACAAAAGGCAAACATGGATCTTCGTGCCTGCAAAATTGGAGTGTTAAAAGGATGGGTTTTCCCATGATACCGCTATTGTTTTAACCGCTTTCACTGCTCGGCAGTGGATCTTAAAATTGTTTAAAAAAAAAAACAAACAAAAAGGCAAACATGGATCTTCGTGCCTGCAAAATTGGAGTGTTAAAAGGATGGGTTTTCCCATGATACCGCTATTGTTTTAACTACTTTCACTGCTCGGCGGTGCTTATTGTTTAAAAAAAAAGCAAACAAAAAGGCAAACATGGATCTTCGTGCCTGCAAAAATTGGAGTTTTCTCTACGTTAAAAGGATGGGTTTTCCCCTGATACCGCTATTGTTTTAACTACTTTCACTGCTCGGCAGTGCTTATTGTTTAAAAAAAAAAAAACAAACAAAAGGCAAACATGGATCTTCGTGCCTGCAAAATTGGAGTGTTAAAAGGATGGGTTTTCCCATGATACCGCTATTGTTTTAACTACTTTCACTGCTCGGCGGTGCTTATTGTTTAAAAAAAAGCAAACAAAAGGCAAACAAAAAATTGGTGTTAAACATGGGTTTTCCCATGATACCGCTATTGTTTTAACTTTTCACTGCTCTGCAAAAAAAAGCAAACAAAAGGCAAAACATGGATCTTCGTGCCTGCAAAATTAAAAAAGGATGGGTTTTCCCATGATACCATATTGTTTTAACTACTTTCACTGCTCGGCGGTGCTTATTGTTTTAAAAAAAAAAAAGCAAACAAAAGGCAAACATGGATCTTCGTGCCTGCAAAATTGGAGTGGTAAAGGATGGGTTTCCCATGATACCGCTATTGTTTTAACTACTTTCACTGCTCGGCGGTGCTTATTGTTTAAAAAAGCAAAACAAAAGGCAAACATGGATCTTCGTGCCTGCAAAATTGAGTGTTAAAAGGATGGGTTTTCCCATGATACCGCTATTGTTTTAACTACTTTCACTGCTCGGCGGTGCTTATTGTTTAAAAAAAAAAGCAAACAAAAGGCAAAACATGGATCTTCGTGCCTGCAAAATTGAGTGTTAAAAGGATGGGTTTTCCCATGATACCGCTATTGTTTTAACTACTTTCACTGCTCGGCGGTGCTTATTGTTTAAAAAAAAGCAAACAAAAAGGCAAACATGGATCTTCGTGCCTGCAAAATTGAGTTAAAAGGATGGGTTTTCCCATGATACCGCTATTGTTTTAACTACTTTCACTGCTCGGCTGCTCGCAAACAAAGGCAAACATGGATCTTCGTGCCTGCAAAATTGAGTGTTAAAAGGATGGGTTTTCCCAATAAATTGTTTTAACTACTTTCACTGCTCGGCAGTGCTTATTGTTTAAAAAAAAAAGCAAAACAAAAGGCAAACATGGATCTTCGTGCCTGCAAAATTGGAGTGTTAAAGGATGGGTTTTCCATGATACCGCTATTGTTTTAACTACTTTCACTGCTCGGCAGTGCTTATTGTTTAAAAAAAAAAAAGCAAACAAAAAGGCAAACATGGATCTTTCGCTCGGCGGTGATTATTGTTTAAAAAAGCAAAAAAAGGCAAACATTGGATGTGTTAAATTGGAGTGGGTTTTTCCCATGATACCGCTATTGTTTTAACTACTTTCACTGCTCGGCAGTGCTTATTGTTTAAAAAAAAAATGCAAACAAAAAGGCAAACATGGATCTTTCGTGCCTGCAAAATTGGATGATAAAAAGCCAACAAAGGCAAACATGGAAAAATTGGTGTTTATGGGTTTTCCCATGATACCGCTATTGTTTAACTACTTTCACTGCTCGGCGGTGCTTATTGTTTAAAAAAAAAGCAAAACAAAAAGGCAAACATGGATCTTCGTGCCTGCAAAATTGGAGTGTTAAAAGGATGGGTTTTTCCATGATACCGCTATTGTTTTAACTACTTTCACTGCTCGGCGGTGCTTATTGTTTAAAAAAGCAAACAAAAGGCAAACATGGATCTTCGTGCCTGCAAAATTGGAGTGTTAAAAGATGGGTTTTCCCATGATACCGCTATTGTTTTAACTACTTTCACTGCTCGGCGGTGCTTATTGTTTAAAAAAAAAAAAGCAAACAAAAAAAACAAACATGGATCTTCGTGCCTGCAAAATTGGAGTGTTAAAGGATGGGTTTTTCCCATGGAGTGGTATGGGTTTTCCGCTATTGTTTTAACTACTTTCACTGCTCAGCGGTGCTTATTGTTTAAAAAAAAAAAGCAAACAAAAGGGCAAACATGGATCTTCGTGCCTGCAAAATTGGAGTGTTAAAAGGATGGGTTTTCCCATGATACCGCTATTGTTTTAACTACTTTCACTGCTCGGCGGTGCTTATTGTTTAAAAAAAAAGCAAACAAAAGGCAAACATGGATCTTCGTGCCTGCAAAATTGAGTGTTAAAAGGATGGGTTTTCCCATGATACCGCTATTGTTTTTAACTACTTTCCATGCTCGGCGGTGCTTATTGTTTAAAAAAAAAAAAAGCAAACAAAAAAGGCAAACATGGATCTTCGTGCCTGCAAAATTGGAGGTGTATTGTTTAAAAATAAAGGATGGGTTTTTTTTCAAAATTGAGGTTAAAAGGATGGTTTTCCGCTATTGTTTTAACTACTTTCACTGCTCGGCAGTGCTTATTGTTTAAAAAAAGCAAACAAAAGGCAAACATGGATCTTCGTGCCTGCAAAATTGGAGTGTTAAAAGGATGATGTTTTAAAACTGCTCGGCGGTGCTTATTGTTTAAAAATAAAGGTTTTCCCAAAATTGATAAAAGAATGGCCGCTATTGTTTTAACTACTTTCACTGCTCGGCGGTGCTTATTGTTTAAAAAAAAACCAGGCAAACAAAAGGAAACATCGTGCCTGCAAAATCTTCCGCTATTGTTTTAACCTTTCACTGCTCGGCGGTGCTTATTGTTAAAAAAAAGCAAACAAAAGGCAAACATGGATCTTCGTGCATGCAAAATTGAGTTAAAAGGATGGGTTTTTCCCATGATACCGCTATTGTTTTAACTACTTTCACTGCTCGGCGGTGCTTATTGTTTAAAAAAAAAAAAAGCAAACAAAAGGCAAACATGGATCTTCGTGCCTGCAAAATTGGGTATTAAAAGGATGGGTTTTCCATGATACCATATATTTTTAACTACTTTCACTGCTCGGCGGTACTTATTGTTTAAAAAAAAAAGCAAACAAAAGGCAAACATGGATCTTCGCCTGCAAAATTGAGTGTTAAAAGGATGGCTTTCCCATGATACCGCTATTGTTTTAACTACTTTCACTGCTCGGCGGTGCTTATTGCAAAATTGGTGTTAAAAAAAGCAAACTAAATTGGCAAACATGGATCTTCGTGCCTGCAAAATTGGAGTGTTAAAGATGGGTTTTTCCCATGATACCGCTATTGTTTAACTACTTTCACTGCTCGGCGGTGCTTATTGTTTAAAAAAAACAAAAGCAAACAAAAAGGCAAATGGGTTTCCCCTTGATACCGCTATTGTTTTACCTACTTTCGTGCCTGCAAACAAAAGGAAACATGGTTTCGTGCAAAATGAGATGGGATGGGTTTCAATGATACCGCTATTGTTTTTAACTTCTACTTTCACTGCTCGGCGGTGCTTATTGTTTAAAAAAAAAGCAAACAAAAGGCAAACATGGATCTTCGTGCCTGCAAAATTGAGTGTTAAAAGGATGGGTTTTCCCATGATACCGCTATTGTTTTAATCCATTTTCACAAACATGCTTCGGCGGTGCTCATATTGTTTAAAAAAAACATTGACAAACAAAAGGCAAACATGGATCTTCGTGCCTGCAAAATTGGGTGTTAAAAAGGATGGTTTCCCATGATACCGCTATTGTTTTAAATTCATTTCACTGCTCGGCGGTGCTTATTGTTTAAAAAAAAAGCAAACAAAAGGCAAACATGGATCTTCGTGCCTGCAAAATTGAGTGTTAAAAGGATTTCCCATGATACCGCTATTGTTTAACTACTTTCATTGTCGGCGGTGCTTATTGTTTAAAAAAAAGCAAACAAAAGCGCAAAATACGGATCTTCATGCCTGCAAAATTTGAGTGTTAAAAGGATGGGTTTTCCCATGATACCGCTATTGTTTTAACTCACTTACACTGCTCGCCGGTGCTTATTGTTTTAAAAAAAAGCAAACAAAAGGCAAAACATGGATCTTCGTGCCTGCAAAATTGGAGTGGTAAAAGGATGGGTTTTCCCTTGATACCCGCTATTGTTTTAACTACTTTCACTGCTCGCCGGTGCTTTATTGTTTAAAAAAAAAGCAAAACAAAAGGCAAACATGGATCTTCGTGCCTGCAAAATTGGAAAGGATGGTTAAAATTGTTTTACCTAATTTCACTGCTCGGCGGTGCTTATTGGGTTTTTCCCATGATACCGGATGGGTTTTCCAATGATACCGCTATTGTTTTAACTTGTTTTCACTGCTCGGCGGTAAAGGATGGGTTTTCTTATTGTTTAAAAAAAAAAAAAAAGCAAACAAAAGAAAAACATGGATCTTCGTGCCTGTTGGGTTAAAAGGATGGGTTTTCCCATGATACCATATTGTTTTAACTACTTTCACTGCTCAGCAGTTTATTGTTTAAAAAAAAAAAAACAAACAAAAGGCAAACATGGATCTTCGTGCCTGCAAAATTAGAGTGGTAAAAGGATGGGTTTTTCTATGATACCGCTATTGTTTTAACTACTTTCACTGCTCAGCGGTGCTTGTTTAAAAAAAAGCAAACAAAAAGGCAAACATGGATCTTCGTGCCTGCAAAATTGGAGAGGTTAAAAGGATGGGTTTTCCCATGATACCGCTATTGTTTAACTACTTTCACTGCTCGGCGGTGCTTATTGTTTAAAAAAAAGCAAAAAAAAGGCAAACATGGATCTTCGTGCCAGCAAAATTGGAGTGTTAAAAGGATGGGTTTTCCCATGATACCGCTATTGTTTTAACTACTTTCACTGCTCGGCGGTGCTTATTGTTTAAAAAAAAGCAAACAAAAGGCAAACATGGATCTTCGTGCCTGCAAAATTGGAGTGTTAAAGGATGGGTTTTCCCATGATACCGCTATTGTTTTAACTACTTTCACTGCTCGGCGGTGCTTATTGTTTTAAAAAAGCAAACAAAAAGGCAAACATGGATCTTCGTGCCTGCAAAATTGGAGTGTTAAAAGGATGGGTTTTCCCATGATACCGCTATTGTTTTAACTACTTTCACTGCTCGCCGGTGCTTATTGTTTAAAAAAAAGCAAACAAAAAGGCAAACATGGATCTTCGTGCCTGCAAAATTGAGGTTAAAAGGATGGGTTTTCCCATGATACCGCTATTGTTTTAACTACTTTCACTTTCTCGGCGGTGCTTATTGTTTAAAAAAAAAAAACAAAAAAAGGCAAACATGGATCTTCGTGCCTGCAAAATTGAGTGTTAAAAGGATGGGTTTCCCATGATACCGCTATTGTTTTAACTACTTTCACTGCTCGCGGTGCTTATTGTTTAAAAAAAAAAAACAAAAAGGCAAACATGGATCTTCGTGCCTGCAAAATTGGAGTGGTAAAAGGATGGGTTTTCTCATGATACCGCTATTGTTTTAACTACTTTCACTGCTCAGCGGTGCTTATTGTTTAAAAAAAAAAGCAAACAAAAGGCAAACATGGATCTTCGTGCCTGCAAAATTGGAGTGTTAAAAGGATGGGTTTTCCCATGATACCGCTATTGTTTTAACTACTTTCACTGCTCGGCGGTGCTTATTGTTTAAAAAAAAAGCAAACAAAAGGCAAACATGGATCTTCGTGCCTGCAAAATTGGATACCATATTGTGTTAAAAAAGATGGGTTTTTCTCATGATACCGCTATTGTTTTAACTACTTTCACTGCTCGGCGGTGCTTATTGTTTAAAAAAAGCAAACAAAAGGCAAACATGGATCTTCGTGCCTGCAAAATTGGAGTGTTAAAGGATGGGTTTCCCATGATACCGCTATTGTTTTAACTACTTTCACTGCTCGGCGGTGCTTATTGTTTAAAAAAAGCAAACAAAAGGCAAACATGGATCTTCGTGCCTGCAAAATTGGAGTGTTAAAGGATGGATGGGTTTCTACTTTCACTGCTCGGCGGTGCTTATTGTTTTAAAAAAAAAAAACAAACGCAAACATGGATTTCGTTTTTAGTGGTAAAAGGATGGTTTTCCCATGATACCATTATTGTTTAAACTTTCTGCTCAGCGGTGCTTATTGTTTAAAAAAAAGCAAACAAAAGGCAAAACATGGATCTTCGTGCCTGCAAAATTGGAGTGTTAAAAAGATGGGATTTCTCATGATACCGCTATTGTTTAACTACTTTTCTCGGCGGTACTGCTTAAAAAAGCAAACAAAAGGCGGATCTTCGTGCTTATTGTTTTAAAAAAAAAAAAAAAAGCAAAAAAAAAAGGCAAACATGGATCTTCGTGCCTGCAAAATTGGAGTGTTAAAAGGATGGGTTTTCCCATGATACCGCTATTTGTTTTAACTACTTTCACTGCTCGGCTTATTGTTTAAAAAAAGCAAACAAAAGGCAAACATGGATCTTCGTGCCTGCAAAATTGTTTAAAAAAAGCTCGGCGGTGCTTATTGTTTAAAAAAAGCAAACAAAGGCAAACATGGATCTTCGTGCCTGCAAAATTGGAGTGTTAAAAGGATGGGTTTTCCCATGATACCGCTATTGTTTTAACTACTTTCACTGCTCGGCAGTGCTTATTGTTTTAAAAAAAAACAAACAAAAGGCAAACATGGATCTTCGTGCCTGCAAAAATTGGAGTGTTAAAGGATGGGTTTTCCCTTTCATGATACCGCTATTGTTTTAAAATTGGAGTGGTTTCACTGCTCGGCGGTGCTTATTGTTTAAAAAAAAAAAACAAAGGCAAACATGGATCTTCGTGCCTGCAAATTGAGTGTTAAAAGGATGGGTTTTTCCCATGATACCGCTATTGTTTTAACTACTTTCACTGCTCGGCGGTGCTTATTGTTTAAAAAAAAAAATGGATCTTCGTGCAAAATTGAGTGTTAAAGGATGGGTTTTCAAAAAAAAAAGGCAAACATGGATCTTCGTGCCTGCAAAATTGGAGTGTTAAAAGGATGGGTTTTCCCATGATACCGCTATTGTTTTAACTACTTTCACTGCTCGGCGGTGCTTATTGTTTAAAAAAAAGCAAACAAAAGGCAAACATGGATCTTCGTGCCTGCAAAATTGAGTGTTAAAGGATGGGTTTTCCCATGATACCGCTATTGTTTTAACTACTTTCACTGCTCGGCGGTGCTTATTGTTTAAAAAAAAGCAAACAAAAGGCAAACATGGATTTTCGTGCCTGCAAAATTGGTAAAAGTGGTAAAGGATGGGTTTTGTTTTAAAAAAAGCCCATGATACCGCAAAAGATTGGAGGTTAAAAGGATGTTTTAACTACTTTCACTGCTCGGCGGTGCTTATTGTTTAAAAAAAAAAGAGCAAACAAAAATGCAAACATGGATCTTCGTGCCTGCAAAATTGGAGTGTTAAAAGGATGGGTTTTCCATGATACCGCTATTGTTTTAACTACTTTCACTGCTCGGCGGTGCTTATTGTTTAAAAAAAAAGCAAACAAAAAGCCAAACATGGATCTTCGTGCCTGCAAAATTGGAGTGTTAAAAGGATGGGTTTTCCCATGATACCGCTATTGTTTTAACTACTTTCACTGCTCGGCGGTGCTTATTGTTTAAAAAAAAAAACAAAAGGCAAACATGGATCTTCGTGCCTGCAAAATTGGATGTTAAAGGATGGGTTTTCCCATGATACCGCTATTGTTTTAACTTTCACTGCTCGGCAGTGCTTATTGTTTAAAAAAAAGCAAACAAAAGGCAAACATGGATCTTCGTGCCTGCAAAATTGGAGTGTTAAAGGGGTTTTCTCATGGGTTTTTCCCCATGATGCCGCTATTGTTTTAACTACTTTCACTGCTCGGCGGTGCTTATTGTTTAAAAAAAAAGCAAACAAAAAGGCAAACATGGATCTTCGTGCCTGCAAATTGGAGTGTTAAAGGATGGGTTTTCCCATGATACCGCTATTGTTTTAACTACTTTCACTGCTCGGCGGTGCTTATTGTTTAAAAAAAAGCAAACAAAAGGCAAACATGGATCTTCGTGCCTGCAAAATTGGAGTGTTAAAGGATGGGTTTTCCCATGATACCGCTATTGTTTTAACTACTTTCACTGCTCGGCACTTGTTTAAAAAAAACAAACAAAGGCAAACATGGATCTTCATTGCCTGCAAAATGGAGTGTTAAAGGATGGGTTTTTCCCATGATACCGCTATTGTTTTCACTTTCGGTGCTTATTGTTTAAAAAAAAAAGCAAACAAAAACCAAACATGGATCTTCGTGCCTGCAAAATTGGAGTGTTAAAAATGGGTTTTTCCATGATACCGCTAAACTACTTTCACTGCTCGGCGGTGCTTATTGTTTTAAAAAAAAAACAAAAAACATGGATCTTCGTGCCTGCAAAATTGGAGTGTTAAAAAGGATGGGTTTTCCCATGATACCGCTATTGTTTTAACTACTTTCACTGCTCGGCGGTGCTTATTGTTTAAAAAAAAAAGCAAACAAAAGGCAAACACGGATCTTCGTGCCTGCAAAATTTGAGTGTTAAAAGGATGGGTTTTCCCATGATACCGCTATTGTTTTAACTACTTTCACTGCTCGGCGGTGCTTATTGTTTAAAAAAAAGCAAACAAAAGGCAAACATGGATCTTCGTGCCTGCAAAATTGAGTTAAGGATGGGTTTAAAGGATGGGTTTTCCCATGATACCGCTATTGTTTTAACTACTTTCACTGCTCGGCGGTGCTTATTGTTTAAAAAAAAAGCAAACAAAAATTGCAAAAAGATGGGTTTTCCCATGGATTGTTTTAACTTCGTGCCTTATTTAAAAAAAAAAAGCAAACAAAAGGAAACATGGATCTTCGTGCCTGCAAAAATTGATGGATGGGTTTTCCCATGATACCGCTATTGTTTTAACTACTTTCACTGCTCGGCGGTGCTTATTGTTTAAAAAAAAAAAGCAAACAAAAATGCAAACATGGATCTTCGTGCCTGCAAAATTGGAGTGTTAAAAGGATGGGTTTTCCCATGATACCGCTATTGTTTTAACTACTTTCACTGCTCGGCGGTGCTTATTGTTTAAAAAAAAAGCAAACAAAAAGGCAAACATGGATCTTCGTGCCTGCAAAATTGGAGTGTTAAAGGATGGGTTTTCCCATGATACCGCTATTGTTTTAACTACTTTCACTGCTCGGCGGTGCTTATTGTTTAAAAAAACAAAAAGGCAAACATGGATCTTCGTGCCTGCAAACAAAAGGATGGGTTTTCCAATACCGCTATTGTTTTAACTACTTTCACTGCTCGGCAGTGCTTATTTTTTAAAAAAAGCAAACAAAAGGCAAACATGGATCTTCGTGCCTGCAAAATTGGATGGATGGGTTTTCCATGATACCGCTATTGTTTTAACTACTTTCCATGCTCGGCGGTGCTTATTTGTTTAAAAAAAAAAAAGCAAACAAAAAGGCAAACATGGATCTTCGTGCCTGCAAAATTGGAGTGTTAAAAGATGGGTTTTCCCATGATACCGCTATTGTTTTAACTACTTTCACTGCTCGGCGGTGCTTATTGTTTAAAAAAAAGCAAACAAAAGGCAAACATGGATCTTCGTGCCTGCAAAATTGGAGTGTTAAAGGATGGGTTTTTCCCATGATACCGCTATTGTTTTTAACTACTTTCACTGCTCAGCGGTGCTTATTGTTTAAAAAAAGCAAACAAAAAGGCAAACATGGATACCGCTATTGTTTTAAAAAAAAAAAAAAAAAAAAGGCAAACATTCGTGCCTGCAAAATTGGAGTGTTAAAAGGATGGGTTTTCCCATGATACCGCTATTGTTTTAACTACTTTCACTGCTCGGCGGTGCTTATTGTTTAAAAAAAAAAGCAAACAAAAAGGCAAACATGGATCTTCGTGCCTGCAAAATTGGATACCGTATTGTTAAAAGGATGGGTTTTCCCAAAGGCATACCGCTATTGTTTTAACTTGTTTTCACTGCTCGGCAGTGCTTATTGTTTAAAAAAAAAAGCAAACAAAAGGCAAACATGGATCTTCGTGCCTGCAAAATTGGAGTGTTAAAAGGATGGGTTTTCCCATGATACCGCTATTGTTTTAACTACTTTCACTGCTCGGCGGTGCTTATTGTTTAAAAAAAAAAAAACAAAAAAACATGGATCTTCGTGCCTGCAAAATTGGAGTGTTAAAAAGGATGGGTTTTCCATGATACCGCTATTGTTTTAACTACTTTCACTGCTCGGCGGTGCTTATTGTTTAAAAAAAAGCAAACAAAAGGCAAACATGGATCTTCGTGCCTGCAAAATTGGAGTGTTAAAAGGATGGGTTTTCCCATGATACCGCTATTGTTTTAACTACTTTCACTGCTCGGCGGTGCTTATTGTTTAAAAAAAAAAAAAGCAAACAAAAGGCAAACATGGATCTTCGTGCCTGCAAAATTGGAGTGTTAAAAGGATGGGTTTTCCCATGATACCGCTATTGTTTTAACTACTTTCACTGCTCGGCGGTGCTTATTGTTAAAAAAAGCAAACAAAAGGCAAACATGGATCTTCGTGCCTGCAAAATTGAGTGTTAAAAGGATGGGTTTTCCCCATGATACCGCTATTGTTTTAACTACTTTCACTGCTCGGCGGTGCTTATTGTTTAAAAAAAAGCAAACAAAAAGGCAAACATGGATCTTCGTGCCTGCAAAATTGAGTGTTAAAAGGATGGGTTTTCCATGATACCGCTATTGTTTTAACTACTTTCACTGCTCTCGGCGGTGCTTATTGTTTAAAAAAAAAGCAACAAAAAGGCAAACATGGATCTTCGTGCCTGCAAAATTGAGTGTTAAAGGATGGGTTTTCCCATGATACCGCTATTGTTTTAACTACTTTCACTGCTCGGCGGTGCTTATTGTTTAAAAAAAAAAGCAAACAAAAGGCAAACATGGATCTTCGTGCCTGCAAAATTGGAGTGTTAAAAGGATGCTATTGTTTTAACTTCTTTCACTGTTTTGTTTAAAAAAAGCCCAAATATGGATACCGCTATTGTTTTAACTACTTTCACTGCTCGGCGGTGCTTATTGTTTAAAAAAAAGCAAACAAAAAGGCAAACATGGATCTTCGTGCCTGCAAAATTGGAGTGTTAAAGGATGGGTTTTCCCATGATACCGCTATTGTTTTAACTACTTTCACTGCTCGGCGGTGCTTATTGTTTAAAAAAAAACAAAAGCAAACAAAAGGCAAACATGGATCTTCGTGCCTGCAAAATTGGAGTGTTAAAATTGGATGGGTTTTTCCCATGATACCGCTATTGTTTTAACTACTTTGCTTATTGTTTAAAAAAAAAGCAAACAAAAGGCAAACATGCTTCGTGCCTGGTGTTAAAGGATGGTATTGCTTTAAAAAAAAAAAAAAAAAACAAAAGGCAAACATGGATCTTCGTGCCTGCAAAATTGAGTGTTAAAAAGATGGGTTTTCCCATGATACCGCTATTGTTTTAACTACTTTCACTGCTCGGCGGTGCTTATTGTTTAAAAAAAGCAAACAAAAAAGGCAAACATGGATCTTCGTGCCTGCAAAATTGGAGTGTTAAAAGGATGGGTTTTCCCATGATACCGCTATTGTTTTAACTTCTTTCACTGCTCGGCGGTGCTTATTGTTTAAAAAAAAAGCAAACAAAAAAGGCAAACATGGATCTTCGTGCCTGCAAAATTGGAGTGTTAAAAGGATGGGTTTTCCCCTGCAAAATTGATACCGCTATTGTTTTAACTACTTTCACTGCTCGGCGGTGCTTATTGTTTAAAAAAAAGCAAACAAAAAGGCAAACATGGATCTTCGTGCCTGCAAAATTGGAGTGTTAAAAGGATGGGTTTTCCCATGATACCGCTATTGTTTTAACTACTTTCACTGCTCGGCGGTGCTTATTGTTTAAAAAAAAAAAACAAACAAAGGCAAACATGGATCTTCGTGCCTGCAAAATTGGAGTGTTAAAGGATGGGTTTTCCCATGATACCGCTATTGTTTTAACTACTTTCACTGCTCGGCGGTGCTTATTGTTTAAAAAAAAGCAAACAAAAAAGGCAAACATGGATCTTCGTGCCTGCAAAATTGGAGTGTTAAAAGATGGGTTTTCCCATGATACCGCTATTGTTTTAACTACTTTCACTGCTCGGCGGTGCTTATTGTTTAAAAAAAGCAAACAAAAGGCAAACATGGATCTTCGTGCCTGCAAAATTGAGTGTTAAAAGGATGGTTTTCATGATACCGCTATTGTTTTAACTACTTTCGTGGCGGTGCTTATTGTTTAAAAAAAAAGCAAACAAAAGGCAAACATGGATCTTCGTGCCTGCAAAATTGGAGTGTTAAAAGGATGGGTTTTCCCATGATACCGCTATTGTTTTAACTACTTTCTTATTGTTTAAAAAAAGCAAACAAAAGGCAAACATGCTCCTGCAAAATTGCCCATGATACCGCTATTGTTTTAACCGCTATTGTGCTTATTGTTTAAAAAAAAAGCAAACAAAAAGGCAAACATGGATCTTCGTGCCTGCAAAATTGGAGGTGTTAAAAGGATGGATGTTTTCCCATGATACCGCTATTGTTTTAACTACTTTCACTGCTCGGCGGTGCTTATTGTTTAAAAAAAAGCAAACAAAAAGGCAAACATGGATCTTCGTGCCTGCAAAATTGGAGTGTTAAAAGGATGGGTTTTCCCATGATACCGCTATTGTTTTAACTACTTTCACTGCTCGGCGGTGCTTATTGTTTAAAAAAAAAAGCAAACAAAAGGCAAACATGGATCTTCGTGCCTGCAAAATTGGAGTGTTAAAAAGGATGGGTTTTCCCATGATACCGCTATTGTTTTAACTACTTTCACTGCTCGGCCTTATTGTTTTAAAAAAGCAAACAAAAGGCAAACATGGATGGCCTGCAAATTGAGTGTTAAAAGGATGGGTTTTCCCATGATACCGCTATTGTTTTAACTACTTTCACTGCTCGGCGGTGCTTATTGTTTAAAAAAAAAAAAGCAAACAAAAGGCAAACATGGATCTTCGTGCCTGCAAAATTGGAGTGTTAAAAAAAAAAAAGGATGGGTTTTCCCATGATACCGCTATTGTTTTAACTACTTTCACTGCTCGGCGGTGCTTATTGTTTAAAAAAAAGCAAACAAAAGGCAAACATGGATCTTCGTGCCTGCAAAATTGGAGTGTTAAAAGGATGGGTTTTCCCATGATACCGCTATTGTTTTAACTACTTTCACTGCTCGGCGGTGCTTATTGTTTAAAAAAAAGCAAACAAAAGCAAACATGGATCTTCGTGCCTGCAAAATTGAGTGTTAAAAAGGATGGGTTTTCCCATGATACCGCTATTGTTTTAACTACTTTCACTGCTCGGCGGTGCTTATTGTTTAAAAAAAAAGCAAACAAAAGGCAAACATGGATCTTCGTGCCTGCAAAATTGGAAAAAGTGGTAAAGAGGATGGGTTTTCCCATGATACCGCTATTGTTTTTCCCAACTACTTTCACTGCTCGGCGGTGCTTATTGTTTAAAAAAAAGCAAACAAAAGGCAAACATGGATCTTCGTGCCTGCAAAATTGGAGTGTTAAAAGGATGGGTTTTCCCATGATACCGCTATTGTTTTAACTACTTTCACTGCTCGGCGGTGCTTATTGTTTAAAAAAAAAAAAGGCAAACAAAAATTGAGTGTTAAACATGGATCTTCCGCTGCCTGCAAAAAAAAAAAGCAAACAAAAGGCAAACATGGATCTTCGTGCCTAAAATTGGATGGGGTTTTCCCATGATACCGCTATTGTTTTAACTACTTTCACTGCTCGGCGGTGCTTATTGTTTAAAAAAAAAGCAAACAAAAAGGCAAACATGGATCTTCGTGCCTGCAAAATTGGAGTGTTAAAAGGATGGGTTTCCCATGATACCGCTATTGTTTTAACTACTTTCACTGCTCGAGTGCTTATTGTTTAAAAATAAAAGCTACTTTCACTGCTCGGCGGTGCTTATTGTTTAAAAAAAAGCAAACAAAAGGCAAACATGGATCTTCGTGCCTGCAAAATTGGAGTGTTAAAAGGATGGGTTTTCCCATGATACCGCTATTGTTTTAACTACTTTCACTGCTCGGCGGTGCTTATTGTTTAAAAAAAAAACAAAAAAAGGCAAAATGGATCTTCGTGCCTGCAAAATTGAGTGTTAAAAGGATGGGTTTTCCCATGATACCGCTATTGTTTTAACTACTTTCACTGCTCAGCGGTGCTTATTGTTTAAAAAAAAGCAAACAAAAAAAACATGGATCTTCGTGCCTGCAAAATTGATGTTAAAAGGATGGGTTTTCCCATGTGTATTGTTTTAACTTCTTTTCAATAATTGTTAAAAAAAGATGGGTTTTCCCATGATACCGCTATTGTTTTAACTACTTTCACTGCTCTGCTCGGCGGTGCTTATTGTTTAAAAAAAAAAGCAAACAAAAGGCAAACATGGATCTTCGTGCCTGCAAAATTGGAGTGTTAAAGGATGGGTTTTCCCATGATACCGCTATTGTTTTAACTACTTTCACTGCTCGGCGGTGCTTATTGTTTAAAAAAAGCAAACAAAAAAGGCAAACATGGATCTTCGTGCCTGCAAAATTGGAGTGTTAAAGGATGGGTTTTCCCAATACCGCTATTGTTTTAACTATTTCACTGGGTTTTTGTTTAAAAAAAGCCAAAAGGCAAACATGATCTTCGTGCCTGCAAAATTGCCCATGATACTATTGTTTTAACTACTTTCACTGCTCGGCGGTGCTTATTGTTTAAAAAAAAAGCAAACAAAAAAGCAAACATGGATCTTCGTGCCTGCAAAATTGGTGTTAGTGATTTTTCCCCAGATACCGCTATTGAACCACTTTCACTGGGTTTATTGTTTAAAAAAAGCCCAAACATGGATACCGCTAGTTTAAAGGATTTATGATACCGCTATTGTTTTAACTACTTTCACTGCTCGGCGGTGCTTATTGTTTAAAAAAAAGCAAACAAAAGGCAAACATGGATCTTCGTGCCTGCAAAATTGGCAAACATGTGTTAAAAGGATGGGTTTTCCCATGATACCGCTATTGTTTTAACTACTTTCACTGCTCGGCGGTGCTTATTGTTTAAAAAAAAGCAAACAAAAGGCAAACATGGATCTTCGTGCCTGCAAAATTGGAGTGTTAAAAAGGATGGGTTTTCCATGATACCGCTATTGTTTTAACTACTTTCACTGCTCGGCGGTGCTTATTGTTTAAAAAAAAAAGCAAACAAAAGGCAAACATGGATTGTTTTAACTTCGTCGGCCTGCAAAAAACATGGATTGGCCTGCAAAATTGGAGTGTTAAAAGGATGGGTTTTCCCATGATACCGCTATTGTTTTAACTACTTTCACTGCTCGGCGGTGCTTATTGTTTAAAAAAAGCAAACAAAAAGCAAACATGGATCTTCGTGCCTGCAAAATTGGAGTGTTAAAAGGATGGGTTTTCCCATGATACCGCTATTGTTTTAACTACTTTCACTGCTCGGCGGTGCTTATTGTTTAAAAAAAAGCAAACAAAAAGGCAAACATGGATCTTCGTGCCTGCAAAATTGAGTGTTAAAAGGATGGGTTTTCCCATGATACCGCTATTGTTTTAACTACTTTCACTGCTCGGCGGTGCTTATTGTTTAAAAAAAAAAAAAAAAAGGCAAACAAAAAATTGAGTGTTAAAAGGATGGGTTTTCCCAAACATGCTATTGTTTTATCTTCGTGCCTGTTTAAAAAAAAAGCAAACAAAAAGGCAAACATGGATCTTCGTGCCTGCAAAATTGGAAAAGGATGGGTTTTCCCATGATACCGCTATTGTTTTAACTACTTTCACTGCTCGGCGGTGCTTATTGTTTAAAAAAAAAAGCAAACAAAAGGCAAACATGGATCTTCGTGCCTGCAAAATTGGAGTGTTAAAAGGATGGGTTTTCCCATGATACCGCTATTGTTTTAACTACTTTCACTGCTCGGCGGTGCTTATTGTTTAAAAAAAGCAAACAAAAGGCAAACATGGATCTTCGTGCCTGCAAAATTGGAGTGTTAAAAGGATGGGTTTTCCCATGATACCGCTATTGTTTTAACTAACTGCTCGGCGGTGCTTATTGTTTAAAAAAAAGCAAACAAAAGGCAAACATGGATCTTCGTGCCTGCAAAATTGGAGTGTTAAAAGGATGGGTTTCCATGATACCGCTATTGTTTTAACTACTTTCACTGCGCGGCGGTGCTTATTGTTTAAAAAAAAAAAGCAAACAAAAGGCAAACATGGATCTTCGTGCCTGCAAAATTGGAGTGTTAAAAGGATGGGTTTTCCCATGATACCGCTATTGTTTTAACTAACTGCTCGGCGGTGCTTATTGTTTAAAAAAAAGCAAACAAAAAGGCAAACATGGATCTTCGTGCCTGCAAAATTGGAGTGTTAAAAGGATGGGTTTTCCCATGATACCGCTATTGTTTTAACTACTTTCACTGCTCGGCGGTGCTTATTGTTTAAAAAAAAAAAAGCAAACAAAAGGCAAACATGGATCTTCGTGCCTGCAAAATTGGAGTGTTAAAAGGATGGGTTTTCCCCATGATACCGCTATTGTTTTAACTACTTTCACTGCTCGGCGGTGCTTATTGTTTAAAAAAAAAGCAAACAAAAGGCAAACATGGATCTTCGTGCCTGCAAAATTGCTCGGCGGTGTTAAAAAAAAGGATGGATCTTCGTTTTGAGTGTTAAAGGATGGGTTTTCCCATGATACCGCTATTGTTTTAACTACTTTCACTGCTCGGCGGTGCTTATTGTTTAAAAAAAAAAACAAACAAAAGGATCTTCGTGCCTGCAAAATTGAGTGTTAAAGGATGGATCCGCTTCGTGCCTGCAAAAAAAGGCAAACATGGATGTTAAAATTGGATGGGTTTTCCCATGATACCGCTATTGTTTTAACTTTCACTTTCACTGCTCGGCGGTGCTTATTGTTTAAAAAAAAAAAAGCAAACAAAAAGGCAAACATGGATCTTCGTGCCTGCAAAAAAAGGCAAACATTGGATCTTCGTGCCTAAAAATTGGATGGGATTTTCCCATGATACCGCTATTGTTTTAACTACTTTCACTGCTCGGCGGTGCTTATTGTTTAAAAAAAAAGCAAACAAAAGGCAAACATGGATCTTCGTGCCTGCAAAATTGGAGTGTTAAAAGGATGGGTTTTCCCATGATACCGCTATTGTTTTAACTACTTTCACTGCTCGGCGGTGCTTATTGTTTAAAAAAAAAAGCAAACAAAAAAGGCAAACATGGATCTTCAAAATTGTGCCTACCGCTATTGTTTTAACTACTTTCACTGCTCGGCGGTGCTTAAAAAAAAAAGCAAACAAAAGGCAAACATGGATTTCGTGCCTGCAAAATTGAGTGGTAAAAGGATGGGTTTTCCGCTGATACCGCTATTGTTTTAACTACTTTCACTGCTCAGCGGTGCTTATTGTTTAAAAAAAAACAAAAAGGCAAACGTGCCTGCAAAATTGGCAAACATGGATCTTCGTTTAAAAAAAGCCTGGATCAAAATTGAGAAAAGGATGGGTTTTCCCAATACCGCTATTGTTTTAACTACTTTCACTGCTCGGCGGTGCTTATTGTTTAAAAAAAAAAAAAAATTTTCCCAAAATTGAGTACCGATACCGCTATTGTTTTAACTACTTTCACTGCTCGGCGGTGCTTATTGTTTAAAAAAAAAAAAACAAAAGGCAAACAAAATTGCAAACATGGATCTTCGATCTTCGTGTTTTAACCTTTCACTGCAAAAAAAAAAAAGCAAAAGCAAAAGGCAAACATGGATCTTCGTTAAAATTGAGGTTAAAAGGGTTTTCCCATGATACCGCTATTGTTTTAACTACTTTCACTGCTCGGCGGTGCTTATTGTTTAAAAAAAAAGCAAACAAAAGGCAAACATGGATCTTCGTGCCTTGCATGGGTTTTCCAATACCGCTATTGTTTTAACTACTTTCACTGCTTAAAAAAAAAAAAAGCAAACAAAAAGAAACATGGGTTTCCCTGCAAAATTGAGTGTTAAAGGATGGGTTTTCCGATACCGCTATTGTTTTAACTATTTTCACTGCTCGGCGGTGTTATTGTTTAAAAAAAGAAAAACAAAAGGCAAACATGGATCTTCGTGCCTGCAAAATTGAGTGTTAAAAGGATGGGTTTTCCCATGATACCGCTATTGTTTTTTAACTTTTCACTGCTCGGCGGTGCTTATTGTTTAAAAAAAAGCAAACAAAAGGCAAACATGGATCTTCGTGCCTGCAAAATTGGAGTGTTAAAGGATGGGTTTTCCCATGATACCGCTATTGTTTTAACTACTTTCACTGCTCGGCGGTGCTTATTGTTTAAAAAAAAAGCAAACAAAAGGCAAACATGGATCTTCGTGCCTGCAAAATTGGAGTGTTAAAGGATGGGTTTTCCCATGATACCGCTATTGTTTTAACTACTTTCACTGCTCGGCGGTGCTTATTGTTTAAAAAAAAACCAAAGGCAAACATGGATGTTCGTGCCTGCAAAATTGGAATGGGTTTTCCATGATACCGCTATTGTTTTAACTATTTTCACTGCTCGGCGGTGCTTATTGTTTAAAAAAAGCAAACAAAAGGCAAACATGGATCTTCGTGCCTGCAAAATTGGAGTGTTAAAAGGATGGGTTTTCCCATGATACCGGCGGTGCTATTGTTTTGCAAAATTGGAGTGTTAAAGGATGGGTTTTCCCATGATACCGCTTTTCACTGCTCGGCGGTGCTTATTGTTTAAAAAAAAGCAAACAAAAGGCAAACATGGATCTTCGTGCCTGCAAAATTGGAGTGTTAAAAGGATGGGTTTTCCCATGATACCGCTATTGTTTTAACTACTTTCACTGCTCGGCGGTGCTTATTGTTTAAAAAAAAAAGCAAACAAAAGGCAAACATGGATCTTCGTGCCTGCAAAATTGAGTGTTAAAAGGATGGGTTTTCTCCCATGATACCGCTATTGTTTTAACTACTTTCACTGCTCGGCGGTGCTTATTGTTTAAAAAAAAAGCAAACAAAAGGCAAACATGGATGTTCGTGCCTGCAAAATTGGAGTGTTAAAAACGATGGGTTTTCCCATGATACCGCTATTGTTTTAACTACTTTCACTGCTCGGCGGTGCTTATTGTTTAAAAAAAAAGCAAACAAAATGGATCTTCGGCAAAATTGATGGATCTTCGTGTTTTAACTACTTTCACTGCAAAATTGGGCAAACATGGATCTTCGTTAAAAGGATGGGTTTTCCCATGATACCGCTATTGTTTTAACTACTTTCACTGCTCGGCGGTGCTTATTGTTTAAAAAAAAAAACAAAAGGCAAACATGGATCTTCGTGCCTGCAAAATTGGAGTGTTAAAAGGATGGGTTTTCCCATGATACCGCTATTGTTTTAACTACTTTCACTGCTCGGCGGTGCTTATTGTTTAAAAAAAAAAGCAAACAAAAAAGGCAAACATGGATCCTTCGTGCCTGCAAAATTGGGCGTTATTGTTAAAAAAAGCAAACAAAAGGATGGGTTTTCCCATGATACCGCTATTGTTTTAACTACTTTCCCACTGCTCGGCGGTGCTTATTGTTTAAAAAAAAAAGGATGGGTTTTTCCAATACCGCTATTGTTTTAACTAACTGCTCGGCGGTGCTTATTGTTTAAAAAAAAAGCAAACAAAAGGCAAACATCTTCGTGCCTGCAAAATTGGAGTGTTAAAAGGATGGGTTTTCCCATGATACCGCTATTGTTTTAACTACTTTCACTGCTCGGCGGTGCTTATTGTTTAAAAAAAAAAAGCAAACAAATAGGAAAAAATGGATCTTCGTGCCTGCAAAATTGGAGTGTTAAAAGGATGGGTTTTCCCATGATACCGCTATTGTTTTAACTACTTTCACTGCTCGGTGGTGCTTATTGTTTAAAAAAAAAGCAAACAAAAGGCAAACATGGATCTTCGTTACCGCAAAATTGGAAAAGGATGGGTTTTCCCATGATACCGTGTTAAACAAAAGGCAAACATGGATGGGTTTTCCCATGATACCGCTATTGTTTTAACTTTCACTTTCATTGTTTAAAAAAAAAGCTGGATCTTCGTGCCTGCAAAATTGCCCATGATACCGCTATTGTTTTAACTTTTCATTGGTTTAAAAAAAAAGCAAACAAAAGGCAAACATGGATCTTCGTGCCTGCAAAATTGGAGTGTTAAAAGGATGGGTTTTCCAAAAGGCAAACATGATACCGCTATTGTTTTAACTACTTTCACTGCTCGGCGGTGCTTATTGTTTTAAAAAAAAAGCAAACAAAAGGCAAACATGGATCTTCGTGCCTGCAAAATTGGAGTGTTAAAAGGATGGGTTTTCCCATGATACCGCTATTGTTTTAACTACTTTCACTGCTCAGCGGTGCTTATTGTTTAAAAAAAAGCAAACAAAAGGCAAACAAAAAATTGGCAAACATGATACCGCTATTGTTTTAACTTTCACTGCTCGGCGGTGCTTATTGCAAACAAAAAGGCAAACATGGATCTTCGTTAAAATTGGATGTTAAAAGGATGGGTTTTCCCATGATACCGCTATTGTTTTAACTACTTTCACTGCTCGGCGGTGCTTATTGTTTAAAAAAAAAAGCAAACAAAAGGCAAACATGGATCTTCGTGCCTGCAAAATTGGAGTGTTAAAAGGATGGGTTTTCCCATGATACCGCTATTGTTTTAACTACTTTCACTGCTCGGCGGTGCTTATTGTTTAAAAAAAAGCAAACAAAAGGCAAACATGGATCTTCGTGCCTGCAAAATTGGAGTGTTAAAAGGATGGGTTTTTCCCATGATACCGCTATTGTTTTAACTACTTTCACTGCTCGGCAGTGCTTATTGTTTAAAAAAAAGCAAACAAAAAACATGGCAAACATGGATCTTCGTGCCTGCAAAATTGGCAAACATGGATGTTAAATTGAGGATGGGTTTTCCCATGATACCGCTATTGTTTTAACTACCACTGCTCGGCGGTGCTTATTGTTTTAAACATGGACTTTCGTGCCTGCAAAATCGGCGGTTAAAGGATGGGTTTTCCCATGATACCGCTTTGTTTTAAAAAAAAAAACAAACAAAAGGCAAACATGGATCTTCGTGCCTGCAAAATTGGAGTGTTAAAGGATGGTTTTCCCATGATACCGCTTTTGTTTTAACTACTTTCACTGCTCGGCGGTGCTTATTGTTTAAAAAAAAAAAGCAAACAAAAGGCAAACATGGATCTTCGTGCCTGCAAAATTGGAGTGTTAAAAGGATGGGTTTTCCCATGATACCGCTATTGTTTTAACTTCTTTCACTGCTCGGCGGTGCTTATTGTTTAAAAAAAAAGCAAACAAAAGGCAAACATGGATCTTCGTGCCTGCAAAATTGGAGTGTTAAAAGGATGGGTTTTCCCATGATACCGCTATTGTTTTAACTACTTTCACTGCTCGGCGGTGCTTATTGTTTAAAAAAAAAAAAGCAAACAAAAGGCAAACATGGATCTTCGTGCCTGCAAAATTGGAGTGTTAAAAGATGGGTTTTCCCATGATACCGCTATTGTTTTAACTACTTTCACTGCTCGGCGGTGCTTATTGTTTAAAAAAAAAAAAGCAAACAAAAAAGGCAAACATGGATCTTCGTGCCTGCAAAATTGAGTGTTAAAGGATGGGTTTTCCCATGATACCGCTATTGTTTTAACTACTTTCACTGCTCGGCGGTGCTTATTGTTTAAAAAAAAAAAAAAAAGCAAACAAAAAAGGCAAACATGGATCTTCGTGCCTGCAAAATTGGAGTGTTAAAAGGATGGGTTTTCCCATGATACCGCTATTGTTTTAACTGTTTACTTTCACTGCTCGGCGGTGCTTATTGTTTAAAAAAAAAAAGCAAACAAAAGGCAAAAAATTGGAAAAAGGATGGGTTTTCAATACCGCTATGGAACTACTTTCACTGCTCGCCTTTAAAAAAAAGCAAACAAAAGGCAAAAATGGATCTTCGTGCCTGCAAAATTTTTAAAATGATGGGTTTTCCCATGATACCGCTATTGTTTTAACTACTTTCACTGCTCGGCGGTGCTTATTGTTTAAAAAAAAAAGCAAACAAAAGGCAAACATGGATCTTCGTGCCTGCAAAATTGGAGTGTTAAAAGGATGGGTTTTCCCATGATACCGCTATTGTTTTAACTACTTTCACTGCTCGGCGGTGCTTATTGTTTAAAAAAAAAGCAAACAAAAGGCAAACATGGATCTTCGTGCCTGCAAAATTGGAGTGTTAAAAGGATGGGTTTTCCCATGATACCGCTATTGTTTTAACTACTTTCACTGCTCGGCGGTGCTTATTGTTTAAAAAAAAAAACAAAAGGCAAACATGGATCTTCGTGCCTGCAAAATTGAGTGTTAAAAGGATGGGTTTTCCCATGATACCGCTATTGTTTTAACTTTTCACTGCTCGGCCTTATTGTTTAAAAAAAAGCAAAATTGGGATCTTCGTGCCTGCAAAATAAAAGGATGGGTTTTCCCATGATACCGCTATTGTTTTAACTACTTTCACTGCTCGGCGGTGCTTATTGTTTAAAAAAAAAAACAAAAGGCAAACATGGATCTTCGTGCCTGCAAAAATTGGAGTGTTAAAAATGATGGGTTTTCCCATGATACCGCTATTGTTTTAACTTTCACTGCTCGGCGGTGCTTATTGTTTAAAAAAAAAAACAAAATTGATGGATCTTCGTGCCTGCAAAATTGGAGTGTTAAAAGGATGGGTTTCCCATGATACCGCTATTGTTTTAACTACTTTCACTGCTCGGCGGTGCTTATTGTTTAAAAAAAAGCAAACAAAAAGGCAAACATGGATCTTCGTGCCTGCAAAATTGGAGTGTTAAAAGGATGAGTAAAAGGATGGTTTTCCCATGATTGTTTAAAAAAAGCAAACAAAAAAGCAAACATGGATCTTCGCTATTGTTTTAACTACTTTCACTGCTCGGCGGTGCTTATTGTTTAAAAAAAAAAGCAAACAAAAGGCAAACATGGATCTTCGTGCCTGCAAAATTGAGTGTTAAAAGGATGGGTTTTCCCATGATACCGCTATTGTTTTAACTACTTTCACTGCTCGGCGGTGCTTATTGTTTAAAAAAAAAGCAAACAAAAGGCAAACATGGATCTTCGTGCCTGCAAAATTGGAGTGTTAAAAGGATGGGTTTTCCCATGATACCGCTATTGTTTTAACTACTTTCACTGCTCGGCGGTGCTTATTGTTTAAAAAAAAAGCAAACAAAAGGCAAACATGGATCTTCGCCTGCAAAATTGGAGTGGTGCCCAATACCGCTATTGTTTTAACTACTTTCACTGCTCGGCGGTGCTTAAAAAAAAAGCAAACAAAAGGCAAACATGGATCTTCGTGCCTTCTTAAAAGGATGGGTTTTCCCATGATACCGCTATTGTTTTAACTTGTTTAAAAAAAAAAACTTTCACTTGCTGATACCGCGGTGCTTTATTGTTTAAAAAAAAAGCAAACAAAAAGGCAAACATGGATCTTCGTGCCTGCAAAATTGAGTGTTAAAAGGATGGGTTTTCCCATGATACCGCTATTGTTTTAACTACTTTCACTGCTCGGCGGTGCTTATTGTTTATAAAAAAGCAAACAAAAAAAAGCAAACATGGATCTTCGTGCCTGCAAAATTGAGTGTTAAAAGGATGGGTTTTCCCATGATACCGCTATTGTTTTAACTACTTTCACTGGATCTTCGCAAAATTGCGGATGTTTTCCCATGATACCGCTTTGTTTTATTGTTTAAAAAAAAAGCAAACAAAAGGCAAACATGGATCTTCGTGCCTGCAAAATTGGAGTGTTAAAAGGATGGGTTTTCCCATGATACCGCTATTGTTTTAACTACTTTCACTGCTCGGCGGTGCTTATTGTTTAAAAAAAGCAAACAAAAGGCAAACATGGATCTTCGTGCCTGAAAAATTGAGTGTTAAAAGGATGGAGTTTTTCCATGATACCGCTATTGTTTTAACTACTTTCACTGCTCGGCGGTGCTTATTGTTTAAAAAAAAAAAGTAAACAAAAAACAAAACAAAAAAAAAAAACACTCATTAGAATCGTAATAAAACCTAACGTTGATGAAAACGAATTCATTCATTTGTTCTTGAGAATTTCCAACAAAAATATTAAACCCTATTTATAAGATTATTTAATTACAAGAATAATTTTATATTTGCAAAATTCTAAAAACTAATACAATTAAAACTCATGCAATGGAATATTTATCATTTACTAATTTATAAAGAAATAAATATGAAAATACTTTTTTATTCAGTAATTAAGAAATATTTAGTAAATTGTTAGATATGTGAACAAACTCTAATGAAATTCTCATTATTTATTATTTCATAAAGTTTAAATCAATTGGCAATCAACCAATGTTTTACCAATCATTCCAATAAAAAAATCAAATAAATAAATGGTGTTTTTTATTTTTGTTTTCAATTCTTAAGAACAAAGATAATGTCTAAATGTTTAAGTTTTATTACAATTCTAATTATCGCTTTTTAAAACAATAAACATTACCGAGCAGTGAAGGTATTTAAATTAATAGCGGTGTCAAGGTGAATTCCGTCCTATTGACCCTTCGTTTTTTATATACACAAAGATCCGAGTTTGCCCCCTCCCTGAAAATAACGTTTTGAAAACAAAATTGTTGCTCACAGTATTTTTTGACAGTTCAGTAGTACGAGAAGGGGAAAAAGTCTTTTTTTCCTGTGAGAATGGTAATTACGAGGGCGAAACTTAATTTAGTTGCCTTTGATCCACGTTGATGGTCGACTGGTATGCGAGTAGCATGGGCTCTTTCGGCATGTCGAGGCTAGAATTCGCCCTGTGTGTATGATTGCTTTTTCTGTGTGTGTGTTTTTTTTTTTTTTTTTTTTAAAGAAAAAAAAAAGAAGAGGAACAAAAAAAAATGCGTATGTATGTGTAGGGAGGATTTTTTCTTAATGTTTTTATTGGTTCTAAAACTTTTGTTTCGAGTCACGTGAAGGGTTTCCTACCATGTACTCACTGTTCGAATTTTTTGCCGGGGAAATTGGCGGTAAATTTGTTTGATACGTAACATAAAATTTTATTTTTAATTAGAGTTTTCGACTGGTTCGAAATTATTTGGTTATTTTTTCAAATTGACAACATAAAATAAATGAAAACTTAGACAGATTTAAGAAATCTTTGAAGCCATTTGAGTGAATGAAATATTTAACGTATTTATTTAATAAAACCTACTCATTATAGATCTAATCATTTGACTGTTAAAAGTATTAATGAAGTTATTTACTAAATCCCATAGACTATAAAAGTTTTAGAGAGAATTAAATTTTGAAGTATTTGTTTAAAAAATCCTACGTATTAAGATATGTAAACATTAGCGTGAACAGAAAATTTGAGGTGTTTGGCTAATACACGTTATAAATATAGTCATGGGATTGAAAATCTTGAGTAATTTGTTTAATAAATCCAATTCGTTATACATATAATCATCAGAGTGAATCAACATTTTTGAGTTATTTGTTTAATAAACTTTACGCATTAAATATATAATCTAGAGTGAATGAAAGTTCTAACGATTTTGTTTAATAAATCCTATTCATTATATATGTAATCGTTATAGCAAACGAAAATTCTGACGATTTTGTATAATAAATCCTATCTATATAATAAATGCGAATGTCTGTTTATGACTCTGTCCACACTTTTTCAATTAAAGGGACGCAACTCTCTAACTTTCAATAACTCATGTTACAGGAATTTTGGATTCCCGCGTTTTCTGCGATTGTTTTCTGCGAATGTTTTACGTTATTTTTTGCGACTAATTGTTTGTACGATAATTTTTATAACTTGAAGATAAAATAAAATAAATTTAGCAATAATCGAAATTAATTGCGAAATCCAACGAAAGTCACCCATGAAATAAAAATAATTGTTTATACAAATTTGTTCAATAAACCTTATTAATGTTCGTTTACTGTTAAGAGTAAACGAACATTCTGAGAACGTAGTTAATAAATACTATTCTGTATATACGTAATCGATAGAGTAAATGAAAGTTTTTTTTAGCTGTCCTGGGTATGGCGATAAAATAGATCCGCGTCCCGGGTAAGACGATAAACTACGTCCAACAGGAAAGCCTCTGATCAGGGGGTTTTGAAGAGCGTGGAACCACCTCTTAATTGCTGGTGTTCCCAGGTCCACCCTAGCCGGGGTAGTAGCACTTGTTAGGGTCCCAGCTATGGGCAAATAGTTAACCTCCAAACTTGGGTCAAAATACTATGAAAGTGTAAAAATAGGTTTTAATACCAGAAATAGTTTGTAAAAAATTATTACCAGCAATAATTTTTGAAGGAAAAATTATTACCAACAATACTTAAATATATATATATATATATATATATATATATATATATATATATATATATATATATATATATATATATATACCAACTATACACTTTTGCAAATAAATATTACCAGCTATAAATTTTTTTAAAATATTACCAGAAATAGATTTTTGAAGGAAAAAAAAAATATTACTAGCAATACTTTTTTGTGAAAAAATATTACCAGCCATAAAAATTATCGGCATTGAATAACCCATTGAGGTTGACATGCCGTAAAACAAAAACCAAACCGAAAGTTTTTAGTAGTTGGTTAATAAAACCTACATGTTATATATGCATTAGATTACATGTAATTTTTCACAATTGTTTATTAAGAAATCCTCTGTCTTATTACGGTTTATTACATAAACTGCTTTTTTCACTGGTGATGAATTATAAATTGTATGTATGTTCAAGACATAATACTCTTTTCTTGTACGCCGAAAATAAACACGGATTTAAATTCGTCACTGGCAGTAAATGAGTTGTCAGTACGCGATGACCTCTGACTTTTGACCACAAGTGACAGGCAGCGACAGGCCACTGGCACTGTCCCGTTAGTGATTCTGATCGTAACAATGGGTCATCTATCAGTGACTCGTCTCTGTCAGTCAGTCAAAAAAATCATCTCAAAAAAGCAAAAGCATTTCGTTCATCCATTAAGTTTACTGACTACTTTTTATTTTTTTTTTAAATCTCCGCTTTTCTTTCCTTAAAAAAATATTGGTAGTAAAAATGTGTGCAATTTTTCTTTATGTGCAGTATGATCATTGCTCTCCACAACTTCCTGTCCTTTGTAGCTCTTAATAAATTTTGTCTTTTTGTTATTTCTCCTAAACCTTGTTCCGCCATCCATTTACTCAAGCTCACTAAATTTTTTATATGTTGTTTTCCTCTGTCCAGCTCGCCTTTAGTTTAATCTGTCCTGTGAGTATCAGATTTTCCAAACCCTCTTTTCTCATTATGTACCGATGAAATTTCAACTGACTCTTTCTGATGTTAAGTATATGTTTTCTTTTTGTTTCCATTTTCTCTAATAGTTCATCTTTGCTCACATATTCGGTCCATGGTATTCTCAGCACCATCTGCAGAGCCATATTTCTTTTGTTTGAAGTCACTTCCTCATCTTTGAGGAGATTGTTCAGCATCCAGGAAGACAGATATCACATAACAGTTCAGTACTCTTTTCTTTGCAATGCCAATCGTAAAAACAAAAAAACAAAAACGTTGTGGTCCCACAATTGTTTATATTTGTTATCTTTGGCCGCATGAAAGAGTGTCTAGAGAGTTAAGCTCCCGGGTTCAAATCTCACTAGAGTCAATTTGTTAAAAAAGGAGACAGCTTGATAATAAAATGGTATAAACAGTTGGGAAGTTGGGTGTCGATTCAATTGTCAAGTCAGCTGTTATGAAAGTCAGTTTACTATGTCGTTAGAAAAAGTTTTGTATTAAAACATTTAGATGCAGTCCTAGATTGACATCTTGGTCTCAAAATGTCCTTGTTGAAATTGTTTTGTTGTAAGTTCTATGGCAATAATTTCTTCTTCCACACTTCTCGCTTGTGGAACTTACATCCGAATTTCTGCTTACGTATCAACCACGATTTTCAAAAATTTACACAAAGACGCTACATATGAATTGTTGCACTTTTCATGTTGCTTCCCCCCAATATATATATATATATATATATATATATATATATATATATATATATATATAATATAGAAGAGAGAAGTGGCAAACATTTTTGGTTTCAATATAGATTTTTTAAATATATATTATTTTCCATATTTTTGCTACACGGGTTTTGGGGTTTTCGACTTTCTTCAGGCGAAGGGTAGTTATTTCCACATATTATTTAATGGAATTAATTTTTCCTTGTGTTTTCTGGTGTTTAACCATTGTCTTTTGTGTGTAGTAGTAGTCCAAATTTTCTTGGGCATGCGAAGAAAATATTTTTCTGCTTAAGGGATAATAAAACAATTAGAATTGGTCAGAGAAAGGAGGAAGGAAGGAGGTCTTTATTCTTATCTTTTTATAACCTTTGTATCTTTTTTAAACCCATCTCCATTTTTTGTGTATTGTGTGTGTTTTTGCTAGTATACGTATACATATTCCTTCTCTCTTTCTCTCTCTCTCTCTCTCTCTCTCTATCTATATATATATATATATATATATATATATATATATATATATATATATATATATTTTATTATAAGGAATTAGTATATATATAGACACGTATATACAGACACTTCCCTATGGTGAGTAGGGTTCGTGTATGTGAGTGTGTGTGCGTGTGGTCTGTCTTGTGTGTTTGTTTTTGCCAGTATGTATATATATTTATTCGTTCTTCATAGATATTTTGTGTGCGCGTGTGTGCGTGTGTGTGTGGACCGACTGATGTGTTCGGCCATTATGTGTGTATGCTGTATTATATATAGGTAATTGATCTACATGGTCTTGTACTGGCCAGTGGAATTGATACAGAGTTTGGTTGGTGTGCGCACCGACTACATTCTTACCATCTTGGATTTGTCTGGGAGTATAAGGGTTCTTATTTTCGCACACTATAGTCACTGACCGCCTGATGATTGCACGAGGGCGTATGAAACTGCCCACTTGAAATGTGATTTAAAATATATTAAAGCTCTTAAAGCCTAATATAGAGCACTCTTTTTTTCCTGTGTGCAATCTTAAGCAGGTTCTTTTAGGGAGCTGCTTATTCTTATATATATATATATATATATATATATATATATATATATATATATATATATATATATATATATATATGAATTATACTCGGTTCGTTAAAAACCGTAGATGGCGCAATTTGCACGTATATCAAAGCAAATTGAAAAAAAATCGTCCACTACCTTAAATTTCCAGTACAAAGGAAAAAAAACAAGCGTGTAAGATAAAACGTAGAGTTCTCAATACAAAGGAGCAAAAGAGGTTCGAGTCTGTCTGTCTGTATGTCTCTCTCTCTCTCTCTCTATATATATATATATACATATATACACTAGTAATAATCTTATAAGTATAAGAAAATTATACTCGTTCGGAAAACCTTCGGTGTCTTGATTTGCAAATAATCAAACCAATACCAAAGGGGGAAAAAGGTATAAAAAAAAGAAAGAACCAAGAACAAGTACGTCAGCCGAAAATAATCGTCTAGCATCCAAATCCAAAGTCCCAAGAAAAAAAACCCCGATACGAGTAAGCAAAATAACTAAATAAAGTGCTCAATATGTTAAGTAGAGCAGACCTAGTTAAACCCTATATATATATATATATATATATATATATATATATATATATATATATATATATATATATATATACACACAACATTAACATTAAGGCATTAATAATTATAACCAAGGTTCGTTGTTAAGTTTTTTGAATTCTCATATATTTGTATTTTGATTGGTCGTTGTAGCTTATGTAACAGCGTTTCCCCTATTGAGGAGTGTTTGGTTGATTTGAATCTTTTAAAATTCTTTATTCTAAATTCAACATCATCACTTGAGAAGACACCAGAAGTGATGAAACAAAATGGCTATTTTTGTAATGATGTTATAACCTGTTTATGTTTAATGTTTGAATATATATATATATATATATATATATATATATATATATATATATATATATAGTATTCTATGTTCCAAAATTTGCCGACTCCTTTTTTACACAAAAACAGATATGAGAGGCTGATATAAATATAAGAAAAAATCGCTTATTGATTGGTTAAATGCTAATCTAACGTTGATATAATTTAAGTAGAATAAGTTTCATTACAAACAAAATAAAACCCCTTCATTTTAACGGTCAGTCGTGTACTTGTAATAATATTAATAATAATAATAATAATAATAATAATAATCTTTGTTGCAATAACAGATTCTCTCATTATATCTCTCGGTAGACAGTATGTACATCTGGAGATGCTTAAGCAGTAATGTCCGACTGTTTTCAGGATCAGTAAAAGACATCATGGATATCCCGGGGAGATGTTAGTAAGATCTGTTCGACGCTTTTTGGAAGTCGTAGATGAAGGGGAATGATGTGTGCATTGCCACGTCTGTACGACTCTTCGGCAGTCTCTTGAGATGAAGGCAGTAGTTTGGCCTCCGTGCTTAGACCACTGACTCATCACCACCTGCCGCGGAGGGAGAACGCTTTGCCACCTCAGAAAATAGTTCCCGTCCAACGATTTTGCAGTTAAAACAGACGATAGCCACTCGGGTTTATTAGAAAAACTTATGAAAAATACAGAACCTATTTTTGAAAGTAGCTTGCTGTGTCTTTTGAGGGTCCATTTCTCAACCAGACGGTTTTCAGACATCATTTAATATTATGCGGTTGGATGTCGGCGGGTTACTTTATTTTAGCTGGCGTTCTTTTTTCACCTCCTCCTTGCCTCTACTTCTTTCGCGTTGCCAACCGAAAAACAACACAAACACACGTCGTTCTGTTCGAGATAGAAAGTCATAAAACAAAACATTCCTTTGGAAGAACACGTTGCAATTAATTATTGAAATATTTCTGTTTATCAACTTTACCGCCTTTTACAAAATGATTTCTCCAACTCGTAATATCTTTAACAAATCTTGTGTTCCTGGGGTTTTCAAATGCTTAAAATTGTGTTTATTACTTAAGTCGTCTTTGTCTCTTAACCATAAAACGACATGCCAAGCGGGCGAAAACGAGAAAATTCATTTTTAAAGGGTAGCTTTTTTTTTAATGATTTTATTTGTTTTAATTATATGCAAAATTTTAACGTGGAATTTTGAGTGGTGAATATTTTGCATTGTAATCAGTATAGCTGATCCAGGAGAATGACTCATTGAACCCTCTCGATATATTGTTTTCCGCTGAAATGAAGTAGAAAGATATTGAATCAATTGCTGGGTTTGCTGCTAAGAAAGTTGGTTTCTTGTGTCGTGCTAAACAATTTTTCTCGCTAGAATCTATCTTATACATTTATAACTCTCATTCGTCTGTGCATTGAATATTGCAGTCACATCTAGTCTGGTGCTTTTATGTATTTAGAGATTTCTTGATAAAATCCAAAGAAGGATCTACAATGATATTGATTCTGACTTGTCATTTTATCTTAAGTCACTTTCCTACCGTCATAACATAGATTCATTATACCTTTTTTATATATGTTTTCATGGTAATTTTTTGATGAGTTTTTATTTTTGGTGCGTAAACTTTACGAATTTAAGCGCAGTACTAGATTGACAGCTAGGTCTCACTATTTTACAGCTGAAATTTCTAGATGTAACCGTAAGTTCTATGCTAATGGTTTTTTCTCCTGCACTTCGCGCTTGTGGAACTCTTTTCCTTGATTACCAGTCAAAAATTTAAATGTTAATCATTATCTTTTCTCTTTCTTTTATTGTTTCCTCTCATTAATAATGTTTTTTTTTTCTTTTTATCATATTCTTTCAAATTCGGTCAACCCTTGCATCTTAGTGGTTTTATTGCCTTGCTTTAGGTGAAATGATTAAAAAAATATTCAACTTGTCCAAAAAGGAGAAGTAAACGAAATGAAGAAAGCAAATACAAGTTTCTGTAATGAAGAAATAGTTGTGATGATTTTACATATTTTTTAGTTCAGTCTCTTCTTATGAAGAGATTTTTCTTAATGATTCCTCTTGCTACCTGGACTTAAACATTTACTCGAGCTGTTGTTCATACTGATGATCTTTCTTTCTATGTGCCGTGTCCTTTCAGGACGTAGGCGATCATGGCTCTCCACCTTCCTCTATCTCTTGCAGCTCTCAGCAAGTTCCTTTCCTCTGCCACCTCTCCCAGACCACGTTCTGTCACTCACTTGCTTAAAGCCGCTAGGTATGTCATGCATTGTTTTCACTTGTCTCTCTTTCCCTCTATTCGACCCGTGAGTATCAGATTCTCTAGGCCCTCCTTCCTCATTATGTGTAGCAGGAATTTCAGCTGCCTCTTTCTGATGTTAAGTATAAGCTTCCTCCTTGTTTGCATCCTATCTACGACCTCATTGTTGCTCACACACTTGGTCCATGATATCCTTAGCATCCTTCTGTAGAACCACATCTCTGTCTTCTTGAGTCTCTTCTTAATCTTTGAGGAAATCTTCCAACATTCGATGCCGTAAAGAAGAACAGATGTCATGTAACAGCTCAGTATTCTTTTCTTTGTTACCAAAGAAATCCTCCTGTCTCGCAATACTCTGCCCAGCTTTTGGAATGCGTCCTTGGCCATCCCAATATGTCTACAGATCTCAGTGTCGCATTTAGTGACCGGAAGTTGTATTAAGCACAAGAAGTATTTAATGAAAAAAAAAATAACTTGACTCTATTCTAAAGTGTATTACTTGATAAGTATAAACTTTCTAATAGCTTAACTATCGATGCTTAAAAGCTGGAACTTTACAGATTAATAATTAGATATTTGATTTAAATGTGTAAGTTTTAACTTTTTTCCATAAATTATAATTTAATTAAATTTCAGGTTGCGATATCATATCTTCTTATTTCCAATTAAAAGAAGTTTTAATTTTGTCTGCAACTAATAGAATATATTCTCGTAATATATCCATTATATGTTGTATCTAATGTGTTAATTTTAACAAATCTTAATTTACATATATCTTTACAGTTTTTCTTCATAAACACTACAAGATTGGCAACTCGATGTCACCGTTTTACTGTTGAACGACCGAAATGTGACCATCACTTCTTTCTTTAACAGTTAATTTTCTCGCACTTCTTACCTGTGGAACTCCCTCCAGATTTCTTACCCTGCCATCTACATTTTTCAAAAATTTAAATTCTCACTGTCTTCTGTCTTCCTGAACCTTGTTCCTTTGTTGACCTTTCTTCATTCTTCCTCACTAAAGTCTTCTCATTCTCTTTTACTCCCTGCAATCCCCTGTGTCTTAGTGCCATTATCGCTTTGACTGAGATAAACGATTAAAAAAAGATGATAAAAAAAGAAAAAACAATCAAAACAAATTATATGTTTCTAAATTTCTTATTTTTTAACAGTATGACAGTCAAGGTCGAAGCCCGTTGCAGTTTCATAATTGGATTCTACATGTTTCATTCCATATGTTTCGCAGAGGAAGGTCATGAAATAAAATTTATGGGTCACTTCCTGGTAAGTCGAGGTTCACCTTAAACAAATTCACGCCATAGGCACTTTCTCCATTTACAAAGCCAAACGGAGATAGGGAATAGGTGACGAGAACAGGTTTTGGTGAAACTGGAAGCTTCTAGTCCTGAGCCTGCATATTGGTGGCAAATTTAGTCATCAACGTCATCACAGTAAAGGAAGCGACCAGCAAAAAAGAAATTAAATTCTTGGTTATGAGATCAAGCTGACGACGGCGACGACTCAAGGCCGGATAAAACTGGTTCAGGGCCTGTAGTATGTTATAAAGGCGTCCTGAATTAAAAAAAAATCGGCATGAATAATAAATCATAAATTATTTGCTAGCATCGTGATGGAGCTTAGAAAAAAGATAAATATTTAGCTTACAGTTTGTCCCAAAATAATGTATACACTCTTTGAATCGTTATAACTTATTCAATTTATGTATTTTGACTTGTCAATAAGATTAATACAAGAGAAAGAATACACATTTAAAGAATTTAATAGTAAAATATACAAAAAACATAGAAAATTAACTTTAATAAGATAAAAGCTACTTGGGGCAATGGCAGAATGTTCATATAATGATGAGTTCACATCAAGTGCTCAAACTGGTTGCCGTTCTGTTCAGTACACTTTTCTTATCTTGAAAACAAACGTCCAGTATCATTTCCTCTGGTATTTGAGCACATTCTTCTTCAATTGCTATTCTCATTTCAGCAATTGTTTGAGGTTTCCTGCTGTAAACTTTGTCTTTTCGAAACCCCCACAAAAAGAAATCCAAGGGTGTCAAATCTGGTGATCTAGGGGGGTATGCAACTGTCCCTCTTCTTCCAATCCATCTGTTTTGCATATTTTCATCCATATAAGTTCTCACATCACGGTAATGTATTATTAACTATTAATATTTAAAGAGTGTATACATTATTTTGGGACACCCTGTATATCCGTGGTTCGCAAATTGGAGCACACGTCCCGGGGGTGGGGGGCAATTTTATTTTTATGGGGGTGCAATTCGAGAATGAGTTATTAACACTGAATTTTTTTCTAGTGTGTCTGTGTGAGTATGATTGTGTGTGCGAGTTAATAAATACGGTGCATAGACAGTATGCATACATAAAAATATTTGTGTACACGTATGTACATGTGGAATTACGTATGGCCGAGAGGTTAGAACGTTCTGACCATGAGTTCGAATCTCACCAGGGTCGATTTGTCAGGAGACTTCCTGATGTTATCGGTATATCCCAGCGTGTGGCACCTTCGAAAAGTGCCTGAAATCCATATCGCGGGTTGACCCAAGCCTTGTGAGTGAAATTGGGTAGATGGAACCCTTGGGGGCCGTCGATAGCTGTGCTAGCACGAAGTCACAAGTCATCGTGGCCGAGGGTTTGAGCATGCTGGCCTTGTTCAAATTGTTGATCACGATAGATAACGCGCTCTTTCCCAGAAACTGTAACTAAGGTCTGCTCAGCATAGTTGCAGTATCAACTAAAAGTGGGCTCTGTGGGTGTTGAACAAACACAAATGCGCCCTATCAAGCGCCTGCAATAGGGATTGGCTAGCCGCCCAAGTAAAACGGGTATCCTCGATAACGAGTGGCCATCTATACGTATGTACTCTCTCTATATATTTATATTAGTAACAATATTTTTTTATAAATATTGTAAAATTCCAAAATTAGTCAGTTATGTGCCATGGCGATCATGTATCTTTCGATACATGACTCACCCCCCGCCCCCAGTAGGCTGCCATTTCTTTCTGCGGTAGATCAGTTGCCATTCAAGGTCTGTCCTGCTATTTACCCAGAGCCGAGGGTGGGTGGGGGTTAAGAAGAGGAGGATTCATACCTTTCCCAAAAGTATTAACAGTTAAGTGAATGTAATGGATTCGACTGGAATTCGAACTCGGCTCTCAGATTTCTCAATCCGAGCCGCTATCCATTACTCCACCGTGTCTTGCAGTTGCGGTTGCATATATGCAGTCTTAAGGAAAGTTATGGTAATAGCCTTTTAGGCTTCCTCCACGTGAATAGGAGTTCGCTTTTTGAACAATAAGAATTATATGTCATAAGTGGCGGGGGGCATCAGGATTTTAGAAATTCCAAGGTGGGGTGATGGAGAAAAAAGGATGGGAACCACTTATATAAACAAAACTAGAGAAATATGCAAGTGATATTTGAGTAGATTTTACGCTCTCAAACTAATGTTACCCAAAATAATGAAGAACTGAAGATGCAGAACCCAACCCCCCGACATGTAATCATTGCTAGATAGTAAGCTTCAAAGTAATTAAGATGGGGCCCTCGAAAATGTGAGGCCCTCGAAAAAAAGAAAGGGCTCGTAATATCTGCAACTTTTGCAACTAGGTTAATCCACCAATGTGATATTCCTGAAAGCATTCATTGCACAATAGAATTAGGCATTCTTTGCACTAAGTTGTTACATTTTTCGTCATTTTTTTCCTTTGAGAAGTAGGCATTGCTTTGTTCTTCCGGCTTTTTATTTAATATTTGCAGGCAATTACTCCAGGCAATGACGTAACCTCGTGAATCCTCGAGTTGCCAATTTGTCATTTAGGCTCGAATCATAAATGAATGATGCCTGTACTGTTGGGAAAAAGTTTAAATCATCAATCAATGATATCCACTGATTTCCAATAAAACATTAATTGATGATGCCCACCGGTTATTGGTTAAGGCAGTTGGGGCTTTTCAACTTGATTTCTGCTCGATTAGCAAAATCGTCATCAATAATAACCTGTATCCTAGAATTTCTAATTAGTCATTTAAACTCCGATCATAAACAAATTATACATGTATCTTTGGAAAAAAATGTCTAAATCAGGCATGGGTAACCTTTTTCGAACTGAAGGCCGCATGAGACACAGTTCATCATAAAGCAGGCCGCACTACTAAAAAAACAAAAAAAACAAAAACAAACAAAAAACAAAAACAAAAAAAAACAGGAAATTTTTCATGAAAGATACGGCGGCCATTTTCCCAATAAAAGAGCATGCGCATTAGCATTTGCCTTAGAAATGAGGAAAAGTCGATTTTTTCCTTTGGAGAAAAGATTACTTCTAGAAAAAAAAAATGAAATCTTGGTATAATATTATCATTGATGATAGAGTGACTAACACACACTGTTGTATGTGATTTGTTTCTAATTTATTCATTTGAGTATACAAAATATTTATGAAAAAAGTATATTCATCTCCTGAGAAAATTAATTACCACTGACGTTTCCTGTTTCTGAAGCAAATGATGTTTACACATATGATCTTCCTTAGTGAAAATTGCTTATGGTTTAAAATATTGACAACGTTATCTTCAACGAAAAGTTACAAAATTCAAGAAACATTGTATTTAATCATTGTTTATGTATGTGGTTATGCATGAGAGAGTGTGTGAGTGAACAAGGGAGAACGAAAGTAAGCAAATAACAGTTTAATAAACTTTATTTGCTTCATGAAATTAGGCGCGCCATTCAGAAAGCCAATCGGGTCTCATGTGGCCCACGAGCTGCAGTTTGCCCATTGCTAGTTTAAATCATTGGCAATATCTGATGATTCCCAGTGAAATATCAATTGATGAGGTCAGGCATTTAGTAGTATCGTTTACATTTTTTTGTCTATGAAACCAATAACATTTTTAGTGAAGTCTGTGAGTCAAGGCTTCCATTTCGAATGTCACCTTTTTTTCAAAGATAGAAGGGCTATACATACAAGTCTATGCACTCATATGTAAATGCGTCAATACTTATATATCACTCCGCAAAGTAAAAGAAACAAACTGTTAGAAGATGGGTATATACTCGAGTATAGTGCGGGCTTTTATGATCGATTTTTAAGCAAAAAATAGGGAGTCGCACTATACAGAAGTAATGTTTTTTTGAAGAGGTTAAAAATCATACGTTTTCGGTGACCGGTTGCAATATACATCAGATAATTCTTTTCTGCCAGAAATTCAAAGGTATACATTAAGCCGACTTATACACGAGTATATATAGTATTCTATAATTAGAAAAACAGTAAAAAATGGCCGTGTAGTGATTTCGTATAGCATATACTATATTCGAATAATAATAAAAAATTCTCTAACATTTATATTTACCAACTTTAGATTAGTGAGGATCAAGACCACAAGTATAGAAATAGTGAGAAATAAATTTATCAACAGTCAGTGCCGGATTATAACCTTGTGGGGCCTCTAGGTTAATGAAATTATGCCCCCACCCACAGACGGAGCCACCCGTCTTTAATAATTTTTGCTCGTGATATATTTTAGCAACATAGCTTATTGACAAATTCTTTAAATAAACTAGAATAGCTATCTTTTGTTTGTCAATAAAAATATTCTTTAAGAAATACTATTATGTTACTCTTTGTTATATAAGAATAAAGTGTCGCTGCCGACACTTGAGTTTGAACATAGATCGTCAGAGAGTAAACACAGGCGATCCCATTGTTGAATTAAGTAGACCACGTGACCATAGAGGAAACGCACAATTGATCGTTATTTCTAGTCTATCCTCTATACTATACGGGTCTGCACTTCTATTGTCTCCGCTATTACTATACGGACCGCTATTCTCTACTCTTTTCACTTTACTATTTCTCTATTCAGATAACTATACAGGTTACTTTTCTAGCGAGTTTTATCGAGCAAGTACTTTTAGTGCGAATGATATTCGAAAGTGTCTGACACCAGTATTGTTCAACAGCGTTACTATAGTTGTATCGGCGATTACAAAGTCTCTACTACAACGAGCATTATGAAAGTGACAACGAGTGTTCGTTGATATCACAAAACTATTTATTTCAACACAACTGCAGTAAAAACAGTTTTTTTTATAATCAGCATTATATTAATAAAACAATTTAAATATATGTTTGTCACACTGATATAATCTCAGTTTATGAAAATAATTAGAAGTTATGACATCTAAAAAATTAAATCACTATTTTATAAAATTTCTAAGATTTAAACATTCTGAAATAAAATCAAACATGTCAGCTACTTGAAACACAAAGACGCAAATTAAAACATTCTTTTCTTTGCTTTGCTTTCTGCTAAGTCAAATAAATACGAGTTTGTCATATTTATATCATTTCAGTTTATGAAACTATTTAGATGATATGGCAACTAGAAAATTAAAATCATTTCTTTAATAAAGCTTGAGGGACCCGGAGCTGTAGTCTATACTAGACTAGGATAACCCGGCCTATAGTACTAAAGATCGTTGAAGCTTGCTGTTACCCATCGTAGAACATTTCGAAGTACGAATTGAATACTAAGTTTTCTTAGTTTAGTCTCGTTCAATAGTTCTTAGTTTAGGTCTCGTTGAAAGGGGAGGTAACTGGCAACCAAGGGAGGAATTTCAAATATAAAGAGGTGGAATTTTTCACACGGGAAAAATTAAATAAATTTCAATGTTTATGATCCACTAAAATAATGATTTCCTTTTTCGTTGAATTGCAAATAATTAAAGTAATTTAGTTCCGTAACTTGTTTTAATAATTCTATCTTTAAAAGTATAATGGTGAAAACATCACTTTAAAATGGGGGGGGGGGAGGGTACTGAGGAAGCCTGGAACTAAAAGGGGATTGTGAGAACTAAGTACAGCATTGTTAATAAGGGTTGAATTCTTTTCAATTCTAAACCAGAGATGGCCAAGCTTACTTAATAAGCTTACCTTATAAGAAACTTTGAGAGCCAACAGATATAAAAAATTCCTCTAACCCTGTGCGTGATAAAGTAAATATACACTTGAGATCTCTCTGAGTCTTTCACCGACTCGACAATTAACCTCCACGTTGTGATTCGATTCCAGTTTGCGTCTGTGTGACCAAAAAGGTGGAAAGGTCCCATAGACATTCACAACGGAACGAATGAAGAAATAATTCCACAGCGAGAAATTGAAAATGCGAATCCTGTTTCCAACACATTTTGTTATTTATTCACGGATTTCCTAGCATAAGTAGGTAGCATTTGGGGCAACTTAGCTGCTTCTGTCTTCTCTCATGAAAGACTAACGGACCTGATCTTCGACTCTGCGCATGACTACATCACGACCCGCGGCTCGTAACTCGCCAACGTGTGGTTCGAAACTACTCTTTCTAACCGTAACTCTTTATATAAGTCTTCGGTCGGAACTTTCTAACTTCTAAACAAGTGACACTTGATCCCAGAAGCTTTATTTATTAATTTATTTCACTTTCCCATGGACTACCTGTGGACAGCGGGTAGCCTTTTTGAGTTTATTGTTGATGCAATCATAAAGCATGGTCCGGATAACTTCTTGTGTGTTCTAATCATGACCTTGTCCCTTTGTGTCGCAACATCTTATATGGTAACATGGGCAACTTCTTGCAAAAACTCTCATACTTATACGTTTGTAGATAAATGTTATATGGCACATGTAACACGAAGTCCTCTTGTCTGTTTAGGCATTACTGTTACAATGTTCGTTTAGCCGATTAATCTTCGTAGTGTTGCCATATTCACGACGTTTCGGCTGTTGTATGCTTCGGCCTTCTTCAGGTGATAGGAATTTTGAACCGAATCCTTTATTTCCTCCAAAGAGGTAGATTGTTCTAGTTCCACGTGCAAAGCCTCTTCCGGATATCTCAGTTATCTTCCTTTAACTCAGCTTACCGTTTTTTTTTGTTCACCACCGCCGTAGCCAGGTATTGAACTCACAACTCTTTGGATCAAGTCAACGCTTTTATTCACAGAGCCATGTGTCTATCTACCCTGGTTCAGTTTTTTGACGTCGTGCATATGATAATAAAGATGAGGACAACAGTTTGAACAATATAATTAGTTAGCCATTAATTTTAACAAGATAGAATGGATGGTCATTGGCAAGAAAATAGCCGAAGGTTTGAGCTACGAATCTGAAATGTCAACATCAAGCAATTAAATCAATTTAACTCTCTGGGGAATGTT
Source organism: Acanthosepion pharaonis (assembly GCA_903632075.3). Classification (NCBI taxonomy): domain Eukaryota; kingdom Metazoa; phylum Mollusca; class Cephalopoda; order Sepiida; family Sepiidae; genus Acanthosepion; species Acanthosepion pharaonis. Next base: position 3,633,015 of record CAHIKZ030004896.1, on the reverse strand, counting down.
GTAACGGACAACAGAAAATACGACACGAAAATCCGAAGGCGCATTGGAATAGCGGAATATGCCTTTCAAAAGCTAAACGAAGTAACAAGATAGAAGAAAATTTCGTTAGAAACAAAGAAAAGAGTTCTAGACTGTTATTTAATATCAGTCCTCCTATACAGTAGTGAATAAAATTTTCTTCACAGATAAAAATCAGACTTGAGGCAAAAAGAGATGTGGTTCGCTAAGAATACTATGGAGGGAACATGTGAGCAACGAGGAATATTTAAGGAAAATGTTGACAAAAAGACAGTTGTACTTAGAATCAGAAAGAGACGGTTGAAGTTTCTGGAACATATAATGAAGAAAGAGGGCTTGGAGAATTTAATACTTACAGGACATACTGAGAGTATGAAGGACATAGAAGAGACGGCAAGTAACCTATCATGTGAGCTTGTGTTTGTGGATGTCATAGCAGAGAGTAGGTGTGAGAGCAAAAAGACAAACATTGCTTAGAGCTTTGAAAAATAGGTTAGTCGCAGAGTGTCAAGATCACCCACGTTCTAAAGAGACAGAGCACATAAAGGAAGAAGAGTTATAAATTGACAAAATAACTTGGACCAGACTATTTTCTGCAGGCCATATCAGCCAGATGTTTCATGAGTAGCATTACTTTCATTGCTTTCATTTTTTTTAACCATTTCACCCGAAGCAAGGCAATAAAGCGACTAAGACAAGGTGTTACTGAGTGTGAAAGGCTAAGAAAATAGAAACATTATTAAGAAGAGAGAATAATAAAAAGCAACGATCAAGATGACAATAGATAACAAATGACATTGCATTTAATTTTTTGAAGATGAAAGTTGACTAGAAAGCAATAAGCCAGAAGAGAGTTCAATAGGCAAGAAGAGCCAGTCATGACTTCAGAGCCATCCATGGCTTCAGAGTCATCCGTGGCTGTCACGAGACAACATTTCTTGAAACCTCTTTTTATAACATCCTCACTGACGGAATCCCAAGATTCCTGAATCCATTTTACAATAAGTTCCAACTCTGATTTTTTTCTGTTGCCACCAGCAGTAAAACATTATTTTAGCCGCTTAGTTTCAGCTTCATTATGAACTAGCAGTAGAGCCCGGTGTTGCCCGGGGATGTAACAGTAAGAGATAGATCAAGTATCGACCATCATAAAGACTGAAAAATAAAATTGACAAAGATTATTGTTTAAGGTTGATGGACACGCATGTCTTGATTAGTTTTTTTTTTTTTACGAATTGGTCAAACCCAAACTCAAACTAAAACATTGTTTTCAATCGTCATGAGTCTACCGATTGAATAGAATTTGATTGTAAACAATTGTCTTGTAAATGGAATTTTTAAAGCATTCTGAATGTAAAAATAAAAAGAAAAAAAGTGTGCAAGACAATAAGAAACACTACCTGCCAAAAAAAAAAAGTGAAGTTTTGTTGAAATCAGTTGAAAAATGTAGGAAATCCCATATATAAACACACACACACACACACACACACACACACACACACACACACACACACACACACACAACCTGGGTTTTTTATAATAAGTATAACTCGATATGAGTTGTCCCCTTTCATTCTCTTAATCGTGTTTTCAAATTGATTTCATGCAAAAACAATTGTGTTTTTTCAATTTTGGCGCTGTCAGAACCACCGCAAAGGTAATTTTACGTAGTCCTGTGAAGTTTTGTTGAAATCGGTTGAAAAATGTAGAAATCCGATCCAATATATAAACGAACAGACAAACACACACACACACACACATACACACACAACCTTTTATAATAAGTATGTTGTCAAGGTCGTAATTATTATTTTTTTTTTGACAAAATTTATAGATGCGTATTATACATAGGGATAGATATATTAAATTTTGGATCATTTGTTGGGATGAGTATTATTTATTGGTGTTATTATTTTCAAGAAATTACGGTATTCTAGATAAGTGAGTGCGACACTGTACAACTCGTTGGCATAGTAACCCAAGAAGAAAAGTAAGATGTAAGCGTTTCTTTGTTTGATGTATTATTTTTTACGGCTTTATCAACCCTTTGTGGGTTATTTAAAGTCGAAACATATTCTGGATTGTAAGAATTTTTTTTTTTTTTTGGTGAGTGAATATTTCATGTACAATTTTGTGAGAATAACTATAATTTCTCCAGATACAAGTCCTACTATTTAACACATGAGATAGATGAGATAGATATGGATTCATATCTTCCCAAATGGTGCGTAAGTGAATGTAAAAGAACTTGGCCGGAATTCGAACTCGGCTCTTCAATTTCACATTTCGAGTCGTTATTCATTGCACCACCTGCAGGATGTGAGAGAAGAAGAGCGGAAAATAGACAAGAAGTATAGAAATAAATAAAGAAGAAAAGAAATAAGAACGAATAGAAGGATAAGAAAGAAAGAAAAAATAGAATAAGAGAAATAGATAAAAAAAGAAAAGAAATAAAAACGAATGGGAGGAAAAGAAAGAAAAAAACAAAGAAGAAAAGAAGCGGAAGCGAATGAAAAAGAGAAAAAGAAATAGAGAAAAATGTTAGGATAAACGAAAGAAAGAAGAAAAGAGAAAGAAATAAAGAAAAGAAAGTACAACGAATGAAGGAAAAAGAAGAAAAGAAGAGGAAGAAGAAAAGAAGAAAAGGAAAGGAAGAAGAAAAGAACCAAAGGAAAGGAAGAAGGAAAATAAATAAAAGCGAATTAAAGAAAGAGGCAAAAACATAGAAAGAAACGAAAGCATAAAAGAAAGAAAGACAGAAGGGAAGAAATAAAAACGAAAGACAAGAAGAACACAAAGGAAATTTGGAATAGAATAAAATCAAGGCAACGATAAAAACGGTAAGAAAAAAATAAGAAAGTAATTGAAAAACCAAGAAATGCTAAAGATGAAAGAAGAAGCAAAAACGAAGACAGACAATAAGTAGGAAAAAATCTAAAAAAATACCAACACCCCCCTGATTCACGCTTAAGAAAATATTTTCCCCTAAAACAACTAATGAAAAACAAAGCGTTATTATCAACGACTAGCGACAACATTTGATAGCACACCTCGCAGTAACGCCATCTGTATATGTTGGCCCACAAAGCTCTTTGTCTTGGCTAGCACTCAACTACCTCCGAATACTGTTATTTTTTAAATCCTCTCAACATACATCATATTCAAGTAGACACATAGTTGGGTAATATAAAGGGTTCTAATATATTTTCGTTAATTTTTCTATTTATATAACTTTATAGCATTAATTGTCTATGTGCCGTATTGCTTCAGGACGTGTGGGATTATGTCTCTCCACAATTTCCTCTCCTTTGTATCTCAAAGCAATATTTACCACTTTAATATCTCTCCATGTTCTGCTATCCATTTACACAATGATTAATTGATTTAGTTGTTTTACGGCTTATCAACCCTTTGTAAGTTTTTTAAAGCTCAAACATATTTTTGATTGTAAGAATAATGCCTATTTTTGCGAGTGAAAGAAACAATTTTTTGAGACGAAATCCAAAAAAGGATCTGTAATGTAATCGATCCTGACTTGGCATCTCGACCTGAGTCACTTTCTCACCGACGTGACGTGACTTCCCTCTGTCTTTTCTATAAATATTTTCATTGAAACTGCTCTGACGAGCTTTTTTTCCCTGGTGTCCCGACTACATTAATTTAAGCATTTTGGAATCTAGGTCCCACCTGTTTACTGTTGAAATAGCTAAATGCAACCGCCACCCAACACTTATTTTTCTCGCACTTCCCGACTGTGGAGCTACCTTCCATTTAGTTGCTTCCCTGATAACTACAACCTTCAGAAATTTAAATGCAACATCAATCGCCATCTTCTATCTTCTTGAATCCTGTTAATCTTTTGTCCTTACCTCAATCCTCCCTGTACTCAGTCTTTTCTCTCACTTTCACTCCTTGCAGCCCCCCTTACGTACTATTGGCATTTCAGCCTTGCGTGGGGTGAAATGATTAAGAAAAAGAAAAGAAAAAAAATTCTACTATTTAGCCCATAGCTGGAGTTGGGTAGATTGCTTCATACCTTTACCAAGGTTATTTGTTCGTAAGTGAATGTAAAGAAACTGGCTGAGATTCGAACCCGGCTATCCAGTGTCTTATTCCGATCCGCTATCCATTGCAACACGCTTTACATTGCTTTCTTCTGTCTCTCTTACCTTCAATCCTTCCTGTGAATGTAAAATTCTCCAAGCCTTCTTTTCTCATTATGTTTCTAGAAATTTGAACTTATTCTTATTGATTCTAAGTTTAAGCTTCCTTTTTGTTTCCATTTTCATTAAAACTTCTTCCTTTCCTACATGTTCAGTCTATGATATTCTCAGCATCTTTTTGTATAACAATATGTCTGTTGTCTCAAGTCTCCTTTTCATCTGTGATGAAAATTTCCAGTATTCACCGCCATTTTTTTCTCATATTCTTTCACACTCAGTAACCCCTTTCATTTTGTTTGGGGTGAAATGATTAAAAAATTATTGAGGATTGATATTACATATAAATTTATGTTGGTATTACATATCGATATGGTAACGGGCATCACTCAATTTGTCTATTAAGCTTTAGATAAGAATGGCGAAGCTCGGGCTGTGGCTGTAGATATCTCGAAGGCGTTCGACAGGGTTTGGCATGGTGGCCTTCTACGCAGTGTCAAGGGCTACGTTGTCGCAGAATGAATATTTGGATTAATCCAATCGTTCCTAAAAAACCGTGCTGAATGGGATCACATCCAGATCTTTTCATACTAACGCGGGGGCCCCTAGAAATATATTCTGGGACCTATGCTGATTATGATCTTCATCAATGATTTCCCCGATGGCATCAGTTCCCAACTAGGTATCTACGCAGACAACACTAGTATTCACTCCTGCTCAGTAGCAAATCTGACAGATTCAATAAAGTAAACCTGGCATCTGCTCTTGAAAAGGAGATCTAGTTAGAAGTTAACTGGGGCAAGGAATGGCTTGTAAATGTGAATGTCTCCAAAACAAAACTGCTTTCATTTAATCATCACAGAAAACCATTTCTGCCTGTCATCAGCATGTCTGACGTTAACCTCCAGGAAAGCAACATGCTATGCCTTTTTGAGCTCATGTTTTCCACTGACATGAAGTGGAGCGATTATATCGAATCAATTGCTACGTCTACTGCAAGGAAAGTTGGTTCAGTGACTTGTCAGATTTTTTTACCGTCAGAATCGATCTTGCACATTTATAAATCTACCATTCGTTCGTGCATTGAATACTGTTGCCATATATGGTCTGGTGCTCCTGCTGTGCATCTCGAGATTCTTGGCAAAATCCAAGAAAACGGTCTATAAGGTAATCGATCCGGACCAGTCAGCTCTCACTGTCGTGACGTGGCTTTCCCCTATTTTTTCTACAAATATTTTCAAGGCAACTGCTTTGAGAACCTTTTTCCCCTCTTGTGCTCCGATTACATGAATTTAAGCATGCTACTAGACTGACAACTATTTCCCACCGTTTTACTGTTGAATTAGCTGGATGCTCACTCGCACCTCCCACCTGTGGAACACCCTTCCGATTTCTTACTTTCCTGTTAACTACAATCTTCAAAATTTTAAATGCAACATTAATCAACATCTTCTGTCTACCTGAACCATTTTCCTTTACTGTCCTTTTTCACTTCTCACTAAAGTCAATGCAATGTCAATCCCCATCTTCTGTCTACCTGTTCCCTTTTTGTCGTTTTTTTCATTTCTCACTAAAAAAGTCTTTTCATTTTCTTTCACTCCTTGTAAACCTCTGTGTCCTAGTCGCATTATCGTAAACAAAATAGAAAAAGAGTCGAACACCTGACCAGCTCCCGCCATCTTAAATGCAACGTTAATCTCCATCTTCTGTCTTCTTTTTCTTGTTCCTTTTTCGCCCTTTTCTCAATCCTTCCCATTCTCAATCTCATTCTCTTCCACTTTTACTCCCTGTAAAAAAAAATTAGCCTTTTATTTATTTTTAATAGCGTCAATAGATTATCCGTATCGCCAAAATATGTAGGATTATTTAAAATGTATTGATTATATTTTCTGTATGAGTGATCTAGGATTTTATTAACTACATAATTAACTCTATTGACGCATGTAAAAAAATGTTTTTAAATCATTAAAAATAAAATGTTAAAATAAAGTTAAAGTTACCTTCGTCGTCAAATTTTTAATGGCAATATTTAAGTTTTTTTTTCCTATTGCATTAGTGATATTTTCTGCGTGACTAATGTAGAAGGGCAATCAGGATTCATTATTAGCGGCCATAATCTTAACAATGAAATATATGCAGATGACACAACAGACATAGAAAGGACGCTATAGAAACTCCTACAGAAGGTAATGAAGGAAAGCGAAAAGAAAGGATAAAACATCAAACTGCAAGAAGACAGAATGCATAGTTGTTAGCAAAAGGAAGAACTCAAAGTGCGAATTGCAAATCGGAAATACCAAAATCAAACAAGTGCAAAAATTTAAATATCTGGGGAGTGTTCTAACAGAAAGTGCGACATTGAAATCCGAAGGCATATTGGGATAGCCAAAGATACTTTCCAAAAGCTAAGCAGAGAAAAATTTCGCTAGGAACAAAGAAAAGAGTACTAAATTATTACGTGATATCTGTCCCCCTGTGTGGCAGTGAGTGCTGGAAAATCTCCTCAAAGATGAAGCAACAGAAATGCAGTTCTACAGACGGATGCTGAGGATAACATAGACCAAATATGTGAACAACGACCAGGTTTTAGAGAAAGTGGAAACAAAAAGGAAAATTATATTTAACATCAAGAAGAGATAGTTGGAATTTCTGGGGCGCGTAATGAGGGAGGAGAGTTTGGAAAATCTGATACTCACATGACAGATTGAAGCAAGAGAGGAAAACAACACATAACATACTTGGTGACCTTAAGTAAATGGCTCTCCACAATTTCCTGTTCTTTGTAGCTCTTAATAACTTTTGTCTTTTTTTTTATTTCTCATAAGCCCTCTTCTGACGCTAGAAGAGGGCTTATGAGAAATAAAGAAAAAGACAAAAGTTATTAAGAGCTACAAAGAACAGGAAATTGTGAAGAGCCATGATCGGCAACGTCCTGAAGTAGTAGTAGTAGAAGAAGAAGAGCTACTAGGCTGGCATCTCGGTCCCACACTTGGGACTGAGATGCCAGCCTAGTAGTTCGCTTAAATTCATGCAGTCTCGGAACCAGCGAAAGTAGCTCGTCGGAACAGTTGCCGTGAAAATACTTGGATGGAGATATTTGTTAGCCAGTGAGTCAAATTGAAGTCTAAAATGGAAGTTGCACTCGCAAATTTGAAATGAAAACAAATGACTTCAGATTATATGCTTTCGTATGATTAACCTATTTTCCCAAAATTTAAAATTGCCGTGTTTAGTATATTTTAAATTTCACTGTCATCTGTTTTCTAACAGAGGCTCGGATTGTATTTTCTTGGTGCCCCACGCTGACAGGATGTGACACAAGCTCAGTTTAAAGTGGGGAACCCAACGGCGTACACCCAGGCAAGATTAAAAGAAATGTCCCAGTGTGATGAGTAGGGTGGGACTGTTTCCCGAGACCAGGTACCTCTCAGTAATATTTCCAATGAAATGCAGTACAGTTCACACATTATGAAGAGCATAGCTATGTAAAATGTGTGTGACCTTATTTTTTTTTTGCTTTTTTACAAAAATGATCAGTGGAAAATGTCATGAAGCCATTTCTGATCTTAGGTCTCTGATTGGGAAATGTGTATAGAACAGAAATCAAAGAGAATAGTAATAATAATAATAGTGATGTGTGATAATAATAATATTAATAATAATAATAATAATAGTGATGGTAATAATAATAATAATAAATAGAAATCTCGAAAATGTGGCATATGGGAACATCAACAATCCCTGTTGTAGTTGGAGCCCTAGGACTGGTTGGAAAAGATTGCAGTAGACTAATTGAAGGGATTCCTGGAAGTCCATGCCTCAAGGAGATACAAAAAATTGTTCTGACAAGTACACCCAACACTTTATGAAGGGCTTTATCTATGTAATTTTTTTTTTGTCAGTGGAAAGTGTCATTATGCCATTTCTAACCTTAGGTTCCTGGGCGGGAACCGGAAAGAAATGTGTAAATGTCAGAAATCAAAGATAATAATAATAATAATAATAATAATAATAATATCATCGCTGGAGGATGGTGATGGGTATAAATCCTTAGGAATAATCCATGCGACAAAGTCAATAATGCTGAAATTAAAGGAAAAATAGAAAAATCTTTATTTTCGTACATTAAAGGAAATATTAGGATCGTGCAGATTAGTGTAAATTGTTCGTTATGGGGTTGGACTCAATTGGAATAAATTGTTCATTATGGCGTGCAAGATGATCTGCGAAACAGAAAAAAACGAGGAAAATGAAGGAGCAAATATTGGAAGTGAAGAGAAGATTGAAAGGGCCCGATGTGTGTTGAGGAAATCGTACAGACTAAAGTAGATATTGAAAAATATTATCGAGGAAATGAGGTAAAAATTGAAAGAATAACTGATGGAAATCCTCACCGGAAGTAAACCAAACTAAGGAAAAACCGTAACAATTTGCTATGAAAAGTAAAAGCATATATAGAGAGAAAGTTTAGTTAGTTTTCGAAAGAAAACGTAAAATCAAGTAACAAAAGAGCAACATATGCTAGGCCAGAAAAATTTCCTGAGCCGACCAAACATAGAAATGAATACAATCTGACGACCAGTAATAATGACTACTAGAGAAAAGCAATGGATAAAAAAAACAAAAAAAAAATACAATAAAAAATTTCATTATAAGCTCTGGGAAAAATGTGAATTAATAATAACAGAAAAATTGCTATATGAGCACTGTTAAAAGAATATGGTGATTGTTTATAAGTCCCAGAAATTGCTACACAGATGTCCTCAAGAATATAGTGGATAAAGGCGTTTGTTAGATCAACTAGACTAGACCCAAAGAGTTGTGAGTTCAATACCAGGCTATGGCGAACAAAAAACTTGGAGAGTTGAGTTAAAGAGAAATAATTGAGGCATAAACCATGAAACTAGAACACTCTACCTCGGTAAACGAAATAAAGCGTTCGGTTCGAAATTCCGATCACCTGAAGAATGCAGGAGAGTACGCCGTGAATATGGCAATAAGGATAACAGTTTAAATAGTATAAGTAATCATAATATGTCTCAGAGATAACAAAAAAATCTGTGGAGAGCCATAGTCACCTACATCCTGAAGGGACATGACATTAAAAAATACATAGGTAAGTTTTTACCTTTTTTTTTCTTTTATCAGTATCCCCTTTTACCTTATCATCTTTTCATTTTTTTGACAATTTCTCGATTAACAAAAGAAATCTTTGAATAAATATCGAATTTTGAATATTTCAGTATGACATTCCTTTCAGCAATTACTGCACTCGATTTGTACGTTGTATAATAAGAATGAGCGAAAAAGACTTGTCAGGAGTCAGTAATTAATGTTTGTATTACTGAAAGAATAGGATTATTGTATATATATATATAATGTTTAACAATTAACGTAAGTATAAATTTAACGTATTTGAGCTGTCAACCTCGGCACCTCTAGACTAGTAACCAAAACAATTTTTATTTTTTTGACTGATTGTCAGGTTTGAAAGTATGACAAAGAGCCATAGAGAGCAACCAAGAAAATGAAACCAAATGTTGAAAATTGTTCATCTGCCTTGGTATTTGCCGCCTGAAGAGAAACGGTCATAATACAATGCGTAGGTAGAAATAATAATTCTGACTAAAAACAAAAAAACAAAAAAACAAAAAAAAAAAAACATTAAAAAAAACTCTTTTTATTTTTAAACCAATCACAGCATTTTGTTTATTCGCTCCGAAAAAGGCGTAGTCAGTATTCGACTTTTACTCCGATACATTTTTTTTAATCTAAAATTTGTTTGGCACATTTCGACATTTAGTCTGTATATTTTATTTACAGTTGTCAGCAATCAATGCAATAATTACTGACAGAATAGGAATGTAAATAAATATAATTTTACTGTAAAATTTTACTATAAAATGTTGCAAATAATTTCCCCATAGAAATGCATTCAAATATGCTGATTATACAAATATTTATTCCTGCATTAATAGTAAGTTTGACAAAGTAAAACTGACAGTTGCTCTCGAAAATAGCCTCCAATTGGTTGTTAACTGGGGCAAGAAATAGCTTATAAATTTTAACACCTCAAAATGAAACTACCCTTTAATGATCATAGAGGGTCATTTTCTTCTCCACCAGCATGGCTGATGTTAACACCCAAGAAAGCAACGCATTACGCCTTCATCCTCAACTGAATCAATTGCTAGATCTGTTGTTAAGAAGGTTGGTTCATCCAGTTGTGCCAGACGATCTCTCTCACCAGAAGCCATCTTGTATGTTTATACATTTACCATTCGTCAGCTCATTGCATATTGCTGCCATATCTGGTCTGATGCTCCTACTCAAAAGTCTCGGCAAAATCCAATGAAGGGTTTGTAATGTTATAGATCCTGACCTGGCATCTCGACTTCAGTCACCGTCATGACATGGCTTCTCTCTGTCTTTTCTATAAATATTTTCATGGTAATTGTTCAAATGAGCTCTCCTTATTACGTCGATCGCATGCATTTAAGTGGTTTTACTAGATTAGCAGCTAGATCTCATCCTTTCACTGTTGAATTATCTAGATGTAAGTTCTATTCTAATATTTTCTTTTTTTTTTTAGCACTTTTCACTCGATTTCTTCTTTCGCTGCCACCTACAATCTTCAAAAATTTATATGCAACGTCAATTGCCATCTTGTGTCTTCCGGAAAACTGTTCTTTTATTGTCCTTTCTATGCATTAGCCCCTAGCGTCTTAGTGGCATTATTGACTTTCTTTGGATGAAAAAAAAAACCAAAAAAAAAAAAAAACCGAAAAAACCGAAAAAACCCAAAAAACTACATTATTAAACGCGAAGAAAAAGTAGATTATCACTTTTTAGTAATGTAATTAAGTGTTGCAGATTCAATAACAGTGTTACATATATGTATATTGAGCCCTTTGACGTGTTGTAATGGTTAGCAAGTTTGTATCACTTGATTAATTACGACAAAGTCGTGCGTTCGTTTCTCACTGGGTGCTTCATGCTTGTGACCTTGTGCCATAACTAAGCTACGCTTGTTAAGTTACTATATACAGGTGCATTAATAAACCTAGTGTTGAAAAATGCATTTAGGTTTATACTAAAATATTTATTTTTCAACATAGCAGAAAACAATTAAAAAAAAGCAGCACACATGCCGGGTACTAAGGTGTTTTAGTTTTATTCGTTCTTGGCGCTTGAAGAACAACTTTTATCCTTGGGCCCTGCAGAAAATGAACGCTACCGCAGGTAACAATTTTCAACGAATTTTTAAACGTTATTACTTTTCTTGATTTGATTTTAGCGCGCACGCGCATGTGTTAGCGCACTTGGTGACTGCTGTCCAGTTTCATTGTGTTGCACAGCGCCAATAGTAAACATATAAATAAATGAGTTTCATTCTTTGTCAATACACTTAATGTTCTTCGTAGATGACATAACGCAGTTCGAACACTCTATACTCAGGATTCTGGGTGGAAAGATTCAGGCGGTGGTTCGAAAAAAAGAAAAAGAAAAAAGAAAAAGAAGATGGTGGAGGGCTGTTAGAGAAAAGTGGTTGGAGGGAGTAGAAAGCTGCCATTAAAAACTAAGTCATATTTTACGTCTTTTTTTATTTTTATTTTTTTTATAAAATCTATGTGACTAAATATATATTACACTTAATAAACACGTATGCTTTACAAAGAATAAAATTAACACGAACACATGATTTTATTTCATTTTTTATTCATTGTCCAAATGTTTGTTTGTATGTTGCTCAAGTTATCTGGAGAGGATGCGGCGTACGCCAGCCAAATCACAGACAGCAGACGTCTGTGAGGGGGCATATGTAGGTCTAACGATATAGTTGCGGATGTTCGTCTGGTGCTAAATTGTTTTGAATTTGCAGCATACCTCATATCGGAAAAGGAGTGTTTTCATATGGTTGTGGGAAGAGGCCTGGGGACCAAAGAAGTGGCAGCTAGGAAAACTTTACGAACCACTGCTATATACGAATAATTTCAGATTCAACAAAATCTACGTGTCGATCCGTCTTCAAAAAACAGGGATTGTCATAGGTCAGAAATTATTCACACGCACACATTAGAAACGTGAATTTTATATCGAGTTCGTACTCGTCTATAAACAAAATATACACACATTCATGTGCACACGCATGTATGTCAAAGAAGGATTTCTCGAGAACAATGGCAGACTAATTGATATCTTAATTGCAGTAAATCCTCGCAACCGAATGACTTTTAGTTGGCGATCTTTTTACCAAAGCAACCGACCGACAATTATTCAGTGATATTTCAAATAATACGGCCTTGTTATTTACACTCTAATTGCGTGGGTAACGGTTGTCTGCTTTTTGCTTTGTTTTGAAGGGATGCAAGCTGCAAATGGCTATCAGTCATGTACGCATGCGCAATTTTTCTGTTTCTTCCATTCATGGTTTTATTTCCTCATACACTCTTCTGACAGAAGCGTTGAGTGATATTGTTTGAACGGAACGATAAAGGAAAATCTCAGACATGAATGACGACTTTCCAATTCCCTTTAAAACACGTGTAGATATGGGCAGACTAGTATATACACGTGCGAACGCCTTCATACGCATGCAAACAGACAATAAAAGTAAATGCTATTGTTTTAAAACACGCTAGCTATAAACACACTCACAATGGACGCACAGCCACATAGACACATATGTGTTTAAGCTTTCTTCTTCTATGAACCGTGTCCCTGCAGGATGTTTGCGATCATGGCTTCCTACAATTTCCTGTCCTTTGTAACTTTTACTAAAGCTCATTTTGCTATTTCTCCTAATCCCACGTTTTGTAGGTTTTGCGCTGCTTTCCTTAGACCCTTTTTGCCTTAAATATGTCGTGTGAGGGCCAAATTTTCTAAGCTCTCTTTCCTCATTACGTGCCTGAGAAATGTCAATTTTCTCTTTCTGATGTTAAGTGACCTTTTTGGTTTCCATTTTCTCTAAAACTTCGTCATGGGTAAAAGATGTTCGGTCCTGGTTATTCTCAGCATCCTTCTGTAGAACCACATTTCTATTGTCTTAAGTTTCTTCACCATCTGTGATGAGATTGTCCAACATTCATCGCCACATAGGAGGGGCGATATTGCATGACAGTTTTATTATTTCCTTTGTTTCTAACGATATTTTCCTGTTTCTTAATACTTTGCTTAGCTTTTGGAAGGCATCTTTCCTTATCCCAATGCGCCTTCGGATTTGGGTGTCGCATTTTCCGCCCGCTGTTAAAACACTTCCTAGATATTTGAAATTTTGTATTTGCTTGATTTTGGTATCACCAAATTGTAATTCGTATGCTGAGATGTTCCTTTACTGGCAACCATACATTTTGTCTTCTTACAATTGATGTTTAGTCCTGCACACACACACACACACACACACACACACACACACACACACACACACACACACACACACATATATATATATATATATATATATATATACAAATGTAATAAGAACAAAATAAATATAAATTCTAACGTTCACAGCATTAATTCAAAAGAGGACTGAATACCATAAGTGAAGCAATAATTATTTATTATTACATACGGACAAAAACAACTACTTACGATAAAGATTCATTTTTTTTCAATGCACAGGCATCTCGACTGGTGAGAACCAAAAGTAGTTATGAAAATCTTTTTGGTTATATATATATATATATATATATATATATATATATATATATATATATATATGTATATATATATATATATTCAGGGCTAAATTACAAAGACAAAGTTATTTGTAATTTACTCTTGAAGATGATCTTAGGAAATATCAAAAGTAAAAACCCAAAACTACGGTGCCTTCCTTGATGAATTTCATCTTAACATAGAAAAGAAAGTGATTAGACAACTGGAAATGATCAGTATAAAAATAAGTAGACACAATATGCCTATATTATTCAATGAAACAAGTTTGCATGAAGATATACTGCCTAAATACACACACAGACATGCGTAATATATGGGTATACATTTATGTGCACACAGCACAATGCACACATACACATACATACATGCATATGTACAAAATGCAATATAAGCATATATAAGCATAACACACGTAACAAATAGCGCATGCATACAATGATATGTATTACTTTCTCACACATTCGCATGTGTTTGTCATATGACATTTTAACATAGTTATATGAGTAGTCACTAATTTCAGATTAAGAATTTTTTCTAATTGAGGCTGGTAACAATATTGGACTAGAAAGTAAAGGAAACATGTGCTGCATCGCCCTTGTTTGAGGTTTCTTTCTTTATTGTATCAAATTATCAGTAACAATCTCTTCCTTTTATCAATTTTCTTTTCTTTTTCATTTTTTTTTACTTTCTTTTCTTTAGATAACGAAAACATCTTTCTTTCTTATTTTTTCCTACTTTAATATTATTGTTTCTTTATTTTTTTCTTTCTACTTTTTTTCCTTTTTTCTTTTCCCTTCTTACTTTTCGGTTTTAATCTTTTTTCTTTCTTTCTTTCTTTCTTTCTTTCTTTCTTTCTTTCTTTCTTTCTTTCATTCATTCATTCATTCATTCTTTTCATGATTATTCTGTTCATTCTCAGTTTAGTTGATTCCTCTTACTATGAATTTACTAGGAATATGTAACTCTCTGAACTCACGCTGCCATTTTCTCTGGCTAGCCTGACAAATAAAATTCACCCTTTGGAAAAAAAAACAAAAAAAACAAAACAAAAAAAAAAAAAAAAAAAACAGAACATAAAACAAAAGAAAACAAAACAAAAGGAAGAAAAAAAAAACCCGAATCGTCAGCTTGTTCGGGCAAGCTAAAGGCCAAACAAATACCCGTCTTCTCCAATCAACTCGCCAAATAATTGCCACTATATTTGGAATGTTTCAAGTAATTCTATACTTAGTCCCCATTGCTCATATCACAGGATTTTTCTTTTCAATTTATTCACATTTCTGAGAGACAAAAAAAAAATCAAAACTTTTGGGTGCCTTTACGTGGGGCAATGGTCATTAAGTTAATCTAGCAGCTCATTACAACCGTCTGGAGTTCGATCCTCGCAGGGTGCTACATACTTTCACCCTTTTGCCACGTCTAAGATACGCTTAGAAAATCACTATTTAGGCCTATCGACATGGTGTATTGGTTAACAAGTTTGTCTCGATAAAACAATTACGACTGAGTTATGAGTTCGATCCTCACTGGCTGCTCTATACTGGTGAATTTAAAATGCCCTATAGTTGTAGCCTTCTGCCAGATTAAGCTAAACTTAAACTAAATGTCTGGCCCGTTCGTATCCGAGTATGTCTGTGTGCTAAGGCGGCTAGCCAGTCCCTATGAAAGACGCCTGCTTAGGCATATTAGTGCTTGTTCAACACCCAAGTTTATTGGTTTATACTGCAACTATGTTGAGCGGACTTTAGTTATATTTTCTGGGAGAGGGGCGCATTAGCTGGTGCGATCGACGGTCTGAACAAGGCAAGTGCACTCAAACCCTCGGTCACGTAGACTTGTGACTTCGTGCTAGCACAACTATCGACGACTCCCGAATAGTTCCAATTTTCCCTTTCAACCCATAGTATTTTCAAAGCGCCTCCCTCTACGGGCCAATAACATCAAGAAGTCACATTAGTGACCATAGTGAGATTCGAACCCCCAGGTCTCATGATAAGAAAGCGAACGTCCTAACCACTCGGCCACGTCCCCATTAAGCTTATATACACTTATATAACTAAACACTTATCTTTTGTCATTCTAATGTTGAATGTTGTCGTTTCCATACAGGAAACATTCATAAACCGGCAGCTTGTCTTACTGTCTATTGAAAATTATAATATTTTTCCTTAAATCTACAGTCATACCCCTTTCTATTATTGACATGAGTTTCTTAATTGGTTGATCGATTGATCTGTTTTTTTACGACCCATCAACTCCTTGCAGATTATTTAAAGCCATGAAATATTTTTTAGATTGTAAGATTTGGTGGTGGGAGCGGGATATAATAATGATTTAGTGATACACGTCTTACTATTTAAACCATAGACGGGAAGAGAAGAAGCGGATTTATAACTTTCCCAAGCGCTTAAGTGAATATAACAAACCCAACGGGAATTGGAACTCGGCTCACCGATTAAGAATTTCGAGCCATTATCTTTAACACTACTCGTACATCCAAGCTTACAGTACCTGATATTCCCAACGGTTACCCATCTAAGTACTGACCAAGCTCAACGTTGCTTAATTTCGGTGATCGTACGGGAATCGGTGTTTCAATGTAATGTGACCGTAAGACTTGACGGCAATTTCCTCCCAGATCTTTTGCTTTTGGTAGTAATGAATGGTAACAGCTTGATTATCTCATTTATTTGTATGCGCGACTCATAAATGTTGTTGCTGATTTTGGATGTGTTCAAGTTTCGTGGTTTTTCTTATATGGAAAAACTTTGTAGGCGATTTTGTAGCGCCAGTCTATAAGGTCTGATCAAGCATCGATTTATAAGTTTAACTCGTTTGAAAGTATTTTTTTTTATTTAGATGATAGTTTAGACATTCCTGAATGAATTGGACACAATAATGCGACTAAATTGACAAAAAAAGAAGAATATATGCTATGTATGGAGAAGTGACTGCGGTTGATCGAACGTGTTAAAAGTGGTTTGAGACGTTTCACTATGCTCGAGTTCAGGTTGAGAGTGATCAAATCAAAGATATTTCACATGGGAGATAAGTAAAATATTCAAATTGTTCGTACGTTCTTGGTTGTTATCAGTGGTTGTGATGTGTATCTTCCAGATAAGTAAATGCGTAGCTTCCATATAAGTAAAAACCAAAGAAAACAACAACGAAAGCAACGACAAACTTAAGGGAGTGTATTTCCACGTGTGATTCTCTACTAATGGAAACGAAAATATACCGTTTTATTTTTATGATAGACGACGAAACGTGGATTGCACTCATTTAGATCGAATAAAAATGGTTAAATAGCAGGGTAAACTGGGCTCTCTAGCCTTGGGAGGCAACCAGTCTAAGAGAAGGACTACTTCGAATTCAGATCCAGATTGAAAGAGCAATGGGAAACTACTCCACTATCTTTCCCAAAAAGCCCTAGCAATTCGAAGATAATAAAGTAAAGGAATCTATGGAGAGCCACGATCGCCTACCGCCTGAAGAGACATAACATTAAAAAGAAAAAAAAAATATCAGTTTCGATTTCATTTTGTTTCTCCTTTGGTGAGCTTATGCATGTGTAGAAAGAGTAGTTTAAATCCCAGCCTGGTTTGATGCGTTCTCATCAAATTAATGGTCTTTGGAAGAGTCTTTGTTTCATATAATCATATCTTATCATCAACTGTGAATTAAACTGGCTAGGTTGAGCCATTTAGCCTTGAATGGCATTCAGTCTAGGAGTAGAATGACCCATTATAATAACAGCGAAGAAGGTAACAGGAAATGGCTCCAATATATTTCCAAGAATGCATAGCAATTCACAGATAATAAAAGAAAAGGAAGTGAAGGTGGTTTAATATTTAGTGACTCGAGATGAGAAATAGATGAGACGAGTTCAAATTCAGGTTACACTCACTTTGATTGATTTCTTTTTTACGACTGATCAACCCTTTTTGTGGGTCATTTAAAGCCGAAATTTAGGGTTTGCATTAACAGTTTTTTCTTGATACAAATCCCACTATTTAACCGATAGCTGGGAAGAAGAAGAAGAGATGGGTTCATACCTTTTTCAAGGGTATTTGTGCGTAAGTAAATGTAACAAACGTGACTAGAATTCGAACAGATCTCTCCGATTTCTCATGATCCGCTATCCATAACACCACCACACATCCCTCAATCGTTCCCAAACCCTTGGGAAATGTATGAATCCATCCCTGCTCCTGTTATTTAAGCAGAGCCCACTTGAGCCCAATGGGTGCAGATACAATTAGTGTAAAACAAAAAATGTATAGATTTCAGCAACTATAGATAATCCCACTGTAAGGAGATTATTAAGAATATAGTTGAGATCAACGAACATTGGGTCCAGGGGGGGATTGTGGTTTTTGAATGAGTATAAGAGGAGGAGGAGGAGGTAAGAAGTGCCGTTCACGAGGATATGTGGGAAAGATAACAAACAAAAGCAAAATAAAAGAAAAGAAAAACTACCAAAAGAAAAAGAAAAGAAAAACAAAAAAGAAAGGACAAACTAACAAAAGCAAAAGCAAAAAAAAGCAAAAAGAAAAGCAAAAGAATAAGGAAAAGAAAAGAAAAAAATAACAAAAGCAAAAGAAAAGAAAAACCAAAAAAGAAAAGGAAAAAATAACAAAAGCAAAAGAAAAGAAAAGCAAAAAAGAAAAGGAAAAACTGACAAAAGCAAAAGAAAAGCAAAAAAAGAAAAGGAAAAAGTAACAGAAGACAAAGAAAAGAAAAAAAGAAAGGAAAAAGTAACAGAAGCAAAAAAAAAGAAAAAGTAACAGAAGCAAAAGAAAAGAAAAACAAAAAAGAAAAGGAAAAAGTAGCAGAAGCAAAAAAGAAAGGAAAAAGTAACAGAAGCAAAAGAAAAAAGCAAAAAAGAAAAGGAAAAAGTAGCAGAAGCAAAAAAGAAAGGAAAAAGTAACAGAAGCAAAAGTAAAGAAAAGCAAAAATAAAAGTAAAAACTGACAAAAGCAAAAGAAAAGAAAAGCAAAAAAGAAAAAGTAACAGAAGCAAAAGAAAAGAAAAACAAAAAAGAAAGGAAAAACTGACAAAAGGAAAAGAAAAGAAAAACAATAAAGAAAAGGAAAAACTAACAAAAACCAAAGGAAAAAAACAAACAAAAGAAAAAAAGATGAAAGTTAAACAAAAGAAAAAAACAAATAAAACCAAACAAACAAAAGCAAAATAAAAATAAAACAAAGAAAAAAGTGTGCAGTAAGAATTGAATTTGAATATTTTTTTTCCACATTTAACTTTTCTATTGTTTTTCATTTCTTCTGCAGACTTTTGGTCAGACATTTTGTTTTATCATTTGATTCTTCGGAATTTCAAGTTTCTCTCCCTAACTTACGGTCAAATCACGCTGAAAACTCCGGTTCTCGTTCAATCATCGAAGTTATGCAGTGTCTATCCCGGTCAGTCTTTAATTTTTTTTTTTTTAACAACGGGTACAGTAAGCGATTTGCTACAATCCGAAATATGTTTCGGCTTTAAATAACCCACAAAAAAGGTTGATAAGCCGTTAAAAATCCTCTCCCTATCCAGTCTATCTTCTCCCTCGGTAACCTTTTCCTTCTCTCTCATTCGTCTTTTTCCATTTCCCTGTATGCTTTGATCTCCACCTTACTCTCACGCAAAGACTGACATCTCCATTTCCCCATCAGAATTACACTTTCTTTTCTTTCTTTCTTTCATTTATTTATTTTTTATTTTTTTATCCTTCTCCCCAACACCCACCTTTGTTTCTAGCTATCTACTCTACCTAGTCCCTCCACCCATCTCTTTGTTCTACTTGCCTTCCTCATTCTTTTCCCAATACCCCCTCCCCCAGTTGTCTTTCTTTTGCATTTACTTACCAGCTTGAACGGCGAAGCGTGTGGCGCAGACGATGAGGACGGCGGCGGAAGTAACTTATTAACGGTTGTACATTCCCCGCTCAAATGACACTTAATTGGGGGAACAGTGTTTTGTTGCGCTAATAACAAACAGGAAACAGTGTGTTGGACGCCGAGCGAGTGCTATGAGGTTGTTGCAGTGGTGGCGACGAGGTGGGGGCTGGACTACTATTCAACTTCAACTTCGCTCTTCTATCTTTCAAATATGATTTTGGCATTCCGCTCCAGCTCCCTAACGATACTTGCACAATCTTATTTATCCTTCAAGGGGAGATAACTTGTGATTTCAAAAAATACTTTTTTTTTTATCACGCTTGAGTCATTCACACGGAGCTGAACAAATTCAAAAATATGGCGGTCTATAGCCAATGGCATCTGAAAATAGATTCTTCGTAAGGAATAGTAGTCTGTTCGTATGTATAATGCCTCGTAATATCTACCGTTATTATGTTATTTTGCTTAAGTTACGCTTTGAAAACAGTATTGGACTTGATAACGGTTGCTCAACCGATATCACTCAAGTGTTATCACGAACAAAGTATCTCAGGGATCGGATTTAATATTTCCCCACATTTATTCATTCATTCTTTCATTTATTCATTTCTTTCTTTCTTTCTTTCTTTCTTAAACTTGATAATCCGAGCGCAATTCTTTCTTTCTTTCTTTCTTTCTTTCTTTCTTTCTTTCTTTCTTTCTCAGAATTGATTGTATTAATATAACCGGCACCGGAGAAATGTCCCATGGATGCTATGATAATCTCTTTCTTTTTTCCTTAATCAAACGCGATAATCCGAGTTCAATTTTCTTTCTTTCTTTCTTTCTTTCTTTCTTTCTTTCTTTCTTTCTTTCTTTCTTTAATCTGTCTCGATAACAATAGCTCAATTCTGTCATTCTTTTTTTCTTTCTTTCTTTCTTGGTTCGATAATACTAGCTGAAACAATACCAGAGAAATATCTGTTGTCAAAGTTTGTCAAGGATGTTATGACAATTTCTTTCTTTCTTTCTCTCTTTCTTTCTTTCTTTCTTTCTTTCTTTCTTTCTCAAACTCGATAATCCGAGCTCAATTCTTTTTCTTTCTTTCTTTCTTTCTTTCTTTCTTTCTTTCTTTCTTTCTTTCTTAAACTCGATAATCCGAGCGCAATTCTTTCTTTCTTTCTTTCTTTCTTTCTTTCTTTCTTTCTTTCTTATTCAGCCTCGGTAACAAGAGTTCAATTCTTTCTTTTACTTATTTTTTTTTAATTAATTTTGCTTATTAATCATGTATGCAAAAATTCATACTTCTTATGCATGTAGAAGTCCTATTCAGTGATTAATTGCAAAAACATCCATTCGAGAGTAATGGTGAGATTCCACGGGTCCAGCTCATTGATATTAATAAAATTGGAATTATTAACAAGTCAGTGATTAATATATTGTAACCAGAAGAAACATATTTTTGAGTAACGTGGCTTGTTGAGGTGTGAACTAGTCTCAACTCACTTAAGCGGCTGATTTAACTTTCTGCAACAGATGTCACTGTGTTCATCAAAGAAATTTCTTTAAGAAAATGAATTCCTGTATGTGATAGCAATAGATATGCGCCAAAAAGATTTATCCTTAAGCATACGAGAGCACTCGGGGGTAAAAAATTGGAATGCGAGGATTTATAAAAAAAAGTCATTCATTTAATAACAGATATAAAAATTAATTTTTAAATTGTGCGCAAAGATAAAAATATACACATTTATACAAAATCAGCAGAAGTTAAATTATCCAGAGGTAAATAATTACTGACAGTTTAACTGATTGTAGAGATAAAAATTGGACGAGATGAAGTCATGTGGGTCACATGATGGCCACTTAAAGATATCACTACATAATGACAAAAGCTTCCAGGAGTTAAACTGAGCAGTCATTTTTTTTTCCGAGGCTAAGTCTGCACCCTCCGGCACGTGGTGCAGTTTACAAGTCCATGGCGCTGTTTTCCAATGGAAATATATTTTCCCCAGATATAGAAAAACTATCTCCAACTCGCAGTCATCATGTTGGGAAAAATCGAAGACTTGTCGTTTCCTGTTTGTAAAATACGTCCTCGATATTGACATAGCAGATAAATCCTGTCTCCTCAAATCTGGAATCCTAAATATAGCTTCCCCAGAAACACAAAATAATACCCAGAAGTACAGATGAATCTCCATATTATCTGTAAGACCCTATCTTTTTGTTTCATGCTGCTTGTTGTGTAGATATGTTATAATTTATCTGCGAGAGACATGTGATAAATAATGAAAGAGATAATCTCACTGAAACTTCCTCTTCCCTTTTCTTTCTAACCAAGCGAATCAAAGGATTTCTTAACCCCGCGAAAGACAGTTTAAATTATAGAAGGAAATATTTAGATATTAAAAGAGCTGGATAAGTGTAGAAAAGATTTTGGATCTTTAAAAAGACTGCTTACGCTGGCAAAAAAGACTTAGCATTAAAAATAAGTTGTTTGAATTGTCGACATGAAAGACTTATTAATAGGTAGGACTGAATAGGTAACATTATTGACTCGAAATTGTAGACCTTAACTGCAAATGAAGTTCTTAGATGGGCATTTACTCTTCACTGCCCGGGTGTATTGGATGAACAATTAGTAAATCAAGACACTGGAACGATGCAAAAACTTTGTTTTTTCTGATTGGAAGAAAAAGAAAGAAACAGACCTTTCTGTGAGACTTGGAGCCTTAAAATGTTGTTGAAATGGAAGTCAAAAAAGATTTTCTGATGCGTAAGTTCTCAGCAAGGCAGCTCGAACAGACAACTAATAAGACAAGTAGCACGGTCTTGAGACAATGAAAAAAGTTGTACATATGAACAGATTCATTACTAATTTTCACCCAGTACAAGGCACAAGAGTCACTCAAGGAAGTGGGTTACTGAAAGAGGTTGTTGTATGAGTGGTAAGAAGTGAAGTTTATGGGGATATGTGGAAAGGCAAACGGTTAACCGTAGACTTGAAGATGTTAAGAGTGTAGCGGTCGAGAAAGCATCTTCTCGGGAGTTTGTTTCACAAAGTAACCGTTCCTGGGAAGAAGCCGTGGAATGGAACTTCCTTCTTACTAATGGAATATGAAGGAAAATTGGAGTGTTTCATCCCAATCTACGTTCATGGCAGGTGTTAGCTACAAAGGTCTGAACTGGTGAAACTAATGAATGTAGCTCGTCAGATGAGAATAGCGATGGAGATGTGGAAAATAGGTTATTGGGTGGCAAATAATTAATCACCCACAAGGCCGTGTAGAAATTTTTGAATTCTCTCAAGGCTGGAAAATGAAGACTAACCAGCTCTAGCCAAGACATAGCAACAGTCCTCCATCTTTACATACTAAGTTGAGTAACCATGAAACCTGGGGCAATAGTATCTTTGAACATTTTCGATAAATTTCACAATTTCAAAATTTTCACAGTTCAGTGACGATGTTATTTGTGCCAGATGAGGTGCAGTATTCGATGCTGGAAATATTGGTAACTTTGTTATTGTTGTAAACTAAGGAAGGTTACTGAATAGAATAGTCAAATAAAGGTTAGTAATGAACGATAATACTTAGGATAACACACATAAGATTCGCCAGCCGCGCGTAGAAGTAGTAATCAACTGCTAGAAGTGAGTCAAGTGAATTCCACGATGAATCTCCAACTGCAGGATATCTACCAACCTTCTCACGCGGTCAGATGTGGCACAATGCCGAATTTAATGTGGGGTATCCGAGCCCGTAAGCTCAGCCAAAATTTCCCCGTAGACCCCGTATAAACGGGGTCGAGTAGCTGTTTCCCGAGACGAAACTCTGCCCTTCGACATAGCCTCGTCTGGGTATCCTCTTTGCCCGGAGGCAGAGAGTTTGACCAGCTGGAGAAGAAATTCCAACTGTATTTACTACTGTATTTATGTGAATGGGGAAATACACATTATCATCTGTAGGTATGCCACAACAGTTATCGATGACTACGAAAACGCATAGAATGAAATATATCCTGTGCAGTATGTTGACTGACGGGGTGAGTGACACCAGTGTAGAATTAGGATGTAAATTGATTCAATGTGCATCTTCGTTGGGTGATTACCATCTTTGCTATTTGTTTGTAATTCAGTTCTAATTTTTCATCAATTAAAAAAGAAATTGAAAATATTGGTAAGAGGCAAACAAGTAAAAGTGACTTTCAAAATATCACAAAAAGATTTGAAAAAATGAAAACGGGTAAATTTATTGGTTTTGATTCGTTTTTTTACGGCTTATCATCCCTTTGTGTGTTATTTAAAGCCGAAACATATTCTGTTTGTGAGAATATTTTTTTGTCAGTGAATATTGCATTAAAAATTTTTTTTAGAATAACCATGATTTTTTCCAGCTACAAGTTCTACAATTTAAACCATAACAGAAAGGAGGAGATGGATTCATACTTTTCCAAATGGTATTTGAGCGTAAGTCAATATAACGAACTCGACTTGAATTTGAATCCGATTCTTCGATACCTCATTCCATTAAATGTGTGGGTTGTATAACGGATGTAGGCGCCGTTAGTGTAATCGGCGAACTGATTTCGAATTCCGGCTTAGTCTGTTGCATTCGTTTTCACATTAAAGTCATGAGTCCATCTCTTTCGCCCTTAAGGCATGGATCCATCTATTCTCCAAACCTGTCCCCCTCCCTTCCCCTGCAGCTATGGTTTAAATTCGGTAGACTGGTCTCTCTAGCCTTGGTTGGCAACTAGTCTAAGATGAGGAAAAACTCTTAATTCCACACCATGGAAAAGGAAATGGGAAAGCACTCCACTATCTTTTCCAAGAATGCATGGCAATTTACAAATTATAAAGAAAAAAGAACATGTGGAGAGTCATGATCATCTACATTCTTAAGAAAATTGGCATTTAAAAATGATCGGATTGACCAGCAAGACAATAGTCGAAGAAGTTGATTTTGTGAATTTAAACAAAGAGAAAAGATGCAGAATATTAAGAACATCGGCTAACGATATGAATAAAGACCACAAAGAGGGACTCTCGCTACTCGCTATTTTCATGGCAAATGTTCCATCAGTCCAGACATTCTAAGACACGCCATGCCACGTACATAATGTCGATCTTTCTGCATTCCCTTCGTATTCCAGTTGTAAGGAAGAAGTTCCACACAAATAGCTTTTTCTTCAGGATTATTGCATTGTGGAACAGACGCCCGAGAAATTGCCTCTCCAACCACTACAATCTTAACTTCATCAAGTCGTGGATCAACATTTTCTGTTCTGAATATTCTCATAAGATGCACCTCTTATCCACGTTATACGCCCTTACAACAATCCCATTTAATAACACTCTACCTTGAGTGGCTCTTGAGCGTATTGGGTGAATAACAGTAAATTGGGCGAGGAAGCGCATAAAATTGATTTCTCAAAAGTAAGTTGAAAAGAATATACAGCTACAATGGATGGATCTTATGGTTAGGTTAGCTTTTGAATTCTATATGGTAATAGTCAACTTAGTAAGGTGGAAGTGGAGTAATTTTTTGGGATATTATTGTGGGTAACAAAATTATTGTTCCTTTCAAAGATGATGACGGTATGAAGAAAATATAGAGAATTATTTCAAGTTTTTGGACAAGATATTATTTGAGTCATATAGATCAAAATCAAGAAGCTAAAGACGATATTCATGCAAGACAATATTCCTTCACATTCTGCAAAGCTGCCTATTACCCATCTTGCCAAAAGAATTTAAAATTAAAACCGAAAAGTAGAAAAGTAAATAAAAATCAATGAATGAAAGAATGATGAAGGATATAGAATGTCACCGAGCCCTTATTAGCTATATTTAGCTGCCCCCCCACGTGGGGTAGCATGTGGCACAAGGCCGAGTTTAATGTGGGTAATCCGAGCCCGTAGGCCCGGCCAAAAATATAGCCTTCGAACCCCCCCTAGGCGGGTTCGAGAGATGTCAACCTCCCCGAACGAAACCTTGCCCTTCGGCAAAGCTTCGTCCGGGCTCCTCCCTGCTAATGCAGAGAGTTAGACAGACGGCGGTTGCTGTAAGTTTGATACAGCTATTATCAAGCCCTTATTAGCATATACAATAATAGCATAGTTTATCAAAATATATAGCATGAATGAACTCTCCTCTTTGATAGTTCAACCGCATTAATTTATGTGTACTACTAAATTGACAACTAGGTATCGTCTTTTTACCGTTTAAATTGCTAGAGCTGAGCATAAGTTCTATTCTAATATTTTCTTTAATCGTTAATCTTTTCGTTAATCGCCATCTGTCTTCTTGTTTTTTTTTATTGTCCTTTCAGTAAAGTCTTTTCTCTTTCTTTCACTCTCAGTAACCCCTGGCGTCTTAATGGCACTATCGCCTTGTTTGAGATGAAATGATTAAAGAAAAATAGGATCAGGAAATTTGCTTCTGCGGCCAAAATGTTTTCCATTTACTTACAAATAAAAAGTGATGTCTGAGTTTGCATTATAAAACGAAACAGCTTCTAAACAAGTTATTATTAATGTTGTTTTATATAAAGACAGATATTATAAATTGAAACTCACAGGAGATACTACATTTCTGAATATAAATATACTATG
Source organism: Acanthosepion pharaonis (assembly GCA_903632075.3). NCBI lineage: Eukaryota > Metazoa > Mollusca > Cephalopoda > Sepiida > Sepiidae > Acanthosepion > Acanthosepion pharaonis. The sequence goes on along the minus strand of CAHIKZ030004896.1, from coordinate 3,606,662 downwards.
AAAGCTTCACCAACATCATTTGGCTAATTACAATTTTAATGAGAAACCATTGCACACGAATAGCTGATAGATTATATATAAATACACATACATACAAATAATAATACATTGATATATGTAAAATTATAAAATTGAATATATGACAAGGTGACAAAATGATGTAATTTAACGTATGACAAGGTGAAAAATCATGCAGTTTGATGTATACCAAGGTGACAAAATTATATAATTTAACGTATGCCAGGATGATAAAATTACAGAAATAGGTATTGTGAACTTTTTAGTTATTAATCACACACACACACACACACACACACACACACACACACACACACACGCGCGCGCGTATTTTTCTTTCTCTCCCTTTTTCTTTCTACCTTTTCATCGTATCACATTCTAACCATGGTTCCATCTTTCAACACTCGACTACGTGATCTGCCATTTTTTGCTACAACTTGATACATGGGAAACGTGTTTTCCCCTCCCCCCCAGGCTTTGAAACCCACTTGAATTGGCGTCAGTCGGAGAATCTACCCCTAAGCCTTTGCCGCACGGCAAGGATGAAGGCGAATTTAAGCGTATTTATTTTTAGATAAATACGCCAGTGACTAAGAGAACTCGATTCATTTTATCGAAGAGTATTGCATTAGTAGCGGTAATAGTCACTGTTTACAAACTCACACTTTATCTTCCGTGAGATCAACCGAAATAAGTTTTTTAGGAGCATATATATTGTCATCCACAGACAGACTGTTTCGCTGTATCACAGCTCATATATATATATATATATATATATATATATATATCATCGACAGGACTCAATAAGTCCACAACTTCGCGACGTAGTTATGAACACCATAAACTTTTACATGGTTGTATAATTGTTATGATGTTAATTTGGGGTTAATAAAGACAAACGCCAAATAACATGTAACAATAAAATGGGGTTTATTCGGTTGGTAAGTTGGTACAGATATCGCCTGAGTAGTCTATAACTAACTCAGCAAAAAGAACTTCTACTACTGTTGTCTTTTTACATGCCACTCGTTAACGTCCTTGTTCGTAGACGAGTTCATCTTTAAGAGGGGTGGTAGGTTTCTACACAACAATAATATATACTCCGCCAAGGCTACATACAATTTTCAATTCAGAATTGTCCTTCTCTTAGACTAGTTGCCAACCACGGCTAGAGTGCACAGTCTGCTACGCTATTTAACCAAATACCTGGGGTGGAGAAAAGATGAATTTATGCATATCTCAAGAGTATTTGTGCGAAAATCAATGTAACGAAATCGACCGGAATTCTATCAATATATATTTTTCAGTGCGGTTTTGAAATTCTCCCGGTTGTTGAGGAGAAAAGAATTTATTAAATAAATCTGTTAAATAAAGATGTCCTTGAAGAATCGAATAGTACAAAGTTTAATGCCATTTTCGCGTCAGAAATATTTTAAAAGAATTTCCTTTTTCTTTTTGCAAATGTTTATTTGTTTGTACGGAAGATCAAATAGGAACTAATTAAATTATCTTGATTATAAATCCATTTTCTTCCCCAGTGATGCTAAATATGCTGAGATAGTTACGAGAAAGTTGACTAAGAGTGGATTTTAATAAAATTTTCAGGGACAACAAAATTTCTTGAACGTTTTTATTCTACTTCATAATGAGAGCGTTTTCTTGGATTTAATAAATTTCTTATTTATATTTACATTTCTGGGTCAAATCTTAAGACCAATGGCAATAAAGAATAAATATGTCTTTTCTATTGTTCGACTCAAACTCTTATTTGAGTAGAACTTCAAAAAATGGAAATAAGAAAAGGAAAAATGAAAATTAAAAACCTTTTTCAGCATTTAATAGGGAAAATTTGAATACTGGGAAATGAAGTTAAATACTAGCCGGTCAATAGTTTAAGACCATATTTAAATGAAATTTTGATTGCTAAACACGCAACGAAATTTAGTCATTTATGTTCAAGCATTAGCGCTAAGATCTCCCACTAGTGTCTCCTGCGTTACATTAGTACAAATTACAATAGCAGAAAATTTTGTCAGTACCAAAAATATTCATTTTATGAAAGGATCAGATAAAAAAAATATAGAACCAAGAAACTTTAAAATTTAGGGATCTCTTCTGTTAATTCACTCCAAATAATGTAAAGTTACTTATTGCAAATAATAATTCTCTCTAAGAAATTATAAATTTTAAGTCAAAGTTTGTTTGTTTTTGTTATTAAATTTTTGGCACTCTTTGAAATGATAAATTTTAAATCAAAATTTGTTCAGCTTGACTAGTAACAACTTCAACACCCTAAGAAGAAAAAAATTACCAAAAGTCAGGGAGTTATTCACATTTCATAAGTGCGGATGTTATTCGAGGTACTTACAAGGAATTTTTTTACAATTAAACAAAAAAAAATGTGTTTTTGGCTTGTTTATCGGGTTGAGCGCGGACGTAGACCCCACATTTAGAAATAGCACACTCGAGTCGCCTACATTTGGAGCGTTCGCAAAGATCAGTCCAACCGGAGTGCAATGGAAGGGCCTTGCTCTGGGAGAATTTGGTGAGAATTTTAGTAAATATAAATTCTTTTTATTTTGGAGTAAATTAATATTTTAGGGTGAATTAACCCCCCAAAAAAAACAAAAAACAAAAAAAAAAAAACGAAACAAAAACCAAAAACCAAAAAACAAAAACAAAAAACAAAAAACAACCCCCCTCCTCAAGACCCTCCCCCCACCCAAACTTAGACCTTCGCAATTCAAACATTTGATTTAGCGCCCGGGCTTTTCTTTTTATGTTGACGTGTCTGTAATTCTACACAGACGTAAATATGTATAGAGAGAGACATACGATCGGGTCTGTTCCCTTTATAAAGCCACCTTCGGGATTGGAAATAAAATAAAACGTATTCAAAGCATTCGATCAAACACGGACACAGACGCTAATTACGCATGCACACACGTGTGCGCGGACACACATGTGTTCATTGATGCTTTTACAGTTTTTTGTTTGAGTACGAGTGTCTGTCTATTATTATCTTCCCTCGCCTCTCCTCTCCCCGCTCGACCTCTTGTCCACACTTCACTCACCAAAGAACTATTCCCGGACAATTGGTTTAATTTGACAATTATTGTTTCTCGACCGACTTTTTTTGCTGCCTGATTAAAATAACACGAAAGAATTTGTGTGTGTGTCTACACCCACGTGAGTGTGTATGTGACGACATACGAACATGTGTATGTGTGTTTAAGTGTTCGTCTATTTTTGTGCATCCACTTAAATAAAAAAAAAAACAGTGATAAATTCTTATATCCATATGTGTGTCTATATTTCTATTTTTTGTCTTCTCGTGCATCCACTGTTAAGAAATCAAAATATGTATTGGGCAAGCCGCAAGATGAATTAGAATGTGTGTGAGTGCGTGTGTGTGCGTGTGTGTGTGTTTGTTTGTGTGCAAGCATTTCTGTGTGTCCACGACTTAGCGTCCGAGCGCATGTGTGGGCAAAAATTCACAGAGTCCTCTTTTTGAAAAACTAGCGACTGAATACTCACTAGAAAACACGCAGTAAATTCTGGGTATTATTATTAAAGCGAAGATATGTTATTAATATATTATTATACTAGCTTAAATGCCGCACTCCGTAGGGACTTTTAAGCTAGCTCCTACCGTGAATTCTGCCAGTTATTTTCCATCTTGCCAAGGTAGCAGCTTTGGCTCCAAATGTCGACATGGCAAGATAGTTATTGTTGTGGGGCTCTCCCCCCACTTTTTTTTTTACATAAGATGGACTCGTTCAAAGTATACATATACCGACAGAGAGAATACCTGATGGTTGAGATACGTGTAGATATGTTGAGAGATACGGAGACAGACACAGGTGTTCTCAGAGAATTATACAAGAGTATATATATATATATATATATATATATATATATATATATATATATATATATATATATATGATTACAGCTTTACTTACAGAGACTTGTACATATACTTTCTATTAACCCGCATTCCTGGACTACTAATCTTCACTTCAAGTCTGTATTCTTACGTTTAATACACTTATTTTTCTATCTCAATTTCTGGCGTTGTTTATTTATTTCTGCAGGATTCCATTCACGGAATCTACAACAGTTATTGTAGCTTGTGATGTGCTGGATGAATTATTTCGATTCAGCTGAGTTCCCATCCAGAAGTGATATAAATGGCTCTAGAGGAACTGGTTGATCTTCCAGCTGTATTTTTTTCTTTGTTACAGCACATTTCATCTGCTTCATCCTTGAATTTAAGAACATTACAATGCTAACACTAAATGACCATTGATCCAATATACAGGCTAAAAAAAAGCTGCACTCCTTTTAGCATGATTATGATTATTACCAAAATGTATGGCATGTCTTTCAACAGGGGTTCCCAAAGATTCGATGGTTTCTCTTCTTGATGAAGTCTGACTATCATCCTCTTCAGTTCTTGTCCTTCTCTTCCTTGAAGCATCTGCTTCTCCCCTTGATGAAGTTTCACTGTCATCCAAAGACCTTGCTCTTTTGCAGCATCTGTTTCTCTCTTTGATGAAGTCTGTCATCCTCTGCAATTCTTGACCTTCTCTTCCTTGAAGCATCTGCTTCTATCCTTGCTTCTATGGTTTGCAGCATCTGCTTGTCTTCTAGCTTGTGCTTCCTTTGGTGTTTCTTCTGATCTCTTCTTTAGCCTTAGAGTTCTGGTCAAAGAAGTTTTGCATGGCATTTTGAAGAAATAACTCTGAATTCCTCAATTCACTCCATGGAAATTTAAAACCTCTCTTTAACTTAGATTCGGATTATAAATCCAATTCCAGTCAAAAGATCGATTTGGGCCAAAATTCCAATTCAGACCGAAAATTGAGTTCTTCAAATTAAATTCTTTGTGAAACTTCAATTGAGTTGAGTTCTTCGAATCACAAACTCTGCGGAACTTCAAAATCTCACGTCACAAAACCTCACTTTAATTCTGATTCTTTTTCATTTTGAAGAAATAAAATCGATTTCTTCATTTCACAAAGTTTTGGACATATTTTAGCCTGAATTTAAAACAAAAATTTTTAAATTCGCAAAGTTTTTGTGTTACTTTACACTCAATATGAATTAAAATCTTTTAAAATCACTAGTTTTTTAGTTATTTTGAAATTTGAATTTTTAACTGTTCCCTCTTCACGCAGACACAGATCCCAATGCTGGATGTTCAAGCAGCAGATGAAAGACAGATTTTGAATTCTGGAATCATCCGATCATCCAAAATGGTATAGTATGTCTATGTAGATCAAGTGCAGCCCGAGTTAGAGGGTTTTCAGATAGAAGTACAGACATACAGAATTTGTCGTTTATTTAATCAGATATAGCATGATTATAGTGAATTAATTGCTAGGTCTGCTGCTAGGAAAGTCGCTTCCCTGTGTCGTTCGCGACAGATTTTTTCGCCAGAATCTATCTTACACATTTATTTTAATTTACCCATCGCCCCTATATTGAATATTGCTATCGCATCTGGACTTGTACTTCTGTTTTGTAACTTGAGATTCTTCAGTCATTTTCCCACCGCGGTGCCATTTCTAAAAATATTTTCATCTTAAATGATCTGATGAGCTTCCATCTTCATTATTTCGACTTTACGAATTTAAGCGCAGTACTAGATTGGCAGCTAGGTTCCATAATTTTACTGTTGAAATGGCTAGATTGTTATGGGGTCCACCCCTTTTTCATACAAGTAGACTTGACCAGTGTGTACCTGTAATGCTGCCGGTGAATACCCGGGAGAGATACACTGATACAGTGAACAGTGAGAGAGTAAGAGTGTGAGGTAACCGCTTTGTAGGAGTCACAGTTGCGAGCACGTAGACTCAGAAGGAAGTCCTACTTCGATACTGAATTTCCCAGACAGTATATATATTATTATTGCTACTAACCGCATTTCTGGATTTACTAACCGTATTACCAATCGTATTATTACGTCAATACATTTATTTGCTATATTTCATTCCTACGTTTGTCATTCATTTGAGACCGGATTTCATCCCGGAATCCACAACATAGATCTAGCCGTAAGTCCTTTTCAAACAGTTTCTTCTCTCGCAATTCGCGCTTGTGGAACTCTCTTCAGGCTTCTTGCTTTCCAGTCAACATTGCTCTTTAGAAATTTAAACGCAATGTCAATCGTCATCTCTCTTCTTGATACCTGCTCTTTTATTGCCCTCTCGTCTTAATAATAATGTTTTTCATTATTTAACATGCATTTTAGTGGGTTTTTTTTGCTATGCTTGCGGGTGAAATGATTAAAAAAATGTATGCCTTGATATTCCAAGTTTCTTAATGATTTCACGTTGAGTCATTCTTTGTGACATTGCGATAATTTTCATTCTCTTCTCCACACTCACTCTTCCTCCTTTTGAAACGTAAATCACCCACACTAAAAGGATAAGCTGAACACTCTCAGACTTTAAGCAATCTGTTTGATCATTCGCTCGCCTCTCTTAATCTATGATGATGTAAGTCTTGAGGCGTGTCAAGTGGTTCATATATTTTTCGTGTTTTATTTTCAGTACTGCGATGTGTTCAGATCTGTATGTCTCTTCGCTCTGGATCCAACTTGCATTACGGTCTTGAGTCACCACAGATGCTATTCCTGAAGATAAAATGTTGAATATTTACTGTTTCTTAGTAAAAATTAAACAATTTGATTTTGGATAAGGTGGCTCATTTTTTTTACTCGTCACTGTACATATCAGTCACTCCTTATCGGTTGGGGCATATTCAAAGACGCCCTCCCAGAGAAGCATATATATGTCAATGTAGCTGTCCAGGTTTCAATTCTCGGTAGTGGATTCGCACTGCTGATGAGTCCCAAATATAGGACGAAACGGCCGTCCAGCGCTTTCTGCATTCTATTGAGGTTTCTTCTAGACTCGATGAATTACTTAATTATCTCAAATCCTCCTTAATTTCTATCATTTGTATATCCTTGTTTGAACCCGCTTCTAATACTCTGGATGGAGCGGCTTGGTGATGGTAGTCGTGGCTCTCGGAGGCACAGTCCTGTGGGTAAAGGATGAGTTCTACCACGGAATATGTGAACGAGCGGCGCAATATCGAATCTAGTTCGCTACCTCTTCGTAACCGTGGCCCGTTAGTACAGTTGGCATGACGTTTGCCTGTCAATTCTCAGTAGTGGATGCGCACTACTGATGAGTCCCAAATATAGGACGAAACGGTCGTCCAGTGCATTCTGTTGAGGTTTCTTCTAGACTCGATGAGTTACATTTTATATATATATATTACGACTTTTGTAAAATAATTGATTTCCTGTATCATAATAAATTAAATAATTAGCCATATATTTATACACCGTTCTTTCATTCAAATAAACTTTATCTTATACATTTAGATTTTCGACAAGCCGAGTATCCTTCTTTGTTTACAGTAAGGTTCACCCTGTACAAGACCCGGTGCCATTCGGTGTAGAGGGTTACGTTAAATGATAGTTTATACGGATAAAGAGTTAAGAGGGTGGCTGATGGAAGACGCTATGTCTGGTAGCAGGACTCTGCACCATGCCACACACAAGCAGGAGAAAACAGTTTTGACTGTTAGACAATTTTTGCGAGCACATCACCCCTTACATCTGGCTACATAACTTCACAGACTGCAGCACTCTTGATTATTATGTTATTATGAGAGACCAACAAAACTCCTTGGAACACCAAAGATGATCTGAAGGTAAGGATTATGTCAGCATTCACCAACTTAAGGTCACCGTCCAGAAGAGTAGCAGGAGATTCCGAAGTCGTCCGGGGGCCGTGGTTGAAGCCAATATCGATTTTATGGTAGAAACTAAATTACCCGTGATCCGTTTGGGTCACCTACGGTTCAGGTTATAAAACATTGAAGTTGATTTTAACATTCTATTTCAATGAAAATTAATTTTATTATGATTCAATTAAATATTTCATTTTGATCATGTCATCATTGATCTGGTTTACAAGTTCATGTTTTACTGATTGTTTACAGCATTTAGTCGGAATAGAACTTCCGGGATAAATTTGAACATTAAATCGGATTAATTTAAAAATATCTTTTTTAATATGCCAAAAATATTTTTAAATATTTAAAATATTGTCTATTTAAAGAAACCTGAAATATAAATAATTACAAACAACTGGACAAAACGGCAAGCAGGATCTCTTTGTGTTTGTTTTTAACTTAAAACATTTTAATTAATAAAATTGTCTGTTTGAAGAAAGTTATAATAAAAATACTTACTGAACGAACAACTCGTAAATCATTATGTGCCAGATGGACACACCACACAAGCACGCAATTACACACGCAATCACATATTTTTAGTATTATACAAGTTTGACCAAACGGGTCACGGGTGGTCTAGTATTGAATATTAATCGTATTTTGCAAAGTAGATCTTATTATATTTCACTATTAATTTTCAAAACGTTTTGATCTTGTGCAAAATAGCTATAGAGAATTAACAGAGAACTGGCCGTTTGCACGTGTTCACATCGTAGAACCAAGAGGTCGATATATTCATAATTGCTTCCTTTATATTGTGACCCTGAAGATCTGTAGAACAGATACGTACCTACAGAATGAACTTGACGCTGCATTCCAACAAATAAATGTTGAAATAGGTAATATCACTAACATAAAGGTCTTTATACACAAAAAGTGCTAAAACTTACATGAAAAAAGGTATAATGACTGATACATATAATAGGTGGACCCGACGATATAAGCTGCATTTAAACTATACTACCCGTGACCAGTTGAGTTCTGGTTTACGTACTAGCACAACCATCGAAGGCTTCCAAGCAGTTTTATAATATATGGCATGCCTCCCATGATTAAAGAGTTCCTATATTCACATTGTGTAAGGGCTTGTGGTTTACGTACTAGCACAACCACCGATGGCTTCCTAACAGATTTATAACAAATGGGTTGCCTGCCAAGCTAAAAGAGTTCCTATATTCACATTGTGTAAGGGCTTGTAGTTTATGTACTAGCATAAGCGTCGAAGGCTTCCTAACAGTTTTATAATAGATGTGTTGTCTTCCAAGATTAAAGAGTTCCTATATTCACATTGTGTAAGGGCTTCTGTTTTACGTACTAGCACAACCATCGAAAGCTTCATAACGTTTTTTATTAGATGTGTTGCCTTCCAAGGTTAAAGAGTTCCTATATTCACATTGTGTAAGGGCTTGTGGTTTACTTACCAGCACAATCATCCATGGCTTATGGACAGTTTTACACTAGACGGGTTGCCTTACAGGGCTAATTGAGTTCCTCTATGTCCATTATGTCAGGGCCTATGGTTTACATACTAACACAACCATCGACAGCTTCTGAACAGTTTTACACTGGATGTGTTACCTGCAAAGGCTAAATGAGTTCCTATATACCCATTGTATAACGGCTTGTGGTTTACTCACTAGCACAACCATCGATAGCTTCCTAAGAGTTCTGCTTACCCAATTTAAATTGTGAGACTTGGCTCGACCCGTGGCATGGTTTTCAAACAATTCCTAACTCTTCCGCATACTGGGATTGCCTCGCTAGACAGAGATGAAAAAGTCATATCCCCGAAGACTTGACCCCGATGAAGCTCGAACGCAAGGTCAAATCGTCGGAATGCGAACATTTTTACCATTCAGCAGCGAGTATTACCTGATACGAAAAAGGGAAGTGACTTTGACCTGTTATTTCAAAATTTTATATTCGATTTGACACAGGTTACTACAAATAATGTAAAATTTCGGATTTTTTTCCTTATACCCAGTAGATAATAAACATAACAATTATGTGACGACTAGTGAGGACCGAACTCACTACTTATGATCTATGAGACAAACTTGTTAACCATTGCACCACGTGGAGGCAGCCATCGGCTTGATTTTGCTTGTTTATTATTTAGTCTCATTTGCTGTATCATAGATAATTATATAATTGCTATTTTATTCACTCATCTGGGCAATTTCTGTAGTCATCAATTCAGATATACGCACACACAGACGTATATAAGTATCAAGAAGCATTGAATAGATACACCATCCACGCACACACTTACACACACAATCACACATACACATACACGCACATACATAGTTATTGCGTAATTATATGAGTATATATGTATTTATCATTATTTGTATATGAATGCGTTTATAGGTTCAAATACGAACCCATGTGTTTGGAGCATAAGTTGTACTGGTTGTAACTCGAACCAATTTTCCCTCTTTGCACGCATCGGTAAATTTAATCAATTTTTTAATGGATTTTGGCATTTAGTATAATAAGGAGAGGAGTGTTGCTCGCCTGTTATGAATGTTCTGTCGACATTTTCCTGATTTTCCTGACCTGGCATTTCGGCTTCTATCACTTTCCCACCGCCGTAACGTATCTTTTTCTATAAATCTTTTCGTGGTAATTGTCCTGATGAATTTTCCTCTTTGATACCTAGACTTTAGGAATTTATGCGCAATACTAGCGGCGAGATCTTATCATTTTATAGTTGGAATGGCGAGATGTAACCGTGAGTTCTATGCTAACAGTCTTCTTTCGCACTTCTTGCTTGTGGACCTCTCTTCCAGCTTCTTGCTTTCTAGTCACATTTGACCTTCAAAATATTTATTCCAGGATCAAAGTGTTATTCTATATACCTTTACCTAGGATAAGTGCATTTTGTCCGTAGATCAAATTATTGAACCCTGGTGTTTTATCTAGAATCAGTGTAAAATCTGTGCACTTTGTCCTAGGATCAAAGTGTGATTCCCTGGCCCTTTACCTAGGATTAGTACAGTATTTGTGCATTTTATCTGTAGATCAAATTATCGATCCCTTACGCTTTGCCTAGGATCAGTGTAAAATCAGTTCAATTTGTCCTAGGATCAAAAGGTGGTTCCATGGCACTTTGCCTAGGATTAGTATAGTATCTGTGCATTTTATCCGTAGATCAAATTATCGATCCCTGGGGCTTTGCCTAGGATCAGTGTAAAATCAGTTCAGTTTACCCTCGGAACAAAGTGGGATTCACTAGCCATTTGCTTACGGCTACATCACGTTGAAACACAGGTTTCCGTACAATCACCGAAGTTAAGCAACGTCGAGCTCGGTCAGTACCTAGATGGATGGCCGCTTATGAATACCAGGTGATGTAAGCTTGGGTGTATATTGGTTATTTGATGAGTTAGCGGCATATAAAATAAAGAACAGTATATTGGCTATTTGATTAGTCGATGCTATACAAAATAAAGAGCAGTATATTGCTTATTTGATGAGTTGGTGTTATACAAAATAAAAAGCTCTATATTAGTTATTTGAAGAGTTGGTGGTTTATAAAATAAATTACTGTATATTGGTTATTTGTGAGTTCGTGGTATATAAAATAAAGGGCATTATATTGGCTATTTGATGAGTTGGTGGTATACAAAATAAAGAGCCGTATATTATTTTGTTGATGACTTGGTGTTATACAAAACCGTGAGCAGTACTGATTGATTCATTTTCTATATTAGGTCTTATCAACCGTTTATGAGTTATTTGAAACCGAAAAATATTTCGTATTGTGGGATTGTGCTTTCAGTTCTCGGTATTCCCATGAAGTCCCCCGTCTACATAATGATCAGACACCACACTGCCTGTTTTCAGCTAAGATTTTCTTTCACAAGTTAATTGTAATACAAAATAAAGAGCAGTATGTTCCTTCTTTTCTGAGATGTTTTTATGATTCATTCAAACACTTTTTGCCTACAGTTTAACGATTTAACGAAACTAGCGTAGAAGAAAAAAATGTCTGTCAAGTGCAAGAAGACAGAATGTATGGTCATTATCAAGAGAAAAAGCCCAAGTCACGAGTTATGAATTGGAGATATAAACATCAAGCAGGTGCGTAAGTTCAAACATCTGGGAAGTGTTTTAACAGAGGATGGAAAATGTGATACTAAGATTCGAAGTCGCGTTGGACTAATGAAAGATGCATTCCAAAAGCTAAGCAAGATGCTGAGAAATGAACAAAAAATCGTTAGAAACAAAGAAAAGAATCCATAATCTTATATGGCAGTAAATGCTGGATAATCTGCTAATGCATAAGGAAAAAAGCTAGAGTCAGTAGAAATGTGATTCTACAGAGGGATGCTGAAAATTGCATGTAGGGAGGAAGTAAGCAACAAGGAAGTCTTAAAGAAAATAGCAACAGATATAACACTTAGAATCAGGAAAATTCTTTGAACATATTATGTAGAAGGAGGGCTTGGTAAATTTAATCCTCATATTGATGGCAAGGGAGACTGGGGAAGGCAGCCAAATATTTACCTGACGAGTGAATGGATGTCAAAATTAACCTTAGCAAAGTGAGAAAAACAGCCAAGCAAGAAAGTTTTGGAATGCTATGATCATTTATGTCCTGAAGAGTCGCGTTACATAGAAGAAGAAGAAGAAGAAGAAGAAGAAGAAGAAGTGCGGTTGCTCCAAGCAGGCAGCTGCACCACTATGACCTTGTGATACCTTAGTAAAAAATTATGAAACCATTCATACATAGACAAAACATTATTATAGGACAATGACTATTTTAGCCATTTGGAAACGGGTGAGAAAATATCTTTATTTTATCATTTCAACCCAAGCAAGTCTATAAAGCCACTAAGACGCAAGGCGTTATTGAGTATTAGAGAATATGAGAAAAATACTATTAAGGAGAGAGAAGATTAAAATAACAAGAATTAATAAGCCAGAAGATAATGATTGAAATTGCATTTCAATTTTTGAAGATCAAAGTTGACTGGGAAGCAAGGAAGAGAGTTCCACAAGCGAGAAGTGCGATAGAAGAAACCGTTAGCATAAAACTTACTGTTACATCTTGACATTTCAACTGTAAGAGGATGATACCTTGCCGCCATCTAGTACTGCGCTTAAATTCATAATGTCTAGGTAACATAGCATAAAGTTAATCAGAACAATTACCATGAAAGTATTTATAGAAAAACCACGGGGAAGCTTCGTTACGGCGGTGGGAAAGTTACTGAAGACGAGATATCAGGTCAGGGCTAATAATATTGCAGATTCTTTTTTAAATTTTTATCAAGAATCTGTAAATATATAGCAATAGCACAAAATCATATGTGGCAGCAATATTCAGGGCATAAGCGAATGGTAGATTTACAAATATCTAAAATAATTTTCTTTTTTTTGGGGGGGTGTTCTTATTCTAGAAGAGTATCGTATAGTGATTCAAGGTCATATAACGATAGCGATTAAATTAAAGAAAGCAATTATTAATCTGTAACGGCTGACGAGACATCTCAAGTAATTTATTTTTCTTCTTTTTCACTGTCAAAATATATAATCGTACTTTTAATACATAATAACAAAGGCAAGATAATCTTTGATTAACCTGGAGTAGCTGACAAGATATTTCGCAAAAAATGCTTTGTAACTTTCTTTTTCTGGCACTGAATATGATTCTGATTCAAGACAATTCATCGACCATGATGAAAGCGGTGGATGTAACGATTTGAGTGATGAAGTGAAACAACAAACAGACAGCATTTATTAAGTTTAGTTATATGTTTTTTTTTTTACCGGCATATCAATCTTTATGGATTTTTAAAGTCGATATATAAATATTTTATACGCAATTTTATTTTAATTTATTTTCATATAATAATGGTTTTAGTGGTAAGCGTTTTACTAATTAACCCAAGATGTGGATTCATACCTTTGTCAAAGGTATTTGCACGTAAATGAATATAAAGAACCCAACGGGAATTGGAACTCGGCAATTACTAGCCATCATCCAATCTTACAGCACCTGGCATTCACGAGCTGTCACCCATCTAGGTACTGACCAGGCTCGATGTTGCTTAACTTCGGTAATTGCACGAAAATGTATTCAGAGCTACAAATTGTGGAGAGCCATTATCATCAACGACCTAACACACAGAAGAAGGAGGTCTTCGAGTTCTCAGAGGATCGTTCCACTTAGGTTATATATATATATATATATATATATATATATATATATATATATATATATATATATATATATATATATATATATATATATAAAATAAAACCGAATTATGATAAAGCCCTATTAAAAGTAGATTTAAACAGACACTAAATTATATGGATAAGTCAGTTAATAAAACATCTACTAAATCCAAAAATAGGAAGAGGAAAATTATATGGTTCAACCCACCTTTTTGTAACCTTTCTAATATTAATATAGGAAAATACTTCATAAAACTAATAGAAAAACACTTTAGTAAAAATGATCTTTTAAAAAAGATATTCAACAAAATGAATTTAAAGATTAGCTATTCTTGCATGAACAATATTGAAAAAATTATTAGGTCACATAATAGTGAAATTTTGAGAGATTTTCATGACAATCAAATACAAATGGATCGTAATGCAACCCAAATGAAAGCATCAACATGTAATTGCAGGACAGGATCCGATTGCCCAGTTGAAGGAGTATGCATGGCAGAAAATGTAATATATGAGGCAACAATTTTCATCAAAGAGAATATTGAGCAGAAAAGGATATACATAGGAATATCGGCGGGAAGTTGGAAACATCGACTTTATAACCATCGCCAGTTCTTCAAAGATAATTGTAAAAATAACAAACGGCACTGTCAAAGCATTATTGGGATTTGTTGGATGGTGGCTTAACCCAACAAATAAAGTGGTAAATAATCTCGAGAGCCAGAACTCAAATAAATTTCAGGGACAGGTGCGACTTATGCATAAAAGAAAAAAAACTTCATGATAAAACATAAAGATCAGGATTTATTACTAAACAGACATAATGAACTAATTTTTAAATGCCGACATAAGAACAACCTAAATCTAACTAAATATATTTAGGAATAACTATATAAGAAGACTAATATTACATGATCTTTGTTTTTTTGCTTTTGAAAATGTTGCTATGCACACATGAATGTGAACACATAACTGTATGTATATAACTATGTAATTGAACTTGAACATTGATACGTCTTTTGATATGTATATGTATATGCGTTTATATGGAAAGATAGGCATGCATGTGTTATTTTTTGTGTATTGTGGGCACATATTTGGAGTGGGTGGGTATGGATATGGATATGTATGTATATATACTTGTATGTATATAGGTGATCTGTTTTTTTTTGTAAAAATATATGCAGTTATATGTATATATGGGTGTATATATGTATGTGTGTGGGTATGTGGGTACATGTATATGTGTGGATGTGTGTGTATACAAATTTTTATTAATTTCTATATGTGTATGTGTGAGTGTGGGTGTGTATATATAGATGGGTACATGTATGTCGTTCCATAGCTATGGGATGGAGAGTAATCTGTGTATGTATGTATGTATGTATGTATAAATATAAGAATTTGTGAGTTCATATATAATATGGGAGAATATAATAATGTAATTAAGTATGGATTTTGATATGTTTTTTTGCATGCACGCACATGTGGGTGTATATATGTATATATTTGTGTATATGTGTGTATGTGTATATGTGTGTATATGTGTATATGTATATGTATATGTGCATATATTTGTATATGTATGTGTATATGTATGTGTATATGTATATGTATATATGTGTATATATATGTGTATATATATGCATGTGTATGTGTATACATATATGTGTGTATATATGTGGGTATATGTGTGTGTATATGTATATATGTATGTATGTATGTATGTGTGTGTGTATATCTACATATGTATGTGTGTATGTATGAGTATATACATATATACGTATATATGTATATGTGTGTGTATGTGTATATATGGATATATGTATATATTTGGATATGTATGTATATGTGTGTGTGTATATGTACGGATATGTGTACATGTGTGTATATTTATGGATATATAGAATATTATAAAAGGAGGACTTACAGTCCTGTTATTAATGTTTTATCTCATTTTCTCCTTTAATATTCTCCAATTGGAAGTGTAAGTTTAAAATTCTTTATAATATGGAGGTAAATTTTTAAATTGATAATTTAATTTAAATTGAAATATATTACCCTTTAATAATCATTATTGATGTTAAAATATTTAAATTGGAAAAACTTTTGTTATTTAGGTAGGTGTTAATACATGAAATCACCTGTATATATCGGTACATGTGTACCTGTATGAGTGATTGCACATGTAAAGGAACGTATGTATATGTGAGCTTTGCATGGGTGTGTATACAGTATATGACAGAGCAAGATCTTTAATATTACCTTCAAATATTACCCCATATTAACTTAACTAAAATTTAAGTAAAAGAGATTACCTATCTAGAAACAGTCACGAGTTAAATTCATGAACAAAATTCAAACGGATAGAGATGTCAACTTAATAATCAATAATAAAATTTTTTTTAAAAAGATAAAAAAAGATTACTAGAAGTAAACTTATATTTTAAAATAAAATTTTATTATTTTAATGTACTTTCTATGAATATTTTTCTAATCGACTATTTCATAGAAAATCCCAAAAATTAAAAAAAAATTTAAATCACTAACAAACATCAAATTAAAATCTTTGTAGACAGTTTAGTCTTTCAAATTTATATCAAACATTATAATCATTATGAACCCCCAAAATAACACTTTCAAAGTAAAACAAAATAACAGCGTCTGTTTCTAGCCTGTTTTTTTTTTCCAAAGAAAATTAGTGACACCTTCTCTCATGACTTCCTTCTCTCTTTTTCTTTTTATGTGTTTTTTCTCCTCTACCCCTTTGATATCAATATATAACTTCCGTTAAGTTAACCGTTTAAATGTGTCAATGTCTGGACTTCCTCAAGTAATTTTGAGTATGAAAGAATAGAAATTTTAAATTACATCTAACTCACTCATGTCTTCTCTCTCCCACCTCACTTCCTCACTTCGTTAATTTGCATATGCTTAATACGTCCCGTCAAAAATGTGTAAATTTCTTTTCATTTTTTGTTTCAACCTTTGGAAGTAAAGTCTGAATATCCGCAGTCCTTTAAAAGGGCTGTGGTGAAATAATTTATTACATGGAACTTTAAAGTGGTCTGTTTTTATTTAAATTATATATATATATATATATATATATATATATATATATATATTAATAAATATATCTTGGGGACTCTTTGTTAAAGACAATATATACTGTCTTCTTAGAAGTGATAGTCCTTTCTTTTCGTTTTTCTTTCTTACTTAGTCTACGAGTCTCAGCTGCTTTTTCACTTCTCGAATCTGATTCATGACAATTCATCGATACCCATAAAAGTAGTGAGAGCAATGATTTTCCTTAATGTAACACATTAGATATTTCGCCGATATGACGCTGCATAAAATAGCCGAATCCCAAATTATTTTGTGAATTTGATAATTATCTTGTGTTAATTTGCAGTTGAAACGTGGTAAATCGAAAGGAAGGCGTTTGTTTTTTTAATGTTTACAATTTTCCAATAAGTAAAGTTTCGTGCCTCGAACGTTTTTGAAAAGTTAGTTTGTGGTTTTTCATCCTTGTTAAGCAATGTTAGTGGCTCAGTTAAACTCAAGACAATTCGTAGATAACCATGAAAGTAGTGACAGCAATGATTTGCCTTAGTGCAACGGATTAGACATTTCGCCGATATGACGCCACATAAAATAGTCCGGTCACAAGTTATTTTGTCAATTTGATAATTACCTTGTGTTAATTTGCGGTTGAAACGTGGTAACTCGAAAGGAAAGCGTTTGTTTTTAATGTTTATAATTTGCTTTTATCGTTAAGGGTAGTAAGTGTATTGCAAAGGTCTTAAATCATTTTCTGTAAAGCTTTGACAATCTCGAACTGTAACTGGAGTCTCGTTATTAAGATTGATATTTGCTGTTTCGTGTGAACGGCAGTGATGACACTTGAAAAGTATAAATGCCACGATAAATGTGACCTGATTACCAATAAGTAAAGTTGCGTGGCCTGAATGTTTTTTTTAAAGTTGGTTTTATGCTACTTGTAAAGCAATGTGTTTTTTAAATCATTTCTCCCAAAGTAAGGCAATCAAGACACTAAGTCGCAAGAGTGTGAGAGATTAAATAAAAAGAAAATGTGAGGGAATATATAAAAAGAAAATGGCGGTGAATACTGGACAATTTCCTCACTGATCAAGAGGAGACTTGGGACAACTGAAATGTTGTTCTAAACAAAGACGCTGAGAATATCATATACGGATCATGTGATCAGCGAGGAAGTTTTAAGGAAAATGGAAACAAAAAGGATGTTTATACTTAAAATCAGAAATATCATATAACAATTCTGCTTGTACCTCCCTTCGTTAGTTCCTTAGTTCGCACGACCGTTACACCCTGCCAATATCTCATGAATAATGGACTATTCCGTTTTGATCACGTGGAAAGACAGAAGACATATCAGAGACGCGACTTGGTTTCAATGAAAAAAAGAAAGACAGAAGTGTTTAAAGTATCCTGCCAATGCCTCATAACTAATGGACTATTCCGTTTTGATCACGTGGAAAGACAGAAGACATATCAGGGACGCGACTTGGTTTCAGTGAAAAAAAGAAAGACAGAAGTGTTTAAAGTATCCTGCCAATGCCTCATAAATAATGGACTATTCCGTTTTGATCACGTGGAAAGACAGAAGACATATCTGAGACGCGACTTGGTTTCAGTGAAAAAATGAAAGAAGGAAACAGAAGTGTTTAAAGTTTCCTGTTAATGCCTCATAACTAATGGACTATTCCGTTTTGATCGCATGAGAAGAAAAATACACATCAAAGATGCTACCTGGTTTCAGTAAGAAAAACAACGAATGAAGAAAAGATAGAAGTGTTTAACGTCTGTTTCAGTGAAATGGAAAACTTATCAATTTCAAATCTTTTCATTTGTACCTCCTTATTCTTTAACATAACGACTAACATTCATATTTATGACTGCTATTGCAATATTTTGTTTAATTTGTTAAGCTCAAATATTTTAACGATGTGATAGGGGAATTTTTGCTGATATTTTATTGTCGTAGAACTCGTCATGAGCTTATCAATCATTAACTGAAGAATTAATAATCATCAGAAAATTTAAATAGGAAAACCGCGAAATTTTCACGGTTTAAAACTAGTATAGAATATTGTGCAATTAAAATTTCAAACACTTTCCCGGTCTTTTGAAGAAAAGTAGTCTATCCCTTGTTTCCTGTTTAGGATTGGGTTTCCGGCTCCTTCTAATGTCTTCTCATTTTCCTTTCCATGGAGAGCCATGGCCGTCAACATCCTGACGAAATATGGTGCATAAAAGAAAAGAAGAATGAGCTTTTGTAAGTGGTAGGTACATTAATAGGAATAGATAGTTTCTCCTATAGTCCTGTTCTCGATCTTCTCCGGTCTTTTGAACAGGAGAAAAGGTCTATCCCTTGTTTCTTGTTTAGGATTGCATTTCCGGCTTCTTCTAAAGTCTTCTCATTCTCTTTCACTCCCAGTAGCCCCCTGCGTATAATGGCATTATCATCTTGCTCGGGGTTAATTGATTTAAAAAACAAAGAAAGGACTTACTGACTGTGAAAGAATATGAGAAAAAGAAAAACCTTATTAAGGAGAGGGAACAATAAAAGAAGAGGAATTAAGAAGAAAGAATGTAACGATTGACATTGCATTTAATATTTTTAAGATCAAAATTGACTGGAAAACAAGAGGCTGGAAGAAAGTTTCACAAGCGGGAAGCGCGAGAGAAGAAAATGTTAACAAAGAACTTACGGTTACATCTAGCCTTTTCAACTGTAAAATAATGAGACCTAGCTGCCAATCTAGTACTGCGCTTAAATTCGTCAAGTCAAAGTACCAAAGAGGAAAGCTCATCAGAAAAGTTACCATAAAATATTTCTAGAAATGGCAGAGCAAATCTACGTTGCGTTACTGAAGCCGAGATGTTAGGTCAGGACCAATAATATTGCATATTCTTCTTTGAGCTTTGTCAAGAGTCTCTAGATACATTGCAAAAGTACAAGGGCAGATGTGGGAGCAATATTAAATGCAGGGACAAAGAGTAGACTTATAAATGTCTAAGATAGATTCTGGGGAAATTGTCGAGAAGGACACAGTAGTGAGTTCATTGGGTGCTCCATACATTCGGTCTTGTGCCACATCTAAGCTATGCTTATTAAATCATTATAAACGCGTAAGATAGATTCTGTTGAGAAAAATTGTGTTAATTAGACATTTTTATGACTTGCTCAATTATTAGACAATTTAAACGATAATTTTCTCTAACAGTCTTTTAATTGATTGCTTTCATTCGTAACATAGACATTATTGTTTATTTTTCAACTGTATTTAATCTAGTAATTAAGAAAAATGAAAATATAAAATTGCTTTGCGATTTGGACCAGCATATTTGGATTGTTATACAAGTGTCATATTAGTTAATATTCACCAACATTTTATTTTAATTTCGCATTACATATCCTATTTTTCTATTGAACCAATGTATTTCCAGTACTACTTGGCACATATACTGAACCCCACCTTCCAGAGAGCCAGCTATGTTTGAGTCAACGTTTTTAATCCTCTAGGCCAAATCAAATGCCTCTTAGATAAACAGCTTAAACAAATATGATGAATACATTGGCTTGAATAATAAAGCATATAATATTTTCAGTATAATATATATATATATATATATATATATATATATATATATATATATATATATATATATATATATATATATATATATATATATATATATATATATATATATATATATATATATATATATATATATATATATATATATATATATGTATATGTATATATATATGTATATATGAAGAAAAATAGTTATAAGGTATGCTATATCTATGGGATAAAGTGCTCGATATCAGAGATAGAGCGCATGTAAATATAAATATAAAAGTGAGCATTGAAGTCAACACTCAGAGACAACAGACTGTTTCGTGCTAAACGCAATCATCAGGCCAATGTTCACTTTATATATATATATATATATATATATATATATATTATAAATTCAGTATTTGGTAAAAAGTGACATTCATCAAAAGAACTGCGAAATCAAAATAGTGCTCAATACACGAAAACCGAAAATGTAAGGAAAGTTAAGATATGATGACTTGCTGCCTAACGAGACCATCTTGGTAGATAACGTGGTTGCAGCAATGCCAGTGTTTCAGGGGTATTTTATATCTTAATACACACACGGGACATATATATATATATATATATATATATATATATATATATATATATATATATATATATATATATATCCATCTGCCCGTGTGTACATCTCTCTCTCTCTCTCTCTCTCTATATATATATATATATATATATATATATATATATATATATATATTTTATTTCAAGACAAATATTGTAGTATTCATTATTTCCGGAGAGAAAAATTGTTGAAAATTTTTTTTTTTTGCTTGGAGGAGAAAAGAACACCGAGTCAGCGCGTGATCGCTTGACACCGCTTCAGGGGAGGTAACTAACTATGGTTGTGGATAGTTCTACAAAACAAGTAGTAAATCTATTAGCGCAATCCTTGACATTTTAAACTATATACTGAACACATTTTAAAACATTTGTGCAGTATTAGTAATTAATTTTTTTAAGGTTTGGTTTTAATATTTTAATATAGATAGCTTCGAGAATTTTTAGTTCATGTTTATTCTTTTCATGAAGTATAGAAGTATTTTTGACAATAATTTTTCTGAATTGCGAATGTGGACAGGTATGTTGTAAATATTTAGAAATGTTGAAAATATCATTTAAATTATAACCCAGCCGCCTTGACAACGGCCGTTGAGTTATAATTTGAATGAAATGTGTAGTATTAGTAATTAATTATCGGAAGATAATTGCAATGAAAATAGAAAATCTAGAGCCAGTTGTTCTAAAATTCAATAAAACGTTAGATTGCAGAGAACATTTTAAATTTTAAGGATTACTGAGTACTTAAAAATTATATAAGAAAAGACGCTCACGTAATTCTCTTCAATTATTCTTTACAGATAATGTCGCGATAGAAAAACATTAAACCTGTTGTCACCCACGTCAACATCGTAAATGTAGGTTAAAAATACAACTATTAATACTACTGCCGGATTAAAAAATGCATCTCTGCAGTATTTTAAACTTAGAGTAAATAATATTTGTTTCAAATCAGATTAATTATACTTTAAATCAGCTTATATTCCTCAAATAAAGGTTCAGAAAAGTATATCTTATTTTGGGGGGATTTTTTTTAATAAAGAGAATTACATTGCGATGAAAGACGACCATAAAAGGGAGCTAATCAGCTATTTTCGCAGAATAATTTCTTTCCAGTCCATTTAAGTTAGTTTTTTTTAATACAGCAAAGTATTTTGCTTATTGGAAATATTAAATTTAATCAATTAGCTTGAAATTAAAACTAAAATAAGTTTCAAGAAAGTTTTTTTTTATTTTAAGAAATTCATTCTAAACCTTAGGTTTCGCGTTTTTTTATCATGTGCGTTGTATATAATGTATATATTTGTATTTTACATGGTGGTCTTTAAATAGCTCTATCTCTGATATTGAGTCCTTTTCCCCATTAACATAGTATACATTAAAACTGTACTTTTATCATATGTATATATTTCTATGACCTAGTCGCTATGTTTTTGTAGGAGTCACGATGAACTCTCCACGTGTGGAGATTCCAAAATCCCTAATAGACGTAACTCCCATTTAATTATATATTTTGTTATTTTATGGTTGACTCTTACACCTCCCTTTTTTATTTGTGCGCTGATATGACTTTTGTCGCGAGTTCAGTTATAGACTGTTAACTGAATGACTTTCTAGTGCTCATTAGTTGAGTTCTAGGGTCACTGTTTTGTGCAGTTTGTGAATTCTGTTGAAACAAATCAAATGTTTCTAATATAATGTTCAATGGAAGAGCTGAATCTCGTTGGATAGTTTTTGATAGATTTCTTATCGTCAACATCGAAGGTGATATTTCCGGTACGGTGTACAATATGTCCTTGTGTCCACTTCTTAGTGCCGTTCCGATAGTCTTCTGCTAAGGCCGGTTGACCTGGTGTAAATATGTGTTTTACTGCCCTATCATGTTTTGGGAATGGTGCTGTATTGGACGTATGATGTCCACATGTAATCGAGTTTTACTATTCCTCAGACCTTCGGCAGATGAGTTACCATTGGGTGTATTAAAGTTTGGTGTGATTTCGTAACTTGCTAGGAATATTCCTAGGATTTTTGTTTTTGAGTTTTAAGAATCTCTTCTTAAAAGTCTGGTCAAAACATTCTACTTGTCCGTTTGTGGATGGAATAGTGATGAACGGACATGTTGAATGACATTGTATTGACATAAATTTGAATATTTTACTGGAGTGAAGAGAGCGCCAATGTCGGAGATTAGGGTCTCTGGTACTTCAAATCTGTTAAAGATTTGCTGCATTCAGGAGAGTTTCCCCAGAGATGGTGCGACCCATGGGTAAAATTCATAGCTATTCGCTGTAGGCATCAACAAGCACAAGAAAAAAGTTTTTTCATTTGATTGACCCCATAATGTTAATGTGAAAACGTGAATAAGGGAAATCCAGAACCGACCATGAAAATAGATGGCAGTATAGGGTTTAAGAGAGAAAAAGGAAAAGACAAAAAATTCTAGTGCATATAACGAGAAAAGAAAACTGGAAAATTTGATACTCACATAGCAGATTGAAAGTAAGAGAGATAAGGGAAAACAACGCATAACCTTTCTAACGAAAAATAGATGGCAGTATAGGGTTTAAGAGAGAAAAAGGAAAAGACAAAATCTAAGTGTTACAAAGGACAGGAAATAGTGGAGAGCCATGATTGCCAACGTCCTGAAGGGACACGGCACATAGAAGATGAAGAATTTCTGAAATAATCTGAGGATTCAACATTCTTTCATATACTTTTGTGGATCATGAGCAAAAATGCCAGGCATAAGTTTACGTAAACATTTTTGACAAGATGTTGATTCGACATTAAATAAAGAAATGCTTGACAAGCGAAAGGATTAACATTATCATTTAATCTTATATCTGGGTCAGTCATCAAAATCGGCTTTTGCTAACATTTTTTTTGTTTGTTACTGACATTGCACGCAGTAATCGGGACGTTGAAACCAAAAGCAAATCAGTTTTAAATTAGCTTGAATCAGCTTATGTGACATCTTAATAGAATGAAGGAAATGTCTGCGCGTACGAAATTAAGAAAACTACTTGAAATATATGCTTGCTGTAGAGAGACTGTAAAGCTAGTTTCATAAGCCATTAGCACTAATGAATACGAATTTCAATAGGCGCTCAATACAGGTATTCTTGTACCATACCAAAATAAACAAAATACATATCAATGTATATTTCTTATTACTATAAATATTATTTTTAGTAGGTACGCCTATTTGTGTTGCTAGACGTTATTTTTAAAATTTTTCTTTAAATAATGAAATTAATAACAATCGGCTTAAATTGAGAAATTCAACTAAAGAAAGTTTCTGCCTCCGACAGTATCTAAAATATCACGAATTTTTATAATGGAAACCGTTTCTATAGCCGAAACATTTCTTTATCAAGTCGCCCACCTTGACAGAGAAAGTTTTCAATTATATATATATATATATATATATATATATATATATATATATATATATATATATATATATATATATATATATATATAAATATATAATGAAATGGATTATGTCCTACCATTATTTACTATAATTTCTGTTTATACGTTATTTTTGCAGATATAATTTACTTAAGTAAATATTCTGGTTTCAGGTAACGATGGTTCTCGTAAGGATTATAGGTTCAATTCCTGTCGTAGAGCGCATATTTTCTACAAAATTTCTCGGGCATTCAGGCCGGTAAATTTAAATTAATACTGTTTAATTTTAATTAAAAAACAGACCATTTACGTAAATATATTATATTTATGAAAATAACGTATAAACGGAATATATATATATATATATATATATATATATATATATATATATATATATATATATATATATATATATATATATATATAACTACATTACCAAGGGTATTTGGATAAGTATATTTCATTTTGATCAAAGGGGGAAGGGGGTCACAAATCCCCCTCTGAATTTTTGTTCTCTTTGATTTAAATTTAAATTTGAACAAGGGAATGACTCCTATCCAAATTATAGAAAGCGAAAGCCAGAAGCTGGAGGTTACATCATCAAGATCAAAATGAGACAATATGAGCGTGAAGTGGAGAAGAAATCACCAATCAGTGGGTAATGCCTTACAATACATATTTGTTGTGGCAATTCAACTGTCATATTAATGTTGAAATATGCTCATCAATTCATTCAATCAAGTATTGCATCAAATACATATGAAAGGTGTCACATCAAGCTGTTTTTACACCTCCTACTGAAATTTTTTCCCGTTCATTAAATTTGAAATAAATTTGAAATATAGAAGGAGAAAACCAAAAAAATGGAGGTCACATCGGCAAAATCATTGAGTAATATTGAAATGCATGATTTTTCTCCACAAATTATAACAATGATTTAAAATCAATCATCATTTTCTTACAAAAAAAAAAAAAAAAGTGTAACAGGAAGGTAATATCCATATTTTAATATATTTTATTGTTATACGTTATTTATATAGACACAAATATTCAAGTAAATTATCTGTTTATAATAAACAGTATTAACAACATTTACCGGCCTGAATGTCCAAGAAATCTCATAGAATATATGCGTCCTCTGACAGAAATCGAACCTGTATTTTACACGGAACTGTCCCACAGCCTGAAGTGCGATAACATTTTAGCTACGAATGAAGCGTTTGGTTACCAAGCTTTTTTTTTTTTGGCTTCCATCATCTTAGTTATTAAATATCCGACATCAAGATAACAATATCTATCAAGAATCGAAAGAAGAAAAAGAAAAATATCTAAATAAAATTGGCTAGATTATATACTCAAAATACATACACATACACGCATATATATATTAAAATACATACATACATATATATATATATATACATATATAATAAAAAATTAAAAATACACACACACATATATATATAGGCGGAGACAAATATTCATACACAAAATGTTTAAATTATTGTATTTCCAACTAATAAACATAGTTTTCATATAATTAACTGTACAGATGCATAATGATTAAACATGCATAGAAAACAGAAAAAAAATGATTTATTAAAAATAAATCCCATTTATCTATTTTAATGGATGAAAAAAGTATTCGTACAATACAAAAAATAATACATAATCTTCATTTAATACTTTGTAAAATAGACAATATTCACTTCTACAGCAACCAACCTCTTCCTGTAGTTCTCAATAAATGATTTGCGTATTTTAGTTGGTATTTAGTTCGTATATGGTTTTCAGGTCCGGGATATTTGTCGAAGCTCTCGTTTTGATATGAATTTTCAAATAACACAGATCCTGGATTGGGTTTAAATCTGGGGACTGACTTGGTCATTTAAGGATATTTACATTATTTTCAGCAAGCCATTTCTTCGTAGATTTTGTAGTGTGATTGGATCATTATCTTGTTGGAAGATCCAATCAGAAGGAAGTTCAAGATTTTCAACCGAAATCATTAAATTTGCTTCCAAAATATTTTGATATGCAGTGGCATTTATTCTACCATCTATTACTGATATGTTGCCAGCACCTTTTGCAGAAAAAACATACCCAAACTATGATACTGCCACCACTGTTGAACTACTTTCTTTTGTTTGAAGACATCGCCATCTTTCTTCATACATGATTTCTAGAATTACGTCCAAACAATTCAGTTTTGGTTTCGCCTGTCCATAATACTTTTTACCAATGCGATTTTTCCTAATCCTTATGTTCAAGAACGAATTTCAATCTGGAATCTCTGTGTCTTCAGTAGGAGTGGAGTTTTCCGGGGGGAGCGTGGCTTTAGATTCTTTCTATGAATTTCATTGCTTATTGTCCGTTTAGTGACACAGATTCCTGATGAAAGCAAATTATCTCTCAACTCTTCACGACTAACCATTGGATTTTGTCTAATTTGACGCATTAATTTATTCGAAGATATTGAAGAAATCTTCGGTGGAGCACCTGTTCTTCTTTGGTTTCCAATGGTTTTGAGTTTTTTTTTATATCTTACAGTGAATGAACTAATGGTAGTAAATGGAATAGTCAGGTTGTCTGAGATTTTCCTGTAACTATTACCTTCTTTTAAGAGCTTAACGATCAATTGTTTTTGCGAATTTGTCAGTTCTTTAGCTTTTGCCATGATGGTAATCTTCTTGCACGAATATTAATTACAGAATTTCTGTTTGTATTTTTTAGGCTAAAAATAACTACTGATAACATTAATGGAACATTCTAGACTATTCAACTTGAATAATCTAGAGTATTAAATCAATTTAAAAGTTTTAAAACTGAAATTAGTATGGCACAAATACTTTTTCAGTCATTAAAATGAATATAAAATCATTTTTTTTCTGTTTTCTATGCATATTTAATTATGCATCTGTGTACAGTTAATTATAAGAAAAGTGTTTATTCATTAGTTATAAATACAATAAATTAAAAAAAATCATTTGTACGAATATTTGTTCCCCACTCACGGTATATATAAAAAATAAACAAATCTCAAAGTCTCTGGTTCGTGCGCATGTGTAGTCGTAACAACGTAAACAAGCCTAGTCCGATGAAGACCGAAAGGACCAAACGCGACAAATGAAAACGTTTTTTCACTTTTGTCCGATTTATATATATATATATATATATATATATATATATATATATATATATATATATATATGTGACAAAAGTGAAATATATATATATATATATATATATATATATATATATATATATATATATATATATAATATTGGACGTTGGTTATAAATAAAATATATATAATATAATAGAGCTATAAATTAAATATTATTAAATATACATTTTTATTCACCATGAACACGACCGGAAGTTTTTAGGCACAACGCAGTCTTGTGGTGAATTAATTTCACGTTGCATTCTGCATGAAACTCCGAGTCGTGATACCGGCGATGAAAAATATGTATATTTAATAATAATAATAATAATATATATATATATATATATATATATATATATATATATATATATATATATATATGTTAACTCACTTGGTTTTGTCAAGAACGCCTATAAGAAAACGCGATTTAAGTCTATAAAAAATGCATCAGATTCTTTCTCTCCCCTACTTTTTAGCTCTTGTTTCTAGATTTAGTCGAACGTAGATAAAGAACGTTCGCTTCCTTGATCCTCTGTAGACTTTTGAACTCTCACACATACACCCGCCTGTATTACACACGCTTGTTGTACATACACAGACACACGCTCGCGCACGCACGCGTACACACAAACACACACTACGCGCACACACACAGACACACACCCACACAGACACACACACACAGAGACACACACATACTCACAAAACAAATACAATCTTTTGGCTAGTTTCAATGATTTCTTCTTTCAATTCAGTTGTGCATACGCGCAATTACATTTCTTAGTATATGCATATAATTGCAGTTTCTTTTAAATTCATTGTTTTGTTACTTATTTTTTACCAGACTCACATGTGTCTGCCAATATTGTTGGTGGCAACGGGATCCAGTTGCTGAAAAATGTTGAATATTTATTTTCAAAGCATTAATTTATTAATCGGAACAATGCACAATCCTCCGACTCAGAAAGCATTTTTTGGCATTTGATGTTTATTTCCGTCTCCGTTCCACGTACGTGCGCGTACACACACACACACACGCACACACACACACGCACACACACATATATATATGAAACCGCATATATATAATGTACAATATCTATTTAGCTATCGTCACTCTCTCTCTCTGTTTATATATATATATATATATATATATATATATATATATATGATAAGGCTGTGTCCCTTCAGGAAATGAGTGATCCTGGATCTCGATATATTTCTTTCCTTTAATATCTCTGAATTACTCTGCTATCTTGATAAATATCGTCCAGTGTTTTTCCGTTGCTTTCTTCACTTAGTTTGAATTTACAGTTGTCTTTCTCCCAGACTGGTGAACACCCAAGGCTAGAGTCCATTTTAAGTGGAAATAACCCTTGCTTGGGCGCTTTGTTGAAGACTTTAATTCTGACTTTTTCAAGTGAAGACTCAATCGTTATCTATCCTCCTTATCTTCTTCTCATCTCCACTTCTTACCAACTTCTCTTCTCATCATATGGCACAACTTATCCATCAATACAATCCCAAATGTAACCCTTTACCTAGAGTGATCCTCGAGCCTTGTATTGGGTGAAATTTAGTTATAATAATAATAATAATAATAATAATAATAATAATAATAATAATCAATACTCTGCCCGTACCAAACAAGCTGACGTAGACAAAACCCGTACCCATCAGTGGCTCCGTAGTGCAGGGTTGAAAGCCGAAACTGAAGGTTTTATCCTTGCTGCACAGGACCAATGCTTGCTAACTAGGAATTATCAAGCACATATACTAAAATATTGTGTCAGCCCAAAATGCAGATTCTGTGATAAATATCCAGAAACGATTGATCATCTTGTATCAGGTTGCACGATATTGGCATCCACTGAATATAAAACCCGGCATGACAGAGTGGGCCAATATCTGCACTGGAACATCTGCAACTTCTACGGGAAGAAAACTGAAAGAAAATGGTATGAACACGACCCAGACCCGATTACGGAAATAGGACCTGTCACAATTCTATGGGACTACACAATAAACACTGACAGAACAATAAAGCCAACCGGCCAGATATTGTTATTAAAGACCACAAACAAAAACGGTGCCTCCTTATTGATATGGCAGTCCCGGCTGACTGCAATGTATCTTTGAAGATATTCAAAAAGCTATCGAAATAAAAGAACCTTGAAATAGAAATCTCGAAAATGTGGCATATGGGAACATCAACAATCCCTGTTGTAGTTGGAGCCCTAGGACTGGTTGGAAAAGATTGCAGTAGACTAATTATAGGGATTCCTGCAAGTCCATGCCTCAAAGAGATACAAAAAATTGTTCTGATAAGTACAGCCTACACTTTACGAAGGGCTTTATCTATGTAATATTTTTTTTTTGTTAGTGGAAAGTGTCATGATGCCATTTCTAACCTTAGGTTCCTGGGCGGGACCCGGAAAGAAATGTGTAAACGCCTGAAATCAAAGATAATAATAATAATAATAATAATAATAATAATAATAATAATAATAATAAAAAAGACTATGTTCGAATTTGAACAACGTTTGCTCATTTCAAATCCTGAGCAGATAAATATTATGCTGCCCGCACATCCAATTATAATAAGATGGCAATCTTGGGGAGTTCAATTCCCACTGGATTCTCCAAATCTATGGCCTTTTGCCACACTAAGAATTTTTTCAGTGTTACCAGTAGTAAAAGCAGTTTTAAAATTCTATTTCATTAAAAAAATAATTGTCATGTCCTGCGTCTCTCTATCGCTTTTATAAAAGGCGGGAAACATTCACTTCATTTGACTATAAAATACATTTTATTAAGAAAAAATATTTTCCAATCAATGTTTTCTTTTTTTCATCAATTGGAACACGGCTGGTTTTTTTTCATCAATTGGAAAACGGCTGGTTTTCCGAGTTAAGCAGTGTTGAGCCCTGTCAGTACTTAAATGGCGAACCACTTGGGAACACCGGATTATGTTAGCGACCTTCTACAATCCGAAATATGTTTCGAGTTTTAATAATCCATATAAGGTTTGATAAGCCTTAAAAAAATCACACTTACGCGTAAGCTATAAACGGGTGTCATAAAATATGTCGGATTAATAAATAAACGATTATTTTTTTAATATTACATATATATATGATGATGTGAAAAAAACATGTAAATTAATCGATAGTATAATTGCCCATTCGTTTAATTTTCGTTCAAGCAATTTGAATAAATGTTTTTTTGAACAACTATTTTCGATCTATCTATCTATCTATCTATCTATCTATCTATCTATCTATCTATCTATCTATCTATCCACACACACACACACAGACAGACACACAGAGAGAGAGAGACGAATACGTTCTCAGCGTAGCTTAGATATTGCATTAGGCCGAAAGTATGGAGTACCCAGTGAGGATGAAGCTCACTACACAATTGTAATTGATTAAGAGACAAGCTTGCTTACCATTATACCACATTTAAGCTACCAATTGCAGGTATAATATACGATATACTAGAGATATTATCAGTTATTAATTTGTACTATTTTAAGTAGGAGGAATAATGGATAACGTCTCGGATTGAGGAATTGGAGAGTTCGAATTGCAGTCGAATCCATTACATTCACTTACGTACTAATACCCTTTGGAAAGATATGAATCTTTTTCTCCTCTAGCTATGGGTAAATAGCAGGGGGGACCGGGTTGCCTTGGATGGTAACCGGTCTACTGCAGAAAGAAATTGCAACTTACTGCGGGGGAAAAAATCTGCCTCGTCAGTCATATATCGAAAGATACATGATCGCCCAAGCGTGTACCACGCATAGTACATAACTGACTGACTATTTTGTACCGAATACAAGTGCCGTTTTGAATATTCCTGCAGGAGGGGATAATTATTAAACTTATGAATCTTTTATTTATTTTTTTAACAAGGCCCCAAAATCCACTCGAGGTAGAGGGTTATAGAGTAAGAGGCACTACTCCAAGCAAGGCCCGTCCTGGATATGACGATAAACTACATCCGCGTCCTGGGTAAGACGATGAACTACGTCCAGCAGCAAGGTCTCTGATCAGGACCTCTTAATTTCTGGTGTTCCCAGGTCCACGCTAACCCGGTGGTAGCACCTGTTAGGGTCCCAGCTATGGGCAAATAGTTAACATCCAAACTTGTGTAAAAATAGGTTTTAATACCAGAAATACTTTGTAATAAAAAAAATTATAACAGCAATAAGTTTTGAAGGAAAAATTATTATCAGTTATACTTTAAAAAATACTATCAATACAAATAGTTATACATTCTTTGGAAAAAATATAACTAGCTATAGATTTCTTCAAAGAAAAATATTCCCAGAAATAGATTTTTGAAGAAAAACATTACCAGCAATTATAATTTTGTCGGCATTAAATAACCCATTGAGGTGTTGATATGCCGTAAAGCAAAACAAACCGAACCAAACCCAAGCAAGGCAATAATGCCACCAAGACGCCAGGGTTTACTAGGAGTAAACGAGAACGATAAAAATTAGTGAGGAGAAAGGACAATAAAAGAACAGGATCATGAAAAGGCAAGTCACTTGTACAAGCCTCAAGAGACACTCGAGGTAGAGTGCTACAGAGTAAGAGACAGCACCCCAAGCAATGTGATAATGCCACCAAGACGCCAGGGATTATTAGGAGTAAACGAGAACGAGAAAAATTTAGTGAGGAGAAAGGACAATAAAAGAACAGGATCATAAAAGGCTGTACAAGGCTGATGAGCTACTCAAGGTAGAGGGTTACAGAGTAAACAGGAAATAAAGGATAAACATCTACGCCTGTTCAAAAGATCGGGGAGGCGTGTGAACCGGGCGATAGTCGAACCTATCTACTCTTATTAATTCCTGGAACAAGATAATCCTATCGCAGAGAAAATTTTTGAAAAATAGTAAAGCGTGCCGTACCAAATAAGGACCGTGCTGGGCATAAAACTGAAGAAAATCTGACTCTCCCTACTGCTATACTTGATCGTTACAGCCAGATCAGACCCCAGATGGCGCATTACTGCCATATCAGGGATGGAGTCGCCCAGTCCTCACTTGCTTGTCTTATCCAAAAGCGTCTATGCAGCCTTGTGGGTGATTAGTTATTTTCCACCCTACAACCAGTGGTGGAATTCAAAAATTTCAAGAACAGTTTCTCTCAACAACAAGTTTTAATAGCAAGGGGCTCCCTCATTTTTCCATAGCCTATACTTTACTATATAGATATAATTTAGGAATAAAGCAAATTTTTCATGGCCTTATTCAAAAATACCAAAATTAATCTGCATTACATTGCACGTTATCATTTTGAAAGGAAAAATAATTAAAAGAAATGCTTTAAAATCTTTTATTCGTGATCTTTCATTTTAAAAATTTCCAAATAGCAACTTGATTATCATGGCAGTCTTCAGCTTGGCTCTGTTGTCATCAGCACTGCGACATTTTTCTAAGCCGTGTTTTCACGAAAGAAATAATATCCCATAAATAAATCTAAAGGGAGACTAATAAAATTGTTATCAAGTTTACTGCATTTTCCACTGTAAAGCGGCTTATATAGGTATATAATATTCATTCTTGAAAAACCTCTTTCTGCCTCAGAAGAACTGATAGCAGTTGTATAGTTTAATAGTTTTCGCTTTTTGCACATTTTGAAGAATTACAAGACATTTTCCACATAGTCACGAAAATCATTAATGATGAAAATTTTTACTGAAGCCATTAAGCTTTTCTTCTGTAGCTTTCCAGGGAATAACTATTTCTTGAATATTCCAAGTATCAGGCTCTAGCAAGTTCAGCAGTTCATGAAATTTATATTAACATTTATTAGATCTCCTGAATTTACATTCACAATCGATTATGTGACTACAATTTGTTGACAATCTAAAATTAGCAGTTTGCTCGGGTTGCAGCTAGCAACGAGTTTACTGAGCTCATAAAATTCCAACAATTCGCGTGAACCTGAGCGAACCCGCTGAATCCCACCATTGCCTACAACCCGTTTCTCACAGACGAAACGGTGCATGCCTCTCGCTACGCTATCGTTATTTTCACGAGCTTGTCCTGATGAGCTATATTCCTTGATTCAATCCGGAACCAGCCATGTCAAGTATACGGGGATGAATGAACCTCAGTCGGATAGGTTCTTCCTAAGAACTACTGCTTTGTGGAACAGACTCCCGAGATGATGCTTTCTCAGTCCCTACAATTTTAACCTCTTCAATGAGGTTACGTAAAAAAGATAACGGTTAACCTTAACCGTTATCTTTCTTACGTAACCTCATAAACTGAACTTCTTGCCTCCTCTTACGTTCATAAAGTAACTCTCTATCTTGAGTGGCTCTTGAGCCTTGTGTTAGGTGAACATTAGAAAAAATAATTTAATCATGCCGGCACGTATATTTCGGACATAAAAGTATCAAGAGAAGTTGTATATAGAAAGTATCTATCTATCTATCTATCTATCTATCTATCTATCTATCTATCTATCTATCTATCTATCTGAGCATATGTTTTACTAAGTACACTCGTAGACTTTAAAGAATTATGGGAGTTTTACGATTATATTGAGATTACGTGTTTATTTTCTCAGTGATGGCCACAGTTGGCTATGCTGTATCAGGCTACGTCACCAGCTCCATAAATCAGTGTTCTGACGTACCAGATAAAGCTCAGCAAATCTCGTCGTTGTGTGCGTGGTTTTAACGAGATCTCACGCCATGATTGAGTGTCAACATCTGGGTAAAGAAAAAAGATTACATTTGGCTTTTGTTTCATCTCTAGTGACGTTGGCGGCTTATTTTCTTTTCTCGTTTATTATTATTATTATTATTATTATTATTATTATTATTTGTTTCCCCTGGTGTAGTGTTGTTTTATTTCTTTTGAGAAATCGTGCTGAATATTATTGCCAAGCGCTATTTTTTATATCCACAGGCATCAGTAAAACGTGTCAAAATTTCTATCTGCGCCATCTTTAGCACTCGCTTTTAACCTGTTGACGCTGACCTCATCAACATCGAGGTTACCACATTTTCAAGTATCGACAGAATCAAACTTCATTTTTAAACCGCTATCCATGAACATTATTATTGCATTTACTCCTTGAATGTTTATGCCAGAATAATTGGGGGGGGGGGGGCTTGTTGTAGGTCAAGTGGCAATAAGTTTACTCAAGCCTCCAGCACTCTCCTCAGTATCTGTGTTTATTTCAATAATGATGGATTTGTTTTTATTCTTCCATAAATGCCGAATTCTTCTAATTTTTCTTCAAAGATTTATTATTTGAAAGTTTTTTTTAAAAATCATTTCACTCCAAGCAAAGCGATAATGCCACTAAGACACAATAGTTTACTTGACTGAAACAGAATGAGAATATTTTAGAAGGAACTGGAAAAGGTTATCTGTCTATATTTCTGAGATGAGGTATTGTTACTATTTACATTGTTCGGACTAGTGTCCCCTTCTTTATTGCCATATACACATAGCACATTGGATAAAACCGTCGGTTGAAGTAATTCCGTGACTTGACCCAAAGAGTTGTGAGTTCAATACCTGGCCACAACAGAGATGAACAAAAACTTGGAGAATTGAGTTAAAGGAAAATAACTGAAGCTAAAATATCTGGAAGAGGCATGGCACGTGGAAATAAAACAATTTACCCCGGTGGACGAAATAAAGGTTTCGGTTGGAAATTTCACTCACTTGAAAAAGGCCGGAGCGTAAAGCGACTGAAACGTCATGAATATGTCAACAAAGATGAGGACAACAGTCCGAACAATGTAAATAAGAAACAATAGATAAATCTCCATCTGTGTTTATTATACTGGGAAGGAGTGTGAAACTATCTACTCAAATGAGTTTGCTTTGTTTACAAAGTTTTGCTGAGTTCTGGCAAAAGGCTACAAGTACTCATTGGTGATTGAATTGAGTAGAGATGACCAGCCATGCTAAGCATTACACTACGTGAATTTATGCGATCGATTATTTTGAGTAACCTGATTAGCAACATGCAAAATAACGTGACGACTTGTTTTAATTATAGACAACTGTCACTTTCTTTATTGATTACATTATTATTCGTGGTTAAGTGGTTAAGGCGTAAGTGTTTCGCCCATAAAGCTCGGGTTCGAATCTCGCCATGGTCGATTTGTCAAGGCAGCATTTTGATAACAGCCCGGGAAAACGACCATGAAATCGATAGCATTAGGAAGTGCGTATAAATAATACTTTTTGAATGAAATTGGATAGACGGAACTGTTTGGAAGCCATCGAAGGTCGTGCTAGCACGAACTCACCAGTCAACGTGACCGAGAGCTTGATCGTACTGGTTTTATTCAACTACTGATTGCGCCAGATTGAGCGATCTCTTTTGGGAACTGCAAGTAAGGTCCGCTGCAGTATAGACCATAAATTGTCTCTGTGGGTGTTGAAGAAAAATAAATATGCCTGAACAGGAGTCTGCAAAAGGGACTTGCTGCCTAGCCAAGAAACCGGGTATAGCCAACCATTACTTATTATGAAAGTAAGAATCCCTTCTTCTTCTTCTTCTTCTTTGTGATGCGTCCCTTCAGGACGTGGACGATCATACCGTCATTGTGTGATTAATTTTAGATATAGCAGTTTTTTTATTTACTGTAAGTTGTCAGAGACACATTTTAGAAAGAAAACACGCACACACAACCACAGATACAAATATATAAATTGTGACCGCTTGGGAATACCAGGTGCTGTAAGCTTGAATATGCGGGTGGTGTAATGGATAATGGCTCGGAATTGTTAATCGGAGAGCCGAGTTCCAATTCCAGCCGGGTTCGTTGTATTTCACTTTAGCGCAAGTACCCTTGGAAGAGGTATGAATCCATCTCTTCACCTTCTAGCTATGGGTTAATTAGTAAGACTTGGATCACTGAAACCATTATTACACCCACCAAATATTTACTCTTAAATATGTCATACCATATACTATATTTTATTTATATATATATATATATATATATATATATATATATATATATATATATATATATATATATATAATATGATCAACTATGATTGGGAGGAGTAGCAGTTGAAGGGGTCGAGAGCGATATTTTAATTTCTTGAATATCGTGTAATCAGCTCCCGACATTAAATCTTCCATTAAACATTTTTTGGGCACTTGAATTCCTGAATTAGATTATACCCAAGCAGAGGAGGCACGATGGAGTAATGGATAGCGGCTCGGATCGAGGAATCGGAGTTCGAATTCCAGTCGAATACACTACATTCACTTACGTGCTAATACCCTTGGGAAAGGTATGAATCCTCTTCTTCTCTCACCCCCAGCTATGGCTAAATAGCAGACCGGGTTCTATAGCCTTGGATGGTAACTGGTCTATTACAGAAAGGAATGGCATCCTACTGCGGAAAAAATCTGCCTCGTCAGTCATGTATCGAAAGATGCATGATCGCCTAAGCGTGTATCACGTATGGCACATAACTGACTGAGATTGATGAAAGTAAGAAGATTGTATTCTAACAGACATTTAGTTGGGGAGAGCCTGTCTGTCTATAAAATCAATATTTGAAATCGTGTTTTATTTTTGTTAACGGGTTTCGATATTTGTTAACCTTACTCTAGTATTGCACAAATTCAAAACGAGGTGAAAGTAACTCAAACTTGCAAATGTAAAGAGTCAATCGACTAAGAAAGTCATTATCTGAAATCGTTTTTTTTTTAAATTTTTTAAATATTTAAGTTTAATTTCGTATAAGATAAATCCCGATTGTCGAAAATAAGAGTAGAATGCTTTTATTATTTCAAACATTATTTTTACTGGATGCGTAAACGTTCTGTTTTTTTTTTTAGAATTGGCGTTTATTTCGGATACCGGCTTGCGGACTGGAGAAAAATCTGAAAAAAAAGTGTTCTCCGGTAGGATTTGTAGCTGCGTCACTTTTGCAGGAGAACCACTGTCCCAATCAGTGTGCTTTAACTTCTCGGCTCCGGAGAGCTACACAGTTAAGCAAGGTCCTATTTGTTTTAAAGCACATTCGCTCGTTCAGATTTTCTCGAAAGCCATATCTGCTCGGTTTCGTATCCAAAACGTAAACAAAACAACTTCTAAAGAATTAATGATTTTTATATTTTAAGATAGATAGAGAGATAATTACACACCAACACACGCACGCACATAGAAAAAAAATGGAGAGGGAGAGGGGGGAGAGATGGAGAGAGAGAAGGAGAGATTATACACCGACACACAGACATATAGAAAGAGAGAGAGGGAGGGAGAGGGGGACAGAGAGATAATAACACATCAATACGCACACACACACAAACACACACACACACACATACAAACACATAGAACGAAAAAGAGATAGATACACCGATACACACCCACAAACACAAACACACAGAATGAGAGAGAGGGATAGATAGATAATTACACACCGATACGCACATACATATAGAAAGAGAAAGAGAGAGAGAGAGAGAGAGAGAGAGAGAGAGGGGGGGGAGAGAATGAGAAATAGATAATTACACACCAACACGGACACACATACACACACATCTAGAAAGAGAGGGAAAGTGGAAGAGAGAGGGAAAGTTAGATAATTACACACCTCTCAAAGCACACAGACAGAAAGAGAGAGAGATTAAAAGAGAGAGAGAGAGAGATTAAAAGAGAGAGAGAGAGAGAATGAGAGATAGAGGGTAAGAGAGAGAAAGAGAGTGGGGGAGAAGAGAGATTGTAAACTAGTGGTCAGCCATAGCTGTCAGTCTTGTTCTTTATATATATATATATATATATATATATATATATATATATATATATATATATAATAACGCAAAGATGAAGAAGCAAAGTTTAGTAAAAAACGTAGAGTGTGGGAAAATTCCTCTGTGCATAAAGGAAAGTCTCTTTTAGCGGAAAAGGTCACGAAGAAGCAACTGCACTGAAATGCGTAGGCGTTTAAGGCGAGAAAGACGATGCAGCCGACTGTGAAACTCGGTGCAGAAAAGCCATCAGCTCACTTTAGAACGCGGCGGCTGCTCTGCTTGGGGCGGGAAGTGAAATGCTTGGCTGCAATTCCCGTCATGCCTCACGTCTTCCGGTGGTAGGTGGTGAAAGAGAGTCACAGAAACAGAGGGGAAGAAAAGGATGAATGAAAACGATGCGAGATTTGGCCGAGGGATGATGGGTGTGTGTGGGGTCAGGGATGTTCTAAGGGAAAGCCGACAAAAAGCATGAGCTGGAGATTACATCATTTGAAATCTCATGTCGCCACAATGTTTTGGTTATTTCTGTCACTGTAGGTATATATATATATATATATATATATATATATATATATATATATATATATATATATATATATGTGTGTGTGCGTGCGAAAAGAGGGAAAAGAAAGGAGAGAAATACATATATACAGACTTAGCGTGCATACACACAGATACATAAATATTTATTCCTGTAGGTACTTAATACATATATATATATATATATATATATATATATATATATATATACTCACACATACACACGAGGGAATACTAAAAAGGTAACCGCATGACTCTCTTAAAAAATATCTAACCAATTAAGCAAACATCAGATTTTTGGAAGAACTGCTGCCTGATCGGACAGAGATTTTTAGCATTCCCCCAACACACACGCAAGCACACACACACGCGTACATGTATGCATGTATATATATATTGCTAAAAATTTACGGAGGAAGAAGAGTGTTTAATATTAGAGTTGACTTCTATGTTCACTCTTCTCCTCTCCGCTTCAACATATATATATATATATATATATATATATATATAGTCGACTCTCCTGTCGAGATCCGACGTATGAGGGTCAAGCAGATCAGTTTCCAGTAAACCGATAGCCCGACACCGGCACATGAGATTTGATTATAGTGGTGAAGGCTTCGTGCAGGACCATCCACACTTTTTGAAGGGACGAATACAGAGACCTGGTGCACCGAGTGCCACAAGGTTCCCAAACGACCCTCCCTTTGAATTCAGAGTTGACCTTCTTCTAGACCAGTTGCCAGCCAAGGCTATAGAATCCAGTCTGTCCTGCTATTTTACCCATAGCTGGAGGGAGAGAAAGAGGATTCATACCTTTCCCAAGGGTATTAGCACGTAATGGATTCGACTGGAATTCGAACTCGGCTCTGCGATTCCTCAATCCAAGCCGCTATCCATTACTCCACCGTGTCTCGCATATATATATATATATATATATATATATATATATATATATATATATATATATATATATATATATATATATATATATATATATATATATATATATATATATATATATATATATGGCGTTGTGTTGCCATGTAGACTAGGTTATTACATTTGTCATTCTAAATTTTTGGCAAGTCTTTCGTCAACGTTTAACGTGTGTAGTGGGGAGTTAACTGAAAAGTGTCCCGTTTAACAGTGACATATCGTGAGCAGGCAGATGTGATTTTTACATACGGCCGCGCGAATGGTATTGGACGCGTGGTTGCACGGTTGTATCAGTTTGCATTTTCAGACCGAAGGCAGCCGAGTCATCCAACCTTTTCTGCTGTTTATCCTCTTGTTGCTGAGACAGGATACATGGCAGCAAACATTATGGAACGAGGAAAACCGACATCCACCCGTACGCCTGAAAACGAAGACCACATTCTACAGGCTGTCGGAGACGATCTAGGTATCAGCACATGTCAAGTGGCCCTAGCATGTTGTACATCTCATAGTACCGCAGTTCCTGTATTCGTGTGCAGGGTCTTTCGCCCTCTGAACACTCACCACAGGAGAACTTTGCTCAAGGTTTATTGCGCAAACTGCCGATTCATTGTTTGTATATTCAGTCTTGTTTACGGATGAGGCATGATTTGGTAGAGATGGATGTAGAAGTCAAGTGACCTGTCTGCTAACATGGCTGCCTTCTTGTGTTTTTATATTTATTCTGTAAAAATTAAAAAATTTTGGCACAAGGTCGAAGGTGAAGTGGGGAAAGGCTGGTCTTTCACTAGCTATCCTATATCCTCACATCTTGCGGCCTCAGCCGAGATTGAACCCACCAATACTTTGATTGGTGTAGTTCATAATCTTGTCAAATAGCTGAATTCTTGATGCTTCGCTAGGGCTATCAAGGGTGTTTTTATCGTGACACCATCACTAAATGGATTGCCAACCAAAGCTCAGAGAGACTCCATTCACCCTCTTCTAAGAGCAGGTTTGAATTCAGAGTTTTCCTTCTCCTAGACCAGTTACCATCCAAGGCTATAGAACCCAGTCTTTCCTGCTATTTACCCATAGCTGGAGGGAGAAGAAAGAGGATTCACACCTTTCCCAAGGGTGTTAGCACGTAAGTGAATGTAATG
This sequence comes from Acanthosepion pharaonis, assembly GCA_903632075.3. NCBI lineage: Eukaryota > Metazoa > Mollusca > Cephalopoda > Sepiida > Sepiidae > Acanthosepion > Acanthosepion pharaonis. Next base: position 3,565,423 of record CAHIKZ030004896.1, on the reverse strand, counting down.
GATTCGACTGGAAACCGATTCCTCAATCCAAGCCGCTATCCATTACTCCACCGTGCCTCCGCCTATATCCTAGTTAACCACAATCATGACCCATTCAATCATTGCAATTACACATCCACCACAAAAACTCATCCATCACCTCACAATCCAGCACATACCACAATACCACATATTCACACGGGTCCTACAAAAAAACACCCCATGATGTAAAAATTTATAATGGTCATATATATATATATAATCAAAAATCTCATGGAACATGAAATGATGGGGAAGGGAGATGAACCCAGACAAGAAACTCAAAAATGTCAACCAAAGATAAAACAAACTCAAAGCAATATTAGTAGGAACCGTCCACCCTTCAAAATAATAAGAGCGGCCGCTGTATTCTATCGATAGATAGAATCAAGAAGCACACTCACTAATGAAATGGGGAGGGAAAAATAAATGACGGAATGGGAAATTCAAAGGATGACTCAGCTGAGATGAAAAACAAGGGGACAAAAACAAACTGGGGAGATTGGGAATCTCGACATGAATCATAAAGAGAAAAAAAAGCCCGGGAACAGGCCGGGAATAACACTTATTCACATTAAATAGGAACACAAAATAGTGTCTAACATCCAGGGGCTGGGGTTCAACAGGAAACCGCCCCGTTGCGCTAAGGGGACTTAAAAATAAAATTAAGGCTAGCTCCGTTCTCACGAACCAGGCTCGCATCAGTCAGCCACCTTTCATTGAAATCTGTCGAAATCAAACGCTTTCGATCAAATCTGATTCTCACCTTAAGCTAATGCTTAAAGAAAACAATCAGATCCTGATAAGAACAACGGTCATTTCGCGACATCCACACGACCATTCTAGCCACGGCTAGCTACGTGAAAAACACCCTCCGTTTTACCTCAGAGAACGGGAGCGACACATTGTCACACGCGTACGCGAGATCGATGGACACGAGCTGATCGGGAGCGATACGAGACGTCAACTCGCCGACATAATTCCAGAAAGAGCGCACCTGAGGACAATGGTTAGAAGGCGTGCAATGCCGTTTCCTCTAAACCAAGGTCACACCGATGACAATCGGGCAAATCTGACTGGCCCCATCTGAAGAGTACGTCATTGAGAGGTAGCACGTTCCAAATCAATTGCCAGCTAAGCGAAAACTCAGGGTTGCTGAGATAATCCGCCGCTGGCGCCCAAGACCAAAAGGTGTGAAACTCTGATGCCGACAAGCCGAGTCGGCCACACAGAGGATCCTTCGCGACACCCTCCACTAATTCATGATACAATAGTCTCCGACGCCGAGAAAGGTCACTGGACCAAGGAATGACCTTCAAGGCCTCCCTACACTCACTGAAGAAACTCGACAACCTTTCACGACCGCGACGGTGCTTACCCCAAGATATGGGGGTAGTGATAGTAAGGCTAGGGAAGGCGTCCCTAACACTCGACGCCAAAATCGAGTCCTCCGTCAAAACTCGGCATAGGAAAGCCAACATTGAGGCGTGGCGATGACTCACCGGTGTGGCAATTCCAGCTTCCCTTGACATTGACGCTGGTAACAGGCTTCTTTACGGACCCAATGCTTGCGACCACCCCACAAGAGGGTGATCAACAAACGCTCGATCACCTTCATACGTTTCCTGTAAAGAGGAAGTACAGCCAAATGATAAAGGATGAGGGGCAAGACAGTGGCACACACCTCAGCCCTACCCTTTAAGGACAACCCCCATCGAAGCCAAGTCCAAACCGACGCTCCGACCTTTGCTTGTACTTCTGACCAATTCTTCTTCAGCCGGAGTCCGGGCCCGAACCACACCCCAAGGATGCGGACAGATCCACCAATCCAACCGAAGGGCCCCGGAAGCGCAACCCCCTTCCAGGCAACTAACCGCAAGCCGGAAGAATTGTTGTGGTTAATCTTGGCCCCCGTCACCTTCTCGTACCGTTCAAGCGCCTTCTGTACCACCTTAATATCGCCGCGGCACGACACCGAGATGGATACATCATCGGCGTACGCAGAAATCCTAACTCGAGCACTACCAGGGAAAACGGCTATTCCGCGTAGGGCCGGGCTGCTCGCCCTGTCCCTTAGCAGGCGAAGGAAGGGCTCCAACGCCAAAGCATAAAGTAAGGCCGACAGTGGGCACCCCTGTCGGACCGACCGAGTCAGCGCAAAAGCGCTCGACTGTTTATCATTCACCTGTACCACAGCACTAGGGGTTCGATACAGGAGGCTAATCCACCTGCAGAAGTCGGGTTCGAATCCAGCGGCCCGCAGGACAGCAGCCAGGTACTGATGATCAACCCTGTCAAATGCCTTGGACTGATCCAAATTGATCAGTGCGGCTCGCTTGTCGTCTTTTACACCCCCTATGATCGTGCAGATCAGATGCAGGTTGCTTTGAATTGTTCGTCCCCTCACAGCACAAGTCTGCTCAGGTCCCAACAAGCTCGCGACAACTGACTGCAACCTCTCCGTCAGGATCTTGGCCAAAATCTTTAACTCTGTGTTTAGCAGAGTTATGGGTCTGTAATCATCTAAATCCCGCCCAACACCCTTGCCCTTTTTCAACAGCGTGATCACACTCCTGGAAATCCGGTTGGGGATGGACCTCTGCCGGAACCAGTTGTTGAACACCACTGTCAAAATCGAGACAAAGATGTGCGACAGCCTCAAGTACATTTCGTAGGGCAGATCATCCAGTCCCGGAGATTTGCCTCTGCCGACCTTCTCCAATGCCAAGTAGACTTCGCCTTCCGTGATCTCACCCTCGCATCTAGCTGCTTCAGACTGCGAGATCCAAGGAAAGTCAGCCAAATCTTGTTTTTGAGGCGAGGGTGCCCTTTCCTTCCTACGTCCCTTCACCGTCCTCCACTCACCATCTGGAGCCTTCTCCTTTGCAGGTACTTCATGAACTGCCGTTGTTGCTGCTGGAGTTGTTACCAATGTCACTGGTGGGGGAGGCTGTAGGTTCTTGGCGGGACATGCCTTTGCCATATGTCCCAAAGTCCCACACGACCAATAATATGGTCTGCGCTCCTCTACGACCACCAACATCAGTCTGTCGCTAACACATTAGAACATTGGGTATTTCGCTGAAAGCCTGTTTATTTACAGTTACCTGCAACACCATGTCTCCAGTTGCAGTGCCTCACTTACTGGTGATGGAAGTCACCTCTTCTATTGGTCTATATCTGGAAAAGAAAGCTCCCATCCCATCGTTTATATCCACGTGCACTCCGTGCACAGTAATCTTAGTCCGTCTAGTGCCCATGTATTCGGTTTTGATCCTTAGCGTCGGTGTGGTTAATGTATTCTCAGCAAGCCTTTTTGCTTCATGTTCATTTCCTAGTAAAATCTCCCACATCTCATGCGATTTTCTCACCAACACCTTTGGGGCAATATTAAGGTTTTTCAAGGTTTCTTCAATTGTTTCCCTGCTGACCCCAATCAGCTTCCAACTTTTCACTCAGAGGTCATCAGGGAAATTATCTTTACATTAACTGCTTCCAGGGCCTCCGGAATCGTGAGAAATTTGTTACCCTGGACATATTTATCATATTTAGGCCTTAACTCATCATAGTAAGTTGAGTCCTTTTTGGGCCTGTTTTTCCGACCAGGCCACTTTTTTCTCCGGTGACTTATTTTGCGTAGACACCGTTGTTACATCCAAGTCTGCCATGGTGGAATTTTTTCCACCACAGCTTAAAATAAAGTTTTGCCTTAAATGGCTTGTTCTTAAAGAAAAACAAAAGAAAAATTCGAACAAAAGACACAAAGGAACAAATAAAAACTAGAAAGTGGAAAATAAAAGTAAATACGCACAAAAGAAGCAACAATTAAAATAATACGAAAAAGGAAAAATAAAAACTGAAATAAAAACGAGAACAACAAAAAGGTTAAAGAAAGAAAAAGTAAACAAATAAAAACGAGTACGCACAAATACAAAGAAAAACTAAGAAATTGAAACTTTCAACAAAATAAAGTATAAACTTAACGGTTGTTTAGCCTGGTAAACTTGGGCTGAAGCAAAAACGTAGAACGACATACTCGAAAGAAACTGAGTCAAAACTGCCTTCTTGTGTCTTATTGGAAAAGCAAGCCAGCTAATTTTACCTCATTTATAAAAGAGTACCTAATGCACCAGTTAGGTTGGTCCATTTTGCTAAAGTAGACCTGCCCAAAATATTTGCATGAGTGGTCTCTATTCACGCATATATCTCTGCATTAAGTGACTCAGGTCAGCTTTAACTTGGGATTACACCAGTCTATTTCTATGTCAGACCACTTGTAAGATAACCAATATTTTACAATGGAATAACAAATTTACACAAGCAATATCAGTTTAGGATTAATTTGTGGGCTGGGTTTTAGGTGACTGGTAGGTCCATATGTTCGTCCAGCAGATCTTACAGGAACTGTCTACAGGGACTTTATTTGGAACACACTCTCAGACCTACTAGATGATGTACCCCTGTTAATACGAATACGCATGTAGTTCAAGCATAATTGGTTCCAGCACATTTTAGTCACATTGTTCGTGATGCACTGGCTTACATCTATCATGTAAGATAGATAGGTAGAGGAAGACTGGTTCCCTGACCTGTACGTTTCCCCGACATCAATTCTTAGGAGTTTTATCGGTTGGACCACCTAAAAACAATTGGTTTATGCAACACAGATTAATAATACAAAGATGCCTCATCAACGTGTAATAGGGGCATGTGAAACCATTTGACACCGTGTGGAAGTGTTTGAAAGTGTCTGCCTGTTAATATAGTATTATAATTCAAATTGCGTAACGGTCAGTCCATACTCACCACATGAAGATTGCGTCGTGCATGAAAGTCCGAGTCATGCTATATCGGTGATATATATATATATATATATATATATATATATATATTTACTAATTTAAAAATATGGTTCCATTGCTACACAGGAATTACCATGTTTCAAAAACACAAGCTAAAATCTTCAAATTCAACTATAGAATTAAATTAAAGTCTCTAGTTATGTTTCATTTTCAAGCGAATTTTGTAATAACTTATTTTGAAATTTACTGAGTTTTATAAGCACATACATTCACAATATTAGTTTCTGTGGATATGGGGAAATTCAATCATTTTAACAAGGGGTGGCAAGGTATTCTTTTTCATTGACAACTATTGTATTAAAATATGAGTTACTTTCGAAAAGAGGTTAAGTCAAGCTAGGGTAAGGGTGTCTTTTCAAACTAATGATGACATCCGGCATGTCGTCTGTTCTTTTTCAACGACAAATGTTTTTCGGCACTTTTGTTTCGTCTTTAAATTTTTACTTGTATACATAGAGATTTTTTTCTTAAAGGGTTGTTTTTATATGAATATGCTGTATTTAACTACAATTTTAAAATATTATTTTTAATTTTAATTACTAATACACTATACAGCTTTTAAAACAAATAAATGTAACAGAATTACTTAAATTATTTAAAAATTATTATTAAATATCAAATATAAATATGTATATTTCATTTATCGGTTTTTTTAATTAAACATTACTTAAGGAGAATTTTTGACAATGTCGGCAAAGAATAGCTATTTCATTTATTTGATTAATTAAATTTTTATTTTTTATAAACCTAGTAATATATAGTTTCTCATGTATGCACAAAGGACATGGGTAATTTAATGACCTACATATTCTAGCTTTTCTTATTAATTTCCATTTCACAGTAGGTGTTTTATTGGTTTCTTTTAAGTGCCAGAAATATTTCGATAGGGACGTCTGATTTCGGTATTTATTTATCCTAAAAACTTTGATGTTGGTTAAACGTTTTTTTGAACTCAGATCTTGTGTATCCAATGTAGACTTTTGCGTTGTCTGGATCCTCAATAGATGATATATTGCATTGGTATACTAATGATTCAGTGCGACATTTATTATTAAGAGGCCATTTATGAGGATTTCTGCAGTTACACAATTTTTGTTTATCTTCGTCTCTTTTTTATTATTATACAGTCTAAATTTCTTTGGTCTTGGTTTAAGTGTTTATTCAAGTTATTATCATTATGTTTCTTAATATTTTTTCTAAATTTTCAGTACAGCAGTAACTTACTTTTAGGGTATTTTTATTGAAAATAGTACTGAGTTTACTATATTTAGGAAAATGTTTAACGATTAATGCAAGGAATTTTTGTCTTAATTTGTTCTTTACCGTTTGGTTGTATGGGGGTGTATGCAAAATGATTTTTCTACTTTTGTTTTTCTATGCTTTCCATTTTCATTTTTATGTAAAGCTTTGGGCTTTTGTAGCCACTATCTTTTAGAGCTTTATTATAGAAATTAATATGTTCATAGAAAATCTTCTCATTTGCTGAATTTGTACTTATTTTCTTTTCGATAGATACGTTATGCTTAATTATAGATGGAGGATGATTAGATTTAGGGTGTATATACAAAGGATAAGTATTGGGTTTTTTATAAGGTATGTATACATTTTTCATTAAATCAAATGTTATATCAAGGAAGTTCACCTTTTTCAATTAGAGTGCTTACAGTAATTTTTAAGTTCAGGCATTTAAATTCTCTATATAATATCTTTCTAATTTTATCGATTTCAAATTTCGTAGAGTTCTTTATAACCATAAGTCCATCGTCTCTGTATAATCCAATGTCTGTTATGTTAATTTCTTGATATGTTGTGAGATTGTGTAATATAAAAAGACCTATAAGGTCAGAAGACTCAGCTGAGTCTAGTGATCCCATTGAGATGTCAATGTGATCATAAGACTTTTTTTATCCATTTCTCACCTTTATGTATTAGTACAGATTTTTCGCATGTATAATGATGAACTTTTCTTCTTCTGTTGCGTCAGTGTACTGAGTAGCATGTGCTTATAAAATTTAGTAAATTTCAAAATAAGTTATTCCAAAATTCGCTTGAAAATGAAACTGAATTAGGGACTTTAATTTAATTCTGTAATTGAATTTGAAGTGTTTAGCTTCTGTTTTGAAACATGGTAATTCTTGTGTAGCGATAGAACCATATTTTTAAATAAGTAAAATTATAATATTTATGCTCTGTAGATTTGTATTGAGTATTTTGTAAAAATAAAAATATTAATAACACCGGGTTATATATCTTACTGTTCTTTCTGTTTATTATAATATATATATATATCCAGGCCGGTAGACGAAAATAAATCAATATACTGTTTACTAAATACATCGAGCGCCTACTCGAATACGAGTATCCACTAAATGTAACATTTCAATCGATAAAAATCTGTGGTTGAATAAAAAATCCATTCTAATATATATATATAATTAATAAACAATAAAATCACCTCATATGGGGTATAGTCTATTTCGACGATATCGGACGTCTGTCTTATCAAACCCGGTGTGCATTGTCAGAAAAAGAAATTTAACTATGAAAATAAAAAAGAAAAAAAAAATCAACCTGTCGAAAAACTAATACAGAATTTATCTATTTCAATGTTTCATTCAGACGAAAGGCACAAGACAGGAGGGTGGAATGTGTTTGTTTCAAAGGGAAGAAATTTTATAAAATAATTTGGGGTTATATGAAGAATGAAATGTTTAAAATTAAAAAAGAAATAAAATGGTGTTTAAAATAACTTTAAAATATATAGACAAAAGGATGTAAGGGATTAATGGAAAGAGAGTTGGGGAGCTCTTAGAGTAGGAGAAAGTTTGTAAATTATAATTAGCATAGGTAAAGAGGTTACGGAGGGGGGAATATAGAATTTAGAATTAGTTATACATTCGACATTTAAAGAGTTAGAGGGCAGTGAATATTATATATATATATATATATATATATATATATATATAGAGAGAGAGAGAGATAAGTGAACATTGAAGTCAACAGTCAGAGGCGACAGGCTGTTTCGTGTTAGATGCAGTGTTGACTTCAATGTTCAGTTTTATATTTACATACGCTCTATCTCTGATATTGAGCACTTTATCCCTTAAATATAGCACACCTTAAAACTATATATATATATATATATATATAATATTTTATTATAAGAGATTATAATAAAAACATTTTGAAATCGCTACACAAAAGCTTACATGTTTCAATACTATGATTGTATTTCTTCAGGCATATATATGAGGCGAGTTTCATTGAATAATTTAGACAAGTTTTATCTGATTATTTTGAATAGGTTCCGTTCATATTCTCGGATGAGCTTTTTGGTGTCGGTATTAAAAGAAGAGTAAATTACCGTGTTGCTGCATATTGTTTTATTCCGAGTACTTCCGACTTTAGCACAATGTCATCTTCAGGGCGTGTTTTTAAGACAAAAAGTTAGTGTTTATTATTTCCAAATAAAATTTCTATGTTCATATATATATATATATATATATATATATATATATATATATATATATAAACGTGGCGCCTGAGGTCAACATAGAGCGGTGACAGTCTGTTTTATGATTGAATGCAATTTTCAAACCTCAAGATTGTGTTTATGCATTAAGCACACTGTCAACATTCGGTATTGACCTCAGTGGTGACTTTTATATTTAAATGCACTCTGTCATTGATATCGAGCACTTTTACCCATAAATATAGCATACCTTAAAACATATTTTTATCATATATATATATATATATATATATATATATATATATATATCTGTTTGTGTGTGTATGAGAGTGTGTGTAAAAATAATGCCTTTTCAGTTTTCCTCGTCGTTTCAAGTTCATGATGGCGGCAGACGACTCCTGTCTGTATTGTACAAAACAGCGTTAATTCTAATTGTGTTTATTGATTTTGAAGAAAAACGTTGGCGAAGAGGAAGACAGGTGAAAAAGGCATCAAAAGAAACAAAAATAGTAATATAATAGACAAAAGAACTGTTCGGTATACAGAGAATACATTTAAAATAGGACATTTTTAAAGCCTTTATTGAAAAAATAAAACTAGCTCTGGTTATTGGCTTGTATAGCCAGACGCTTCGTATCAGTAAAGTTCCATTTATCTAAAGACTCTGATCTGCCTAGTGAAGTGAAAGATTTAAAGAGACTAAATTGCCGTGTCTAATTCCTGTCATAAAAGGAAAACTTGGAAATATGAACGATATTTTGTACACCCCAAATCCAAACTGGCTGAAACCTTCCGAGCATGCACAAGTGAAATTTCCTGGGTTATTCACTACTTTAAAAAAAGGTAATATAATTAAAAATTTGCATTCAATATTCTATCTATTAATACAACTACGTGCATCGCCATGGCGCAATGCTTAGCAAGTTCGTTCACGTTTCACAGACTAATTCGTGTACGCAATGACGCGTATGACACTGCTGATGCAGAAATCAGAAGTACAAAAACTAGAGAAGGTGGCAAAGGAAAGCGAGAAGAAAGGACTACCTATTGTTTTCAATTACTATCCGAGCAAGACGATCCTAATAGAAAGAATGATGTACCTGGATTTAATATCGGCAGCCATAATCCAAACAACTTAAGATACACGTATGGCACTGTGCTTATAGCGGACGCAGAAGAAAAAAAAACTATAAAATTTAGAGAAGGTCGCAGAGGAAATCAAGAAGAAAGGACTATCTATTATTTTGAATTCTTATCTCAACAAGATGATCCTAAGAGAAGAAGAAGACCTTGCAGACCTTGATATTGTTGTGAATAATCTTAATAATGTAAGATAAACGTTTGACACTATGCTGATGGCGGACGCAGAAGGAAACTACAAAATCTCCTAGAGAAGGTAGCAATGGAAAGCGAAAAGACTATTTTAAATTACTATTAGTACAAGACGATCCTATGAGAAATATTGATCTACCTGGATTTAATATCGACAGCCATGATCCCAATGAAAACGAGGACTAACTATTAACTGTATAATAGATAAAATGTATGGTCATTAACAAGAGAGACAGCTAAAGCTATGAGCTTTGTGTTAGAGACATCAAAATGAAGTAGGTACATAAGTTTATCTATGTGGGTAGTGTAATAACAGACGATGGAAAATGGGACACAAGGAGCCGAAGGCGCATCGGATTATCGAAAGTTGCCTTCCAGAAACTAAGCATAGCGTTAGGACATAGGAATATTTTTTTAGAGATAAAGAAAAGTATGCTGAACTGCTATGTGATATCTGTCTTTCTGTATGGAAGTGGGCGCTGGACAGTTTCTTTACAGATGAAGAGATTCGAAGCGACAGAGAGGAGGTTCTACAGATAGAAGCTGAGAGATGGATGCTGAAATGACTAGGGACAGATCACTTGAGCTTCGAGGAAGTTCTAAAGAAAATTCTATATAGTCAGACATTCAAACTTAAAGTAAAAAAAAACCTCAAAAGTCAAAAAGAGACAGTTGAAATTTCTGTGACACATTATGAGGGAAGACGGCTTGGCAAATTTAATATTCACAGAATGTACTGAGGGAAACAGGAAGCAATTTACCTAATGAGTTTGTGTAAATTATTGTTGTAAGAGTTCAATTTAAAAGAAGCGAACGGCAAAACGAAAAACTATAATAATATTTTAAGAATTTCTTTGAAATTGATGTTTATTCTGCTTTCTCATCAAGAGTCTATACTTTTGGAGCGAAAAGTGGAATACTGGTTACCAGAGAGGAAAAGGAAAAAATAATCTTGAAGCAATAGATATGTGGTTCTATAGAAGGATACTGAAAATTCCATGGACGGAGCGAGTAAGCAAACAAATCTTAAAGAAAAGGGCAACAGAAAGAGCACTTCTCAGAATCCAGAAAAACAGATGAAATTCCTTGAGGAAGGAGGGCTCGGAAAACGTAACGCTCACTGGGCATATTGAGGACAAGAATGATAAGACGAGTTTGTGTGAATGGATGGTGGAACAAGGGTTGGGGCTTTAGAAAAGGGAGAAAAGCTGCTAAAGGTCGCATTAGATATAAAATTGCGGAGAGCCATGATGTAACGCGGCACATACAAGATGAACAGGAAGAGGAAGAAGAGGAGGAGGAGGAGGAGGAAGAAGGAGGAGGAGGAGGAAGGAGGAGGAAGAAGGAGGAGGAGGGAGGAGGAGGAGGAGGAGGAAGGAGGAGGAGGAAGAGGAAGAAGAGGAGGAGGAGGAGGAAGGAGGAGGAGGAGGAGGAAGAAGAAGGAGGAGGAGGAGGAAGAAGGAGGAGGAAGAGGAAGAAGAGGAGGAGGAGGAGGAAGAAGGAGGAGGAAGAGAAAGAAGAGGAGGAGGAGGAGGAAGGAGGAGGAGGAGGAAGAAGGAGGAGGAGGAGGAGGAGGAGGAAGGAGGAGGAGGAGGAGGATGTCGAAGAAGAAGATTACCAGAAAGGAGAGAAGAAGAAGAAGAAGAAAAGGAAGAGGACTAGGAAGATAAAGCAAAAGAAGTGCGGATAAACAAAAAAAAGGTAAACGGGTTTTGATTTTCGACCGGGATTGCTTGTATTTACTTAGCCCTAACGCCCGTCAGTTCATTTATGTGCCATACGTGATACACGCTTAGGCGATCATGTATCTTTCGATACATGACTGACGTGGCAGATTTTTCCCCGCAGTTGGTTGCCATTTCTTTCTGCGGTAGACCAATTGCCATCCAAGGCTATAGAACACGGTCTGTCCTGCTATTTACCCATAACTGGGAGAGGGAAGAGGATTCATATCTTTTCCAAGGGTATTAGCACGAAAGTGAATGTGATGGATTCGACTGGAATTCGAACTCGGTTCTGCGATTCCTCAATTCGAGCCGCTATCCATTACTCCGTGACTTCTGACCTTGGAATAGTTATAGACATACTTCTTTTCTTAGACCAACTGCCTTTATTGAATTAAGTTGTAAGGACGTAAAGGGCGGAAATAAGAAGTAGGGTTAGATGTAGGATAGATAATGGTTGACCCCAAACATGAAGAGGTTAAGATCCTAATGATCGGCGAAGCATCCTCTCGGGTTTCTCTTCCACAAAGTAACAGTTCTGGAGAAGAAACAGTCTGAGTGGAACGTCCTCTTTACTAATGGAATGCGGATGGAATGAGGATGAGTCGGTCCTATGTAAATGGCATGGCAGGTCCTAGCCGTGAAAGTCTGAATTGGTGGAAGTAAGGATTCTTGCTCGTTTGAACATTTACCACGATAAAGGCAATAGATTGAGGATAGGCCCGCGACCTTCGATCTCAAGGGTTGTAAGTTGGCAAAAAATTCATCATCCACGAGGATGCCGAGACGCTTTTGAATTTAAGGCTGGATTGTAAAGTTTGGGCAATTCCAGTCCAAGTGTGGTAGCAATGCTCCATTTCTGGTCTGATCTAGATCGATGATGGCAGGTGGAGTCAGAGACATTCAAAGCGTTATTGGGAACCGATTATTTCCCAGCATCTTCAGTAATATATATATATATATATATATATATATATATATATATATATATGTAGTAAAGTAATAAAAGGTTTGGTAATCCGTGTGGATAATTCCAAAGTGGATATAATCCAGAGAGCTCAATGTAACAACAGAGAAAATATTAATTAATTAAATTAAAAAACAGACAACCATAAGGTTCCATGACTATAATTTATTTAATCAGAAAATATATTTTTCCTGGTTCATCAGGTCACATGAGTTTTAGTTGAGGTATTGAGTGGGTCCTAACATGCGTCCCGGGCAAAAGACTCTGTAAAAATACAACTGTTCATCAAGACCTGAAAAAATAGGATCTGATCAGGGGTGTTTATGCCAACGTTGGTATAATGTGATAGTTGACTGGGATGGTAATGGAGAAAAGAGTGACTGAGTACTGAAACAAATCACTTTCCCATATCTATCTTATCACCCTGGTTACAGTGACTATTTCGATGAGCTCCTCTCTTTAGTCCACCAGTTCAGACATTTATAACTAGAAATCACCTTGCTACGTCCACATCGTTGAATCATCCACATTTCCTACGTATTACATTTGTAAGGAGAAAATTCCACTGGGACAGTTTTTTTCCTCTGACAACTTCTAATTTGTGGAGAAGACTCCTGCGTGGATGCTTCCCTACAATCTTAATGTCAATGGAAAATCGCTATCCATCCTGTTTATCCTCGTAATCTTCACTTCCTCTTCGTATCCGACAACTCAGTCGGTTTCTATCCACTATCGTTAACTCTTAAGTCTTGTATTAAGCGAACTTAAGTAAAAAATAAAAGTGACTATGAAGTGACTATTGTTGAGAAACGCGTTTCATAGATCTATTTGTTTATATCCTGGGTACGACGATAAACTACATTCGACAGCGAAGCCTCTGATCAGGAAATTAGAGTTTTCCAATACTACGCATTGACGACACAATGGACCCTGAAAGATAATTTAGAACGATAATATCTTGCCCTCGGTTCGAAATTTGGGTTTAGGTCGAGGCTGGATCTTCCAACAGAACAAAAGAATTATTTTGAAAAAATAAATTTCAAGTTTTGGAAACGTGAAAGTTCTCATCTAAAGCCAATTGAAAATCTGTAGTTAGAGTTTAAAAAAAAAACAGTACATACAAGAAATACAGGTAACATCGAGAAATTGTCAAGAAGAATGGTAAAAAATTGACGCTCACCAGTGTCAGAAACTTCTTAAAACTTATAGAAAAAGACGTCGTTACTTCAAAAGGAGGAGTCACCAAATATTAAATGTAAGTGTTCACTTACTTTTGTATATTTTAATTTTAAATTTTTAATTAATGTTTTTATTTCAGCTTGATATTTTTTTGAAAGTGTTTGTAATTCGTTTAATAAAAGTTTTTCTTAATGGATATATAGTTTAATTACAATTTGTTGATTATCTGGAAAAAAAGAAACAATTTTTAAAAATAAAATTTTAGGGCTTCATTTACTTTTACGCAGCACTGTATATACATACATATATATTCTATTTATACGCTATTTTTATAGATATAAATATTTAAGTAAATGGTCTGCTTATAATAAACAGTATTAGCTATATTTACCGGCCTAAATATCCAAAAAATCTGATAAATATATGACAGAAATGGAACCTGTATCCTACACGGAACCGTCATATAGCCTGACATATTAGCTACAGAGGAAGAGTCTGGTTAGCAAAGTCAAATAAAATAGAATAATTGCCGGACTTAGTCCATCATATATATATATATATATATATATATATATATATATATATATGAATAAACCCAAATTTAAAAAAAAATCAGTTTGTCTGACGATCGCAAAAGCGTGAAACCCAGGGTCACAAACTCATATCAATCCAACCAAATATTTTAGCTCTATCTCTGATATTGAGCCCTTTCTAATAAGTACTGCATATATAATATATAAATATATATATATATATATATATATATATATATATCTATATATATATATATATATATATATATATATATATATATATATATATATATATATATATATATATATATATATATATATATATATATATATATATATATATATATATATATATATATTTTATACACACACTTTTCACACACACACATACACAAATATATATATATATATATATATATATATATAAAATATATATATATATATATATATATATATATATATATATATATATATATATATATATATATATAAAAGGATGTATGCTTAGCAATTATTTTAATCTCATATTACAATAATGTTTCCTTTATTGGATACACGTGTTTAAGTAGATATCTCTGTTTAGAAACAAAAAATTGTCGTCTACCGGCCTGGTTTTTTTCGAGAGACTTAAATAAAGCAAATATGCCCCCCCTCGGCAGAGTTCAGACGTGCGCCCCCTTATAATATCATGCATTACTGTATGTTGACCTTTATGTCCACTTTTAATTTGTACACTTTTACACAAATATAGCGTACGTTAGAACTATATTTTTATCACACACACACACACACACACACACACACACACACACACACACACACACACACACACACACACACACACACACACACACACACACACACACACACACACACACACACACACACACACACACACACACACACACACACACACACACACACACACACACACACACACACACACACATCTGTTTGTGTGTATTGCTAAGTATAGAAACAATTGGAGGATCGACCTCACTATTCAGTTGTCTGAGAAGAGTACTGGAGTATTGAGAGTGTTTGCTGTCGCTTTATCTCTAGTGTCGGTCTTAGTGTAAAAGCATAAACATGCTAATCTTGTGGATCCCACTATGTGCAAAACTGAAAGAGGGCAACAAAGAAAATCTCGAGAGAAAATTGAAAGAAACCCCTAAGCAAACGATTTGCTCACAAAAGCCAAAGAGTCGTATTATTACAAGTGACCTATTTCCCGCAATCGAGAGGTACAGTGAACATCTGACAAAAGGCCGAACCTTTTCAGTAAAAACTTCTCTCTTTGTCCTATTATTTCTTTTATAGACTGGACCATTTTTTTTTTGCTCGCGGAACAGGCACAACTATTTGGTCTATGGCTCCTTTATGCTTAATACCGTCCGTTCGACCGAAGTAACTATTCGACCCGCCATTTTTATTGCTTCATTCAAACAACATTATTCCCCACTCCATTTCTTTGTTTCTTTCTAACAACAAACGGAACAGTTGTATGCACACAAACATCGAGAATATTTCTGGACGCCTGTTGTTGAACGATGGCTAGCCAGTCGGTTAACTTAATAGTAAAATGAGTTCGATCTACTTCAAATGCCCCATTGTTATAGCCTTCTGTCAGACTAAGGCAGTTTTTAATAAATATCAGAAATAACTGCTACATCCGACAGCAAGATCTCTGATCGGGAGATTGGAGGTTTTGAGGAGCTTGGAAACAACTATTAATTTATGTTGTTTCCAGGTTAACCCTGAACCGGTGTGGTAGTACCTCTTAGAATTCTGGCTGTGAACAAATAGTGAACACCCAAACAAAAATGAAAAAAACTAGGAGAGTATAAGTATGCAGTTTTATAAAAAATTTTATTAACAATACATTTTTAAATAAAATGACCAACAATACACTTATACAGGAGAATGAAAATTGTTACATTTTATAGTTAAATTATTAACAATATGTTTTATTATATATAAAATGACCAAAAATACATTTTTATAGTAAAATGACCAAAAATACATTTTTATAGTAAAATGACCAAAAATACATTTTTATAGTAAAATGACCTAAAATACATTTTTATAGTAAAATGACTAAAAATACATTTTTATAGTAAAATGACCAACAATACATTTTTATGACCAACAATACATTTTTATAGTAAAATGACCAAAAATACATTTTTATAGTAAAATGACCAAAAATACATTTTTATAGTAAAATGACCTAAAATACATTTTATAAAATGTAAAAATACATTTTTATAGTAAAATGACCAACAATACATTTTTATGACCAACAATACATTTTTATAGTAAAATAACCAAAAATACATTTTTATAGTAAAATAACCATCAATACATTTTTATATGTAAAATGACCAGCAATACACTTATACATGAAAATGACAGTCAGTAATAGTAAAATTACCAACAATATATTTTATTATAAAATGACCAACAGTACATTTTTGTATTAAAATGACCAACAATATATTTATAAAGGAGAATTACAATCAGTACATTTTATAGTAACATTGAAGACATGTCATACATTGTCAAAAAAATAAAATAAATAAATAAAAAAAAATAATAAAAAAATAAAAAATTAAAAAAATACAATTTTCTGTGATTAATCTAATTTCTTGTAAGGAGAAACAAGTTTTGTTAAAATATTGCAGCTAAGTAATAATTCAATCATGACTCAGTGGATAAAAACGTTGGTTGGATCCAGTAAATTGACCCAAAGAGTTATGAGTTCAATACCTGACTACTGCAGTGGTGAACAAAAACTTGAAGAGTTTAGTTAAAGGGAGATAACTCAGAAAACCGGGAGAGGTATGGCACGTGGAACTAAACAATCTACCCCGGTGGGCGAAACAAAGGTTTCAATTCGGAATTCAAATCACCTGAAGAAGCCTGTACAACGGCTGAAATATCATGAATATGACAATAAAGATGAGGTCAACAATTCGAAGAATGTAAATAATGTAAATAATTACAATACATAATCTCAGAAATATAGACAAATAATTTAATTCTCTTGAATTAATTATAAAGTTTGAATTTTAATATTTAAATTCCAGCATTAAATAATACATAGAGGTGTTGATATGCCTCTAAACAAAAATAACCTACAAGACCAACAAATATCTGCATATCAGATAAATATAATATTTAATAAGTTGAAATCATTCTTTTATTCATGCTTCGTTGGATATGGTGGACAAGTTGTAATTCAATTTTTAGTGTAGTATAGTGGCGAACCACCCTGAATATCACTTTTTTCGAACGTAGCCAAGATCTCCTGGTTGTGTTCGGAAATTGAAAAAGACACCACTAAGAAAGAAATTAGTCCTACTCTCACGCAACAAATTATAAGAAACAATACAAATATAATAAAAATCTTCGTTGCCACGAAACAAAAAGAAACACATCTGAAAATGGCTAAAGAATTAACCGAAAACGCTCTGGCCAATAAACATTATGAATAATTCCTCGACACAACTTTCGAAAAAGGAACATTATGAGGACGAAAAATTGAATAAAAAACTTCCAAACATATTCTACGACCCCGGGTGTAACTGAAAAATTGTCCAAATCGTATAACAACAAAATTATCCAGTTGTTAGATTAAGTTTTGAACCGTTGTATCTTAGAAATGATTAAAGATATCTTACTGGAATTCTCCGAGGTTTTATAACACTATTAAATTCTAGTTTGAACAATAAGAATGTATATAGCTCTAAGTTGAAATGATGATCCCTCTTGCTGTTGTGACCGCCAGTTTTCCTCTCTACTGTTCCATCTTTTTCAAACTTATTCACCATTTTCTTAATGGTTCTTGAATGTAATTTGAAGATGGAAGCCAGAGTATGAAGGTTAGTACCATTACTGAAGGCTTGAATGATCATTTTCCTCTCATCATTGCTCAGTTGAGAAGAGAGTTGGGCTGACACAAAATGATTTGAACCTGTTCTCTTTTTAGCTGAATAACTCAAATGATTTTTCAGTGATTCATACGACATGTTGTCAAGATAGCTGAACCTGGAAAAAAGAAACTTAATTAATTTAGTGGCTTATTGAATATTTTGTGGCATGGGCAATTATCACGTTGTTACATGTTTTGGTCAATTTTTCTGTTAGACACGGTATATATATATATATATATATATATATATATATATATATATATATATATATATATATACTACCAATTTGTGACTTGTAGGGATAATTCCTAGCAGGACATTAATCCAAAGAGAGCCCAATGTACATTACAGAGCATAATAATAATAATAAATAAATAAAAAAGCCTTAAAGATCCATTTCGGTTACAATTTATTTCGTGAATATTGCTATGTTAATTTCTTCAGAGAGAAAGTTCTTAATAAATGGCTTTTCATTCAGAGAATTTCACACGAAATCAACGCAATTTATGAGGAGAAACATCTCTTAAAACAATGTTTATTATTTTTGAATTGTGCCGCCGTAGTTTTGTCGGAAACGATTTTAATACATGTTTTGGCATATTAAAAATTATTGTAAAAATTTAAACGTTTCGCAGATTGTAATAAGCTTTGAAATGTATGATCTATAAAAATAGGTCTTTTTAACAGGATCATTTTCAAAAAGACTCATATTCAAACATAATTTTAAAATATATAACAACTCTTGCATTTAAAATAGAAAAAAAGAAAACAATTCTTGTAAAAATTCATTTTTCACCGAAAAAATATTTTGGCTTCAGACAAAAATGTTCTTAATATATATTATTCATAAAATCCATTAAAAGTTTTTTCAATTAAATAATGTCTTAGTTTTATTGGGTGTGGTATTTAACAAATCAGAGCTAAAGTTTGTGTAGAAACGGTTCTCGATTTAAAAAAAAAATCTATGATTTATATTCTTCAAAGTCTTCTGCATTTAATTAAAACATTGCATATTCGAGTTTTCAAGTTTTCATAAAATTAAGTAAGGGGAGGTGTAAGAGATGTAAAAAATATTTTTACCATGACTTTCTGAAAGACAAACATTTCTAAAATAATTTAATTCATTTTTGAATAAGTTCTGAAAGTTTCCAATTTTGCAAGAATTTCCAAATTTAAGTGTTTTTCAACTGACAAAAGCGCCAAAAAACTAATGCTAAATATTACGCGACCGCTGACATAAAAAACAAAAAAAAAAACAAAAACAAAAAAAAAAAAAAAAAAAAAAAAAAAAAACAGATTTTCAACCAAAATTTCAAACATGTTAGAAAGGAATAAAAATTTAAAAAAAAATAATTAAAAAATACTTTGGTCTTTCTTATTAATAACGTAAACTTTTTCACGATAAAACTTTGTTTTTATGAAGTTTGGGCCCTTTTTTCATCATGCTATAATATTTTTGTAAAAAATTATTGAACATATCTACTTTTACGGTATTTTCTTGATTTATTATTATTATTATTATAATTCTCTGTTAAGCTATTTATTAAGAACAGAACAGACTTTGGAGAGAGCCAAGCCACCCAGGTCTAACATAACAAAACTGGAGAGGCTGGCGATTGGATCCCTACAGAGGAACGAAAACATCATCATACTACCGGCTGACAAAGGTAATGCGACTGTAGTGATGGACAAATCAGATTATACAAGAAAACTGGAAGACCTCATTAGCAATGGTAGCTACAGCAAAGTGAAAAAGGATCCTACTATGAAAACGGAACGCAAACTGCCACAGATCCTAATCAAGAACAAGAATCACTTCGCACCCAAGACGTATAGGCAGTTATCGCAGCGTTACACCAAGCTACCTCACATATACGGTCTCCCTAAGATTCACAAAGACGTTATTCCGCTCAGGCTGATTGTTAGTTGCCAAGGCTCTGCGTGCCACCCTCTGAATCGCTTCTTTGTAGATATAATTGACCCATTGATCGGAAGGTCTCCTTCATATGTCCGAAACTCCGCCCACTTCGTGGAAATAATCAAAGATGCTCCCATCCTATCCAACCAGATGGTGACCTTAGACGTGGTGTTTGTTCCCCAAGGTACCCACGGAGGAGGCACTCTCAGTAGTCAGAGATAGATTGGCCTCTGACTCTTCCCTAGAAGAACGGACCAGTATTCCAATAGATAATCTGATGGAGATGTTGACTTTCTGTACACAAACAACACACTTCGGAATGGGATCACACATATATCGACAGGATGAGGGCTTAGCAATGGGCTCGCCATTATCACCAGCAATGGCGAATATATACATGGAATACTTTGATGAAATGGCATTAGAATCTATATCTCTAAATCCAACTATATGGTTAACGTACGTAGATGACACCTTCAGACTCTAGCCACACCAGGAAGATGTTCAGGTTCTACTGGACCATGTGAACTGAATAAGACCTTCGATACAGTTCGCAATGGAGAAAGAGAGTAACAACATACTCCCATTCCTGGATGTTCTAATATCTCGAACAGAGCATGGGTTTAAGACATCCGTATACCGTAAACCGACATTCACCGGACAGTACCTCACTTTCTACTCCCACCATCCATACAGCGTAAAGAAAGGGATCGTCCGTTGCTTACAACACCGAGCAAAAGTCATAAGTGGCGACCCAGAGACATTAGATAAAGAATTGATCAGTATAAGTAGTACCCTACAACATAACAACTACCCTGGGTACATGGCAGCAGCCCCCCAAAACTGGGATAGGCGTGTATAAGAGGAGGAGGACAACAACACTCAGAAAACCTCCGCCTGCCTTATGTGAAGGGGTTATCAGAGAAAATACAAAGGATCTGCGGTCTATATAACACCAGGACAACCTTCAAAAGTGTGACAACACTTCGCAGATATCTCTCCCGAGTAAGACCCCCCATAGAGGAGAACATGACTAAAGATTGTGTGTACGCTATCTGTGCAGCTGCGGAAAGGAATATAAAGGAGAGACAGGCCTCCCCCTCAAGCTAAGGCTTCAAGAACACCAGAAAGCTGTAACACGAGGGGAAGTAGAAAAATCAGGAGTGGCTGACCACATATGGAGAGAGAAGGGAGATCGCCGCCCTCTGTGGGATCATGCTGAGATCATAGACAAGGAACACCATTGGAAAATTCGTAAACGTAAGGAATCAGCACATATGCTAGGCCACAAAAATCTCCTGAGCCGACCAAGCATAGAAATAAATACAATATGAGAACCAGTAATAAGGAGGGCCAGAGAAAATGCAATATGAGCTCTGGTAAAAACATGCAATGATAACAGCAAAATTGCAATATGAGCACTGGTAAAATGGTTGCTGAAGACATTAGGTTTATAATACCCAGAAATTCATACCCAGATTTCCTCAAGTGGATAAAGACGTTGGTTAGATCCAGTGACAGGACCCAAAGAGTGTGAGTTCAATACCCGGTTAAGGCAGTGGAGAACTTTCAGAGGGAAATTAACAGGAGATAACTGATAAGTGTTAACTGACATCCATCAAACATGGCACGTGGAACTAGAACAGTCTATCCCAGTGAGCGAAATAAAGGGTTCAGTTCGATATTCCAACCACCTGAAGAAGGCCGTGATAAATATGGCGACAAAGATGAGGACACTAGTCCGAATAATGTAAATAATGTAATTATTCCATCTCATATATATATATATATATATATATATATATATATATATATATATATCTGATGGACAACACCACTGTGAATTAAAACGTTGGTAACTGAAAACTTCTCAGTCCTCTTTCTCAATGAATCATGGCAATTAACAGATAATAAAGAAAAAAGAAACTGTGGAGAACCATCACCCCAACTTCTTGAAGAGACAGATCATTTAGAATATTAGTGTAATAGTTTTATTTTTAACCAGTTATTATTGTTAATCACATATTGTGTCTAATTCATAATTTAAACTTTATACATATGTATCAGAAAAGCAGATGACATCGGCTTCAGCGCTATCCACAGTCACAAACACCTGCTGGAAGTCTTGGCATGTATATCCCCCGGGCAACTATATACAAAAGTGAATTTTTCTAATCTTCGTGAATTTCTTTTTTTTACACATATTTGTTCTTGTAACAATTTTCCTTAAATGCCATATATCTTCAGGACGTAGGCGATCATGACTCACCACAAATTTATTTTTTTATTATTATTCAATTGCCATGCATTCTTTGGAAATATAGCACAGTGTTATCCCGTTGCTTTTTCTGTGCTTTTAAATTCCGAATTGTCATTCTCCCAGACTGGATGTCGCATAAGCCGAGAGAGACCAGTCTAAGTGGTTATTTAATCCATAGGTAGGAGAAGAAAAACTACTCTCATACCTTTTATAAGTGCGAAAGTGAACTCAACAGATTAAGCTGGAACTTGAACACGTGTCATCGATTCTGCCTTTAGGGCCGTTAACTGTTATAGTTCTTGCCTAGCTGGAGAGATAAGTGTATATTCATGCCTTTTCCAATTTGGTTTGTCGTGTTCCTTGTCCATGCCATTAACTATTAGTCTACTCGTGTCTTATTTAGAAATATATAAGTGAATAAACTTAGTAAACATTAATGGGTAAAATTCTACGATGACTAAAGGAGGTACAACGTATAGGCATTTGTTCAAATGTGAGTGCAAAGTCTAAAAGGGAATTCGAACTCAGCTCGCCTCTTTCACTTGTCCTTCTCCATAACCATTGAGCAACGCACACATCAAAAATATGTTAAGTCGATGTAGAAGTTTTTTTGACGTGAGCGCAAAAAGAATAAAGTGAAAGTCCAAACGTTTGTCTTCTCTCTTTGCTCGATCTACACAGAAAATGTTAGTTTTCAAGATAGTAGCAAATAGAATGGATAATACAAAATGCCAAACCTAGAAAATTGTATCTCTACATGCAAAAGCATTTGATGAAAGTACAACACAAAGAACTGTTGGAAGAGCTAGGTAAAATTGACATATTTGGGAAGGATATTATTGGCGGCCACAATCTTAACATAAAATACGTAGAGGACACAGTGTTGATAGCAGACATGGAATGGAAACTACAAGAACACTCACAGAAGAAAAGCGAAAAGAATGGACTAAACATCAATTGCAATAAGACAAAATACATCGGTGTTTGTGAAAGAAACAGTCCATTGCAAATCTGAGATACCAAAATCAAACAAATACAACAATTTAAATATCTGGGAAGTGTTTTAACAGAGGACGGAAAGTGCGACACTGAAATCCGAAGGTGAATTGAGATAGCGAAAGGTGCTTCACAAAATCTATCAGATCATCCCATAAGTTCTGTCCGAATTTTAACTTTTTATTAAAATGAACAAAATTTAAAGAGTATTTTATAATGTCTAATGGAGCTGAACATTATTTTTATCTTTAGATGCATTTAAACTGATCAAATTTTATTTCAGAGAACAATAAACTTAAATTTTGTTTGATTAAAACCCTGCTAACATGGAAGTACCCAAGAATCATTTGAGGCACATACTGCTTTATAAGTTCAAGAAAGGAAACTCAGCAGCCGAAGCGGCTAGAAACATTCACTCAGTTTATGGAGAGGAATGTGTGAATGAAAGAACTTGCAGAAGATGGTTTGCAAAATTCAGAGGTGGAGATTTCACCCTTGAAGATGAAGATCGAACCGGACGTCCAGTTGAGTTTCATGAAAAGCTTCTTGAAGCAGCCCTTGAAGAAAATCCTGCTTTATCAGTTGAGAAATTGGCAGTGGTTCTCAGTTCAAACCATACAACTGTTCATCGTCATCTTCAACAACTTGGAAAAGTTCCTAAACTTGGAAAATGGGTGCCTCATGAATTGTCTGAAAATAAACTCAAATCCCGAGTTGACATCTGCTCTTGTCTCCATTCTCGCCAACTTGTTTCACCTTTTTTGGATAGACTTGTGACTGGTGACGAAAAATGGATCTTTTATCGAAATGTTAAGCGTTGTAGATAGTGGCTTGGTAAAGGTGAAGGACCCCAGCCACAGCCGAGAAGGGATCTTCATGGGCAAAAGGTTCTTCTTTCAATCTGGTGGGATCGCCAAGGAATAATCCACTTTGAATTCTTACCACCTAATGCAACAATTAATGCTCAAATATACTGTCAGCAATTAGAGCGTTCGAACCAAACTTTGAGGAAAAAAGACCTGCTCTAATGAATCGAAAAGAGGTGATGTTTCATCAGGACAATGCGCGACCCCACACAGCAAGAATCACGTCACAAAAGATCGAAGAACTTGGTTGGGAGAAAATTCTTCATCCAGCTTATTCTCCCGATCTTGCTCCTTCAGACTACCATTTGTTTCATAGCTTACAGAATCATTTGGAAGAAACAGCTTTTGTAACACAGGAAGAGGTTAAAACTGACATTTGTGAGTTCTTCGAATCAAAGCCAAAAGAATTTTATAGTAATGGAATTAGTAAGCTTGTTAATAGATGGAAGGAAGTCATAGATAATCAGGGAAAATATATTGTTGATTGAATCTGTAATTAAATGTAACATTTGGTCACTTGTTTTCTTTATTCAAAATTCGGACAGAACTTATGGGATGACCTGATAAGCAAAGTATGAAGAAGCACAAACATTTTGTTAGAAACAAAGAAAAAGTACTGAACTATTATGTAATATCAGCTCTTCTATATGCTAGTGGGTGCTGAACAATCTCCTTACAAATGAAGAGATTTGAAGTAACAAAAATATGGTTCTAGAAAAGGATGCTGGGAATAATGTGGACCAAATATGTCAGCAACAGCGAAGTTTTTAGAGAAAATGAAAACAAAAAGGACAGTTATACTTAACATCAGAAAAAGATTGTTGAAATTTCTAATTCTTCTGTTAAAATTTTGCTGCAGTTTCATGATAGTTTCCTCAGAGGTGAGGCGACTCATGGAGAAAATTCATAGGCATCAACAAGCACAAGAACAAATTGTCCATTGATGCGTCCAGCAAAGTTACTGTGAAGACGTGACCAGGGGGAAACCAAGACAGGAAATTTCTTGGTCGCATAATGAGGAAATAAGGCTTGGAAATTTTGATACTCATAGGACAGATTGAAGGTAAAAGAGGGACAGAAGAAAACATTGCATAACCAACCTGAGCAAATGAATGGCGGGACAGGAATTAGGAGAGATAACAAAAAGACAAAGATTATCGAGTTACAAAGAACAGGAAATTGTGGAGAGCTATGATCGTCAACGTCCCGAAAAGACACAGCACATAGAAGAAGAAAAGAAGAAGAAGAAGAAGAAGAAGAAGAAGAAGAAGAAGTAGTTTAAGTAAAAGGATGGCAGAAATGGGTTTAGGGGAGATAACAAAAACAAAATTTATTAAGAGCTACAAAGAACAAGATACTGTGGATCTAAATCTAATCTACAACGTGAGATTAATGCATTTAGTGGAATTCAAAAGGAATTATAAAGATCGGTCAGGACTTGGACAAAATGTAATCGCCACAGGGAAATAAATCAAAGAAACAGTTAGAAACACCCGTCAACTTGGCAAGAAGGTCAACATGCCACACCCAGTCAAATGACTTCTAAATATCTAAAGCAACTGTTCGAGCTTCTCCATTCTCATCTGAAGCTTAATATACTCTTTCAATGATAACTGTCAACATTGACCTAGAGAAACGAAAGTCATACCGTTTGTTTGAAAGAAAATCTTGGTTCATTTGAAGTACCATTGTAACAGAAAATACTATTATCTAGACAAGGAAGTGGGCTGGTGGTTTCGGTCGTTAAACTGTTGTAGAATACCTAAGGACGATAATGAGTATGTTCCCATTCACATAAATACAGTAGTAAATACTGTATGTTGGTCTGCAGTCGGAGATTCGTCTCCAGCTGTGCTGGTCAAACTCTCTGCCTCCGGGCAGAGAGGATCCCTAGACGAGGCTATGTCGAAGGGCAATCTCGTCTCTGGAAACAGCTACCCAACCACGTTTTATACGGGTTCTACGGGGAATTTTTGGCCGAGCCTACGGGCTCGGATTGCCCCACATTAAATTCGACCTTTTGTCGCATCTGACCGCGTGGGGCGGTTGGTAGAGATCCTGCAGTCGGAGATTCATTGTGGAATTCACTTGACCCACTTGTAGCAGTTGACTACTTCTTCTACGCGCCGCTGGCGAATCTTATATATGTTGTTTTTATCCTAAGTATTATCGTTCATTACCAACCTTCGTGTGATTATTCTATTCAGTAACCTTCCCTAGGTTACAACATTAACATCACCTCTGCTGTAAATGTAAGGCAGCAAACAGCAATGGAACTGAAATGGGAAGTTATTACACTCTTCACTTGCAGACTATGATAAAGAATCAAGAAGATTATTTGGATGACTAAATAATGACGCTATGAATTTATATGAAAACAATTTTCTTAAAATTCCTAGAAACGTTTGCCTTGCATAAAATGTATTGATAGATAAGAAGCCCAAAGTTGGCTTGGTCTATAGGAAATTGTCATTAGCTTCTAGTTTGCACATAGGACCTAGTCTTTATTTTCGATTCACATGCTAACCTAGTGTTATATTCCGTGCTAATAGGAATATATACTTGAAAAAACTAGGTGGATATAATAAGTAAAGGTTTAAAATAAGTAACGGTTTAAAAAAACAGTACAATAAGAATAAAGGTAACAACTATGCACAAGGTCGTCGGAAGTCAATCCAGTAGTGAGTGCTGCTATTGGAAGGTCGGTAGTTCTTGCGTAAGTCTGAGTCGTACTCAACAGATCCCAGCTAGTATATTTACTAACCGTCACACGCAATCAGATGTGGCATAGGGCCGAATTTAATGTGGGGTATCCGAGCCCGTAGGCTCAGCCAATAATTCCCCGTATAAAACGTGGTCTGGTAGCTGTTTCCCAAGATGAGACTATGCCCTTCGACATAGCCGCGTTTGAGGATCCTCTCTGGTCGGAGGCAGCGAGTTTGACCAGCACAGCTGGAACAGATTCTAGCTTGTCGGTATTTACTAGCACCCCCCATCACCACCACCACCACCACCACCACGAAGGTAGATGTGGCACAAGGCCGAGTTTAATGTGGGACATCAGAGCACTTAGTCTCGGCCAAAATTCCCCGTAGAAACCGCATAAACGCGATCGGGTTGGTCTACCTCCCCGAACGAGACTCTACCCTTCGGCATAGCCTGGTCCGGGTTCCTCTCTGCCCGAAGGCAGAGAGTTCGAGTGTATAGCTGAAAAGATTTCAGCTAGTTGGTATTTACTAGCTCCCTCACGAGGGTAGATGTGGCACAGGGCTGAGTTTTACCTGGATCTTCCGAGCCCGTAGGCTCGGCCAAAAATATTCCCTTTCCAACCCGTATAAACGGGGTCAGGATCAGTCTACCTCCCCGAACGTGACTGCACTTCGGCTGAGCCTTGTCCGGGTTCCTCTCTGCTCATAAACAGAGAGTTCGACCGTCTTATCGAAAAAGATTTCGGCTAGTATACTTAGCCCCCCCCCCTTGAGGGTTGCATGTGGCACAAGGCCGGGTTTAACGTGGGTTTTCCGAGCCCGTAGGATCGGCCAAAAAATGCTCGTAGAAACCGCATAAATGAGATCGGTTTGGTCAACCTCCTCGAACGAGACTCTGCCCTTCGGCGGAGCCTCGTCCGGGATCCGCTCTGCTCAGAGGCAAAGAGTTCGACCGTCTAGCCGAAAAGATTTCGGCTAGTATATCTAGCTCCCGTCCCATGAGGTTCGTATGTGGCACAAGACCGAGTTTAACGTGGGTTTTCCGAGCCCGTAGGTTCGGCCCAAAATATTCCCTTTCGAACCCGTATAAACGGGTTCAGGGTCAGTCTACATCCGTGAACGAGACTCTTTCCTTCAACGGAGCCTCGTACGGGTTCCAAAGGCAGAGAGTTCGACCGTCTACCTGGAAAAGATCCCAGCTTGTCTAAGATTTCGGCTAGTCTTTGTAGTCCGTTGACTTACAGATTCTTTATATTACTACCTATAGTGTAGTCATTCATGGGGGTGACAGGTTATTCCATTACATTACCTAGTTTTCATAAAATGCACGCCGCCTCATCACCGACACCACCACACCATCTTAAAATAAGATGAATGAAAAACTAGTAAAAAATTAATAACGATAATGCTTCGGATAAGTTAAGACTATATCTCTCACTAGCAGGTGTAAACAAACAATAT
This sequence comes from Acanthosepion pharaonis, assembly GCA_903632075.3. NCBI lineage: Eukaryota > Metazoa > Mollusca > Cephalopoda > Sepiida > Sepiidae > Acanthosepion > Acanthosepion pharaonis. Next base: position 3,537,192 of record CAHIKZ030004896.1, on the reverse strand, counting down.
GACCTGGAAAATCGAATATAAGAAAAATATAACTATATGAAGAAAATTTGAAGGTTAATCTTTGTAGCTTAATCGGTAAGGCATTGTGTCTGTCAGACAGACTACCAGGGATAGCAGTTCAAATTTTGTTGGAAACTTTATTATTTAAGATTTACGTTGTTTACATTTAAAGGTAAAAAAGACGTGTGTGATAACAAAACACATTGAAAGAAGTGTGCGATAACAAAATCTGATGAAAGAAAATATTATTTTAAACAAAAGAAATAAAATGAAAGAAAAACTAACCAACAATTATTAATAATGAGAATGCGTCATGTAAGAAAATTGACCATCTCAAGATTATTATATCTAATACTATTCGATGTAAGGAAGATGAAAGAAAAAATTAGTAAGATGATTATTTCTGACAACTTATGACTATTTTTTTAAAATCGGTATCATCTCATGCAAGGCGGTGAAGCCACTAAAGGAGTTACAGGGTGTAGAAAAAATAGGAACGGAAACATTCATAATCATTGGGAATATGAAAGAGTAATCAAGAGTACAGTAGATAGCAATTAACATTGCAATTCAATTTTAGCAGATGAAAGTTGGTTGTAAAGCATGGAGACGGAAAGGAGTTTCACAAGCGAGAATTGCGAGAAAAGGAACTGTTAGCATAGAATTTACGGTTCATCTAGCTAGCTCAACTGTAAATCTTGATGCCATTCTAGTTCTGCGCTTAAATTCAAACAATAATATTTCTAGATGCAAGAAACAACAAAAGTCAAATGATAGAAAAACTAATAAAAAATGAGAAAAATTATCGGACATTTTATTAACCGGAACCTTCTTATTGAACTATCTGATGTGAATTTTGATTATTAATGAGTGTTATATATTTTCTATATTTAATTTTATCATCAACTGACATAAGCAGGTGGCATATTTTTCAAAGGTCGGCTATTCGTATTATAGGCTTACTAATGTTTTACTGCGTAATTTTGTTTCGGTTCTCGCGATAGGAAAGGATTCCAATTAAAAATATATAGACGTCAGAGATTATTGCAGACAACATCAACATATTTGAATTATACTGGGAAATCCTTTCCCTATTTACCAAGGAGTTGGATGCATATAGTCTTCTAAAATATATTTCCTGCTCTCTCTCTCTCTCTCTCTCTCTCACACACACACACACACACAGATGCACAAACGTACACAGAAATACGCACAGACTTATAGAAATAGAGACATCAACACACATACACACGCACGAAGACATACACACACAGACAGATAGACAGACAGACACACATACAGGGATACAAGTACAGATCATAAAGAGATGCAAGCCCGCACAGAAATACAGACACACTTAGATACAGACGCACAGAGGCACACACACACACACACACACACACACACGCAGATACTGATATAGGTAGAAACATGCATATCGATACAGATATAGGCAAACACAAAGACACAGAAACTTACAGAGATACAGGCGCACAGATACATAAACATAGATGCAGACGCACATAAAGATACAGACGCACAGATACTAACAGACTAACAGAAGGAGATACACACATTGGCACAGACAAAAAGGAGACACGCATAGATATATACATACAGGCAGATGCACATAGACACACGCATAGATACAGACACTCGCACAGAGACAGAAACGTACATTCACGAGCGTACGTATATAGAGACATAGAACCAAGTTTTCTCCAGTTCACAAAAGGTGCGGTTTAAACATTAATGATGACACCATGGGTCGTGAGCCCTTATAAGAAATGGATCTTTGTTGCAGAGCTATGTTGAGTCATTCATTTCGGTTGTTTCAATCCCAGCATGCAACGGCCGACAAAAAACACTTCCGCTGCTTGCTTGGCCTCAATTTCAAACTGCGTGGGAGACACAAAAGTGAAAGCCATTAAAAGAAACTAAAACGAAATCCCATTCGTTTCAAATGCATAAGCAGAAATGGATAGGGAACGGAAAAACAAAACTGACTTTGCGCGTCTTTAATAATAATAATAATAATAATAACGGATGGAAAAATGGTGAAATATGAAAGTAGCTATTTTATCCATCATTACTGAAATACTTGGAATAATTCTTGCAAAGATCTTTGCAAAGAGATCAGACTTAGGAATCTATAGAATAACTGACACCGTTCAAACGACAGTATGTTTAATTGATTGATTCGTTATTTACGGACTATCAACCCATTACGGGTGATTTAAAGCCACAAAGTATTTTTAAATTGTAAGATTTAAAATGGAGATAGTAATGTTTTAGCGATACAAGTCTTACTAATCAACCCATAGCAGGGGGAGAATAGGTGAATTCCTACTTTTCCAAAGTCTATTTGCACGTAAGTGAATATAACGAATTCAACGTGAATTGGAACTCGACTCGCCGATTAAAATTTCGAGCCATTATCCATTATACAACTCGCACAATCAAGCTTACAGCATCTGATATTCCCTAGCAGTCACCCATCAAGGTACTGACCAAGCATCGACGTTGCTTAACTTCGGTAATCGTACGGCAGTCGGAGTTTCAATGTGATGTGGCCGTAAGCCAGTATGAGAGGTCGGGGAAATTAAAAAGATTTATCATCGCCAGATCTTCAGACAGATCATCCCACCCAGGTATCTATTGGTTAAATATTCATATACAAATTGATCATTATTAATCCATCAGTACTGGGATTTGTAGCGTGTAGGATAAGTAATGTATCGGATTATTGATAGTAGGAAGATTGATTGATCTGGGTTTTTTTTGCGGTTTATCAACCTTTTGAGCCTTATTTAAAGCCAGGAAATATTTTTAGATTGTAAGAATTTTTTTGAGATAATGATATACTAATACAAGTTCTACAAGTTAACTCATAGTTAAGGGAGAAGAAGTGACCTCATAATTTTCCCAAGGGTATTTGCGTGTAAGTGAATATAAAAACCCCGACTAGAATTAGAAGTTGTCTCTCCGATTTCAAATTCCGACTCGTTATCCATTACACCACTACTGGAGGAGAAAATAGCTATAATCACCTTCCCAAGTCCTATCTCAAAATGCAGATACGAATGAAAAACAAAAACAAAAAACGAATACCTTGTAAAATACCACCAGTGGAAATGCAAATATATGCACTTTCTACAAGGTAGATTACCTAACATACTTTAGAAAATGCCTTTAATTTAAACTAAACAAATAAAATAAGCAGACACCGAAAAAATCTATATGAATAAATAAACAAATCAAGTAAATAATAATTTTTGCGTAATTTAATCGACAATTTATCCATCGCACTCTATGTCCTTACCTGGGAACTGAGAATTGTGGGTAATATAAAATTGAGAGTCGTTCTTGTAATTATAAGCGTTAGAATGGGGATTAGATGAGCTAGAAATTCGAAGAAGAATCGAGATTGTCCGAAACGCAAAAGGTATTGAAGATTTTTTTAAAAATCAGTATCACCCCATGCAAGGCAGTAAAGCCACTAAGACACAAGGGGTTACAGGGTGTGGAAGAATTAGGAACAGAAATATTAATGATGAGCATGATGAACAATAAAAATATTGAAAAATTAAAAAATTAAATTTTTCAGACATACTGGGTTATATATTAATAGTTTTTGTTTTATTATTTCAATTAGGTTCGTCGACTAGTTTCGGCCAGCCTGGCCATCATCAGTAGAAAAAAAATCCTGCTTGTTAGTATCAGTGAACTACAGGAATGAATGACTTTCTGAAGGAAATGAACTTTATTTGTAGTTTTCATTTGTTTTTTTTATTATCGTTAATTTTGGACAGTCCTTGTGTTGGTCAAACGGCTTCTTTTAAGTTGTTTTTAAGCTAACGGCTGTGGAGATTCATGCAACTCAGAATTTCCTTCGTCATTTTGACAGTTTTATTGATTCCTGGGAAGGGGATGTGTCTGTGTTAAGTGTATGTTATCATTTAGTTCTTTGGGAGTGTGTATGATGTGTGTAAGTGTATATGTTAGTATGGGTGTGTGTATAAGTGTGCTAGAATGGGGATTAGATGAGCTAGATATTCGAAGAAGGATCAAGACTATCCAAAACCCAAAAGGTACTAGAGATTTAAAAAAAAAAATCATTATCACCCCATGCAAGGCAGTAAAGCCACTAAGACACAAGGGGTTACAGGGTGTGGAAGAATTGGTGACAGAAACATTAAAAATGAGCGGGAATAGAAAAGAGTAATCAAGTGGACAGTAGATAGCGATTGGCATTGCATTTACATTTTTGTAGATTAAAATTGGCTGGGAGGGATGAAGCCAAAAGTGAGTTCCACATGTGAGAAGTGCGAGAGAAGAAACTGCTAGCATAGAATTTACAGCTACATCTTGCCAGTGCAACTGTAAATCGATGAGATCTCAACGCCAGTCTAGTGCTGCGCTTAATTTCAAAAGCGTTCAAGGTACGACAGCGAAGAGCTTATTCGATTAATTACCATGCAATTATTTATAGAAAATACAGAGGGAAGCAATCTTACGGAGGTGGGAGGTGACTGGAACTGAGTGAATGTTAATCAGTCTTCAGCGGCAATTTTGTGTAAATAGGCAAATGCATAAACAATAATAATAATGATAATTATAATGCAAGTTAAGTTACAAGTAATACAAAAATTGGCATACTTGATTGAGTAAGTCGATCCACTGGGAACTATGCAAAATATTTGGAGCTGTTCATAAAAAGCCAATAGTGTTTATACACAAACCAGAAACGATTTTGAAATAATAAAAAATTCTTTACGATATGAAAATTTAACAGATCTCCGATTTTAGGACAAGAGAACTGATATAAAATCATCGTGAACAACGAGAAAAAACTTACATTTTATGGGCAGGCTATTGTCCTTATCTTTGCTGTTATCACAACGTTTCAGTCTACGGCCTTCATTACGCGTATGTCGATCTGGGTAACCTATAGCGAATTCCGAACTGAACCCTATATTTGATCTATGGGGAGTCGATTGTTCTCGTTCTATTGCCTATGTATAGGCAATACTGCCTATGTATCTCGTCCAGTTCTTATTTTTAGTCCTGTTCAGTTATTAATCGCCTGTTTCTGAGTTCAAATACACACTGCTGGCCCAGGGAGCGTGAAAAAGAACTGACAGATAGCGGACCATCTAGTAGAATATTATCTGACTTGAAAGTTTAAAGAGATCACCCATTTCACAAGAGAACTGATTTAAGCATCGTAAAAAACGAGAGGAAAACCTGTCAGTTAGCGGACGCCGCTTGTTCTAGCAGACCACAAAGTAAAACTGAAGTAGAAAGACAACATGGAAAAAATATCTCGACTTTACGAGAGTACTGAAAAAAAAACCTTTGGAATATGAAGGTGATAGTTCTGTTCGTCCTCGTCATTATTGGCCATCTTGGAATTGTTTCAAAAAGACTTGCAAAGAAGTTACAAGAATGGGAAATCCAAGAAGGAATTGAAAACATCAAGGCGACAGAATTAGCTAGAATACTGAGGTTGGTACTAAGGCTATGAAGAAACTTGCAGTCACTTAATCTCCAATAGTTATAGCTTGTGTGAACATTCATGGAATAGAAATAATAACAATAGTGGTTATTAAAGGAAGAAAGAATATTGATGAATTTGGCAATGGAAACAATATAATTAGGTAAGTACTTATATTCATTTGAATGGCTTTTATAAGAAAATAATTATTCTGCTACAAATGAAATTTATGAGGAAATTGATGATGGAATAAGGATAAGATGAGCAGGAAGAGCAGATAAAGAAGAAGAAAAAGAAAAGAGAGACGAAGAAGAGGAAAAAGAGGAGGAGGTAGAAACGAAGAAGAATTAGGAGAAAAAAGAGAGAAAAGGATGAGTCGAAAGATAAGATAAAGAAGGAGACGGTAGAGTAGTAGTAGCAATAGTATTAGCAGTAATAGTAATAGTAGTAGTAGTTGTAGTACAAGAAGAAGAAGATTATGAAGAAAAAGAAGAATTAGGAGAAAAAAGAAAGAAAAAGATGAATCAGAAGATAACATAAAGAAGAAAAAGAAAAGAAGAGGGGGTAGACGAGAAGAAAAGGGAAGGACGAAGAACATTTAAGAAAAAAAAAGAAAGAAAAGAAGATAAAAATGAGCCGAAAGAGAAGAAGAAGAAGAAGAAGAAGAAGAAGAAGAAGAAGAAGAAGAAGAAGAAGAAGAAGAAAAGTCAGTAGAGTAGTAATAGTAGTCAAAGTAGTAGTAGTAGAAGAGGAAGAAAAAGAAGAAAAAAGAGGAGTCGGTAGAGTAGTAGTAGTAGTAGTAGTAGAAGAAGAAGAAGAAGAAGAAGAAGAAGAAGAAGAAGAAGAAGAAGAAGAAAAAAGAAATAAAAGAAGAGAAAGATGAGCCGGAAGATAAATTAAAGAAGAAAAAGAAAAAAAAGAAGAGGCGTTAGAAAAAAAAATTAAGACTAAAAAAAGAAAGAAATAATAAGAATAACGATAAAGAAGAAAAAGAAAATAACGAGGAAGAGGTAGAGAAAAAAGAATTAGCAGCAAAAGAGAAAGAAAAAGTACAGAAAAGTTAGAGGAAAGATTAAAAATATGGCGGTAATAGGAAAAAAAAAAAACCTGTTGATGGCGATGAATGAACGGAAGAAAGAAATGCAGAAAGAAAAAAGAAAGACAGATAAATAAAGAAAGAAACAGAAAAATAAAGGTATGAAAAGAAGAAAGTAGAGAGAAAACGTAAAGAGTAGGAGTAACAAAGAGAAAAAGGCAAGAATAGGAAGAAGAGGTGAAGGAAGGAGAGGAGAAATCGGTAAAAGGCTTGGTCCACAATCTGAGCGGCATTCAAACCCCACCCCCACCCCTGGGTATGATGATGAACATTTTGTGGTTAAATCTGAAAGACCGACATAGTGGCGACTTGGATTCAACAACCTCTTTAACTTAATAAAAAAAATAGTAGAAGAGTAATTCCCACGGATGTCATTCAGTTTTGAACCAGGTGTTGTTTCCATTAACAAATATAAATTTCTATCACCTAAACAGCCCCACAAAATCTTTTAATAAGACAAAAAAAAAAAATAAATAAATAAATAAAAAAATAAAAATAAAAAATAAAACAAAACAAAAACTTAACGAATGTAAAGCTTTTACATATATTTGCATTTAAAATTTAAAAACAAAATTTTTCTCTTTGATAATGCTTCCTTTTTTATTATAAGGTAGAAGGATTATTTTAGACTGTTGATATCTATCTATCTATCTATCTATCTATCTATCTATCTATCTATCTATCTAAGGATGCTCTTTACCTCTCTATTTAGCACAATCGATTATACTGGGAAACATGCTTTTGCTTCCTGGTATTGAATACGTTTCCTAGTAATTACGTCGCGCTGATTTCAGAAATGAAATCTATTTTGCTTTATCGCGTCAGGATTTTTCACAAATTCAAATGTCCATTTTGGATCATTTCCGGTATTGTTACCATTTCTACGAACAGATTTGGCTTCCTCGAATACAGACCCATTGATGGAGCTTGACATAACTGTGAAAACAACATTTTTCAATGTCATTTAAAGTGAATGCAACTACAAAAGTGAAAAACAAAGACGTGATTTAAGTATCTTCATTAAATAATCTTCAATCTTGAGCAACTTTCACTATTTTTAATCTATTTTTTTAAATATCGTGACGGAGAGAGTAATTTCGTTTATAAAATTAGATGCTAACGCTTTTTTATGGTTCTTAGCTTCATACATTTTCTCATACGGGGCGTCGGGCTGCAAAAGTAGGTATTAGTCAGTTATTTGCCATACGTGATACACAATTTGGCGATCATGCATCTTTAGATACATGACGTGGCAGATTTTCCCGCAGTAGGTTGTCATCCAAAGCTATAGAAACCGGTCTGTTCTGCTATTTACCATAGAAGACGAGGATTCATACCTTTCCCAAGGATATTAGCACGTAAGTGAATGTAATGGATTTGATTGGAATTCGAACTCGGTTCTCCGTTTCCAAAATCCGAGCCGCTATCCATTACTCCACCGTACAGTATTAATTCTAGAATTTTATTATAATACATTTATTATAATTTTTACTTTTTTTAATAAAAAATAAAAATAAAAATTCTATTAAAATAATAATAATAAATGTTTGGCAGGTAAAGAAGACTGTGTGAATAATGGGGTAGTTTGAACATTTCAATGATTGATATGTTTAATGTTGATATTTTGGATAATCAATACAATATATTTTGTGCGCACGTTTTGTTTTTTTATTACTGCATACTTTTTTTTATTACTGTACACCTACTTTTGCACAGCCCTTTATTTGTGGAATTTGCTGTATTTGTTTGTAGAAATGCCTATGCTGTGCTTGATTTAGTGTGACTATTATTGCAAACCAGGTGAGACATGCCTTGTTTAACCTTTAACCATTTCTTATGAAAATTGCTATATCGAACGCAATCTTAATGTTGCAATTGTGATGTCATATGGGTCAAGGTTGCTTTTTGTCGAGCATGATCAAAGAACTGTTGAAAGAACTTCATGGTATGTAAGCTCTTTATGTAACTTTGCCATCACAAAACTACATTTGATTATTGTCTAGCTGTTGAGCGAGAATGCGGTTCCCAGGTCACAATTGGCTTGAATATATGTTTTGTATTTCAGAAATATGACTAGTTGTGAGAGAAGATAAAGCAAATTCTGTCTTTTGCAATATTTGTGAATGTTACACTTTACCTAGGCAGCGAAATAAAATCACAGATTTTGTGAAGAAAGCTTATCATACTCCATATAGTGTGTAAAAGATGTGTTGAAACAATAAAACAGTGGAAATACTGTCAAAGAAATCCCATAAGCTTTGGCTTTGCTTGTTCCTTGATTTTATTTAGCGTCATATCAATACCTCTATGGGTGCCGAAACCTAAATATTTTGTACGTAATTTTATGCTTTCAACTACAGATATTTTGTTCATAATTTTATAACTTCAGAGTAAAAGTATGTTTACATATATATTTTGTTGATCATAAAATGTATTGTTGGTAATTTTACTAAAAAATGTATTTTTATATATATATATTTTTTTGTTCCATTGATTGTCATTTTGATATAAAAAATTTATTGTTACTGCTTTTATTATAAAAAAATACTGATTTTTGTTCGAGAGTTCATTATTTGTCCATAGCTTGAACCCTAACAGGTACTACCACCTTGGGTTAGGGTGGATCTGCGTACAGCAGCAATTAAGAGGTGGTTCCAGGCTCTTCAAAATCTCCAATCTCTTGATCAGAGGCCTTGCTGCCGGATGTAATTTATCGTCATACCCAGGGCAATTTGGCTTTGCCATGATGTGGAGGGAACCCCAATATCATCATGACGACGGCTGCTTTTGCATGATTCATATATTTGGCTTCAGTTATAAGACTAAGTATCCAAACCTGTCAACTGCATTTCGACCTGTACCACACTCAAATGATTTGCTGCCCCCAGAGACCATGCCATTCGTTGATGATATTGATGATGAGAATGAGAAGATGTGTTATGGTAACCTGGAAGACGACAGGAGACTCTGCCCCAGTTTCTTTTTACACAGGGAGAGTTAAATAATTTTGTTCAGGATCTAGATTTATTAAAGAAAGCCTCCCAGCTGCTTGGGTCACGTTTAAAAGAAAACATTGCACCGGGAACCAAGTTCACGTTTTATAGGCAGAGAGAATGATTTGGTTTCATTCTTCAGCGTGATTGAAGGATTTTGCTTATTGCAATGATGTTAAAGGTCTCGTGGCTGCCATTAGATGCGAGGAAAAACTGGAGGCTTTTCATAAACATCTCAAAAGCTAGTCTCAAGTGTGTCCTGTCGAATAATGGCAAAGTGTTTGTTTTTATACCAAATGGACATTAACGTTAAAGGAAAACTATAACTGTTTAAAAATAGTCCTTGAAAAGGTGCGGTATGAGGAAAACAACTGAACTAAATGAAAGGACGTGAAAGTCATTGGATTGCTTCTTGGTCTACAAGCTGGTTATACCAAATATCTTTGATTTTGTGTTTTTGGGACAGTCGAGCAAAATGTAACTCTTGGATACGAGAAGCAAAGCCACATAGAAGAGAGTTCAAAACTAGAGAGAAGAATGTTTTAAACAGGCCGCTGGTTAATCCCGGCAGGGTTTTGCTTTCCCCATTCCATATCAAGCTTGGGAAAGAATTGGATTAGAATGGTGACTGTTTAAACTACTTAAGTAGAAGGTTTTTTGCATAGTCTTGTGAGAAAACTAAGGCAGTTAATGCAAGACGAGGTTTCCTAAAAATCTTGGTCTAATGAGTAATAAGCAAGGAGAAAGTTTCCACCAAGACGCCATGACCATGTAGTCTAGGCATCAAGGCAGGTGGTGCACAAACATGATGGCTGACTACTGTTGGTTTCTACAAAGGGACTGCCGCGATACAAGTTACGTAAACCAACAAAGAGAAAGATCACTCCTTCAGTAGCTGAAAGTCCATTTTGACAGAAATATCTATCTTAAGATGTGTGATTAGACATTTTATGTAGTATATTTGTTAAACAATAAAAAGTATTGTGTGATTTGTAATAGTTTCGTATTTAAGTATTGCAATGGCGAAATTTACATTTTGTTGGTAAAAAATGAATTCCTCTTAAAAATCTTGAACTCAGCACCATCGAATGAGGTAGGAACAATTGTAAAAAGTAAGAAAACTCATTTTTTTGGTAAATGTTCCCCAGTGAATCTATCTCTATCTATCTATCTATCTATCTATCTATCTGGGTCAGTTCAAAGTTAAAAAGAGAGTATCGAAATTGTAACATTCCGAGGGGGGGGATGATCTCACTGATAACCCGACAATTATATGACTTTTCCTTCTGGCTAGCATCTTTACCAGCTTGTTTTACTCACAGCATTTTGATCGTTGTATTCTCCGGTCTTCCTCAGGTGTATGTCGTACTTGTTTACTTTCTCCTAATTTTGGCACATAGCTTAGTGCCTTAAAGCGCAGCTAGGCAATTTTAAGTTCAATCCCAGTGTCGGGTAGTGCGGATATTTTAAATACTGTGATTCAGTAAAAGAAATAGACAAGCTACGCAAAAAGGGAAACTACTAAATGATACAAAATATCCCCTTGATATTCCCTAAATAACGAAAGTGAAATGAGAACAATCTTCTACTGTGAACGAGAGGAAAAGGTTCGCTTTGTTATTGCGATAAGGTTATCGAGCACAACAGACCCCGAAAGAAAGCTGAAAGGTATAACGATCGAAAGGGATATGAGTAAAACAACTAAAATGGGGATGCTCGTCCGAATGGAAAGATTTGATAGATTCAAATTCTGAAAGAGTTTAATATTCAGGATTCGTTCAAGACAAAAAGAGACAGCTGAAATTCTTTGGACACGTAATAAGGAAAACTTAGAAAACTTAACCTTCAGAGGGCATATTGAGGGCAATAGAGATAGGGTAAGGCAGCTAGCTTGTGTGAATGACTGGCAGAATGGGGTGGGCATCTGAGCAAAGAGGGAACTGCTAAAGGCCACAGAAGATAGGAAGTTTTGGAGAGCCGTGATCGCTTACGTCCTGAAGGGACTCGGCTCATAGAAGAAGTAAATTTTCGAATTGTTTAGATTCTTCAGGAAATGTTCTTATTTCCCCAAAATGGCGGGGTTTGTTTTTATCGTGTCTTGGTGTGTCTGTGACAATTCATATCTACGTAATGATATACGCATAGAAAGAGGCACACATAAACACAGACACAATATATAAAATGGAATTCTATAACAGATGAAACAAATCTGTCTTGATTTGCACAGAGGCGTACTTCGAAATGCATCATCCCGATTGCAGTCATTGGTTCACTTCGACTTCGACACACAGACATCTGCACAAGACACACACACTTACGTACACACACACACACACACACATATATATATATATATATATATATATATATATGTATGTGTGTGTGTGTGTGCATGTGAATGTGTTTATGTATGTGTACGTGAAACTCTGCAGAACTATATTGGCCTCGTCATCAACATATGCATATATTTAAACTATCACGCCCATACATATGCTTTATCGCATACACACACATATGTATACCATCACAAATACGCTCACATACACTTCATCTTTCTCTCTTTCACACACGCATCTATCTCTCTCTCCCTCTCTCTCTCTCTCTCTCTCTATATATATATATATATATATATATATCGTTCTGCACATATCTCTTTCTTTCATTCTCTATATCTATCTATCACGCCTTATTCATAACTATCTAGCTATCTATCTATAGGGGTAGAGAGAGAAAGACAGGGAGAGATATCTCACCACACAAATATTTGATGCATCCATATACACATTCTCATACACATACATCATATCACAAAATCACAAAATATATATATATATAAATCACCATACGTATATACACTCAAACACACACACATACACACACCTATATATATATATATATATATATATATCCCAAGACCCCATTTATATATATATATATATATATATATATATATACACACACACAAATATTTATATACCGCATGACACGCGTAAATATACCATATTACAGGCGCACACGCTTACAAAACTGCACGTATATATACATATATATATATATATACATATATATATATATATATATATGCACATACGCACACACTCGCGCATATATATATATATATATATATAGAGAGAGAGAGAGAGAGAGAGGAACTGTTCACCTCACACGCGCGCACACACACACACGCACACATTGACTCCATCACCCACCCCTATACACATATACACACATATGGTCAAGTCTTTTGCATTTCTGTTTGATTAATTAATGTTGCCTCTAATGAAGCTACAATGTTCATTAGACGAAAGAAGGAGTTTTAAATAAAAACGAAAAATAGAACAAAAACAATAACAAAAAAACCCCCAAAAAACAAACAAAGGAAACTTCAAAATCGTTTGCATATAATTGGCACGTGCAATATTTTCTTTCATACGAAGTATTAATTGCACGTAAATAATACTAACAACGACAGCCATAGTGCAATGGGTCTGTTTTTTTTTTACAAGTCGTACGGTAGTAAGATCGATTCTCACGGAAGGTGTAGCATGATGGCCAAGATATCTTACGAGCACAAGAACTAAGAAGTCTCCGATTGTAAACATATATTCTTCATCTTTTATCTGACTTCAGGACGTGGGGGATCATGGCTCTTCACATCTTCCATCCCTTGTAGCTCTTTCTTTTTACTTTCCTTCCTACTCCTTGTTTTTTCATCCATTTACACAAACTTGATAAGTAGGTTACTCTCTGTCATCCTTAGTTCTTCTTGCCTTCATTATGTCTTATGAGTGTCAAATTCTCCAAGGTTCCTTTCCTCATTATGTGACTCGTGACAAATATTGTTGTTTTGTTATCTCTCCTTAACCTTCTTCCGCCATCCATTTACTCGAGTTCGCTAGGTAGGTTATGTGTTGTTTTAATCTGTCCCTCCAGACTTCAATCTATACTTTTCCAAATTTTCCAAGCACTCTTTTCTTATTTTGTGTCCCAGAAATTTCAACTGATTCTTTCTGAGTCTAAGTACACGTATTCATTTTTGTTTTGATTTTCCTTAAAGCTTTCTCGTGACTCACATATTTTCTATAGTATTCTCAGTATCCTTCTGTAGAACCATACCTCTGTTGCCTTAATTTTCCTCTTCATCTGTTAGGAAATTGTTCAGAATTCACTGTTCCGCACTCTCTTTGTTTTGTTTCTAACAACATTTTCCCTTTTACTTAATGATTTGCTTAGTTTTTGGAAGGCATCTTTTTCTATTCCAATCCACCTTCGGATTTCTGTGTTATATTTTCCGTCTCGTGTTAAAACACTTTGCAGGCGTTGTTTATTTTTCTCTCTGTGAGAGTTTCAATATGGTTTATTTGCCTTCGATTTATTCTTAATGTCATTTGTATAAAACAACTTCGGCAAGAACGACTTACATGAAGGACACAGATAGAACTCGACTTTCTACGAGGGTTTGTTTGGGTACTCATCTCGCAAGCTGTTGTAAGTCCATTTCTCTTTGTGTACTTCATGTATTTGAATTACAATGAGTTTACATTAATAATAAGCAAATAAACCTTATAGAAACACACATGCACAGAAACATAACAATCTAATGTATGTTTATAATAAAAAATCTCAATGTTAAACTACGAGATCAGACATTAGATACATATACAATGGAACCTCTGTTATCGGCCATAATCCGTTCCAGAAAGTTGGCCGAAAACTGAAATGCACAAAAACCGAGATATTATTCCCATAAGAAATAATGTAAATTTAATTAATCTGTTTACCACAACCATTTTATACAGAATAACTATAGTTTTAAATACAGAAAACAATAAGAAATAAATATAATTGATAAATAAATAGAATAAATGAATGTTTAACGTCATTTTACCTTTATTAAAGATTCTTGTTGATGTATGTAAGACGGTGAGTAGGAGATTGTGGAGAGGTGTTATTGTTTGGAAGTGAAATCCCCTTCCATAAAGACTTCAATTAACTCTTTGTCTGGAGTTATTTCCCTTGCTTGTCTCTTTATGCCCAGGGTACTCATGAAAGCAAGCGAACAAGAATGTACAAACTCGTAACCGAGGATGTGTACAATTTGCGAAACATATTTTCGCTGAAGAAAGTGAACGATAATCGAATCGTACAATAAAAGAGGTGCTCGATAACCGAGGTTTCCCTTTATAAGTTTCTAGCGGGAGGTCCTATCGCTTTGTAACTGACGAGTTTGTTGAACTTTCAAAAGAAATGAATTCAACATGCACGTGTTTTTAATACATATTTCTATAATAAAACAACATAGCTCACAAAAAAAGAATGAAAATTATATATAAGTTTGTACAGATAGCTAAAAAAGAAAAAATATTGGGTTAGTGTAGTGTGTGTGGGATATCCATATAGTTTGTTTGAAATTAATAGTCCTCTTTTACCCAATAGGTGTCTGTCCGATAGGGAAAATTCCCATGGTGTCACTACTACATCCCAAAGCGAAAAAACAAAAAAAGAGAAAGAGGGTTTATGCCACTTCCTTTTATAATGCTGAATAAAACTCCACGAAGCTGAGTGTAATTCCACAAGTATTTCGCTCGATCAGAAAAAAAAGAAAACAGCTTTCAAATATAAAAATAATAACGTGCTTTCTGTCTGAATTTCAGGGATGGGGAGTTATCATTATTTACACTATTTATATTAGGACTATTGCTCTCAACTTTATTGTTGTTATCCCAATGTTTCAGTCGTTATGGCCCCACCGGTTTTCCACAGGTTTATATTGATCTGGGTAACCTACAGGGAATTCCGAACTGAATCTCTTTTTTAACCTACGGGGGTAGACTGTTGTCGTTCCACTGATAACAGGATATCATCTAGTTCTTATTTTTAGCACTCTTCGACCGTTTCATAGGTGACGATGGCCGAGTGAATTAAAACGTTGGTTCATGTATTTGGTGAAATAGCGATTGCGAGTTCAATTCCTCGGTCGAGCAGTGTATACTTGGACTCGGTAGAAACGGGTGGTATCTGGTCTGATGCTCATACTATATATGTCTAAATTTTTGAGAAAATCTAAAGAAGGATATGCAATGTAATTGATCTTGATCTGGTATCTCGACTTTAATCGCTTTCTCTCCGACCTGACGTGTCTTCCTTTTCTCTCTTCTACAAATATATTCATGGCAATTGTTCTGATGAGATGTTCTCCTTAGTGCCTCTACTGAATGAATTGAAGCGTGCTACCAGATTGACAACTAGGTTTCACCGTTTTACTGTTTAAATAGCTAGATGTAACCTTCACTCCTAATTTAGTATTTTCTTTTCTTGCACTTCTTACCTGTGGATCTACCTTCCGATTTCTTGCTTCCCTGACAACTACAATCTTCCAAAATTTAAATGCAACCTCAATCGTCATTTTCTCCTTTTCTGAACCTTGTTGTTTTGTTGTAATTTTCCTAACTTTCCCTCACTAAAGTCTTCTCATTCTCATTCACGCCCTGTAACCACCTGCATCCTAGTGAAATTATAGCCTTGTTTGGAATGAAATGATTAAAAAAATCTATCATCGTCGTCCAGTAAGTGTGTGGCTTCGGGGATGTTCTTCGAACGTGAGCTTTACATTTTCGCGAGGAATCTGAGAGACTCTCGGTTGGATGTCTATGTAGCTACCAATTCTTTGCCCCAGTTAACAAAAGACTGTAGATCATTTTTGAGATCAGCTTTCAATTTGATCTTATCGAATTGAACAGACTTACTATCGATAGAAGAGTAAATGGTTGCGTCATCAGCATAGATACCAAGTTGAGAGCTGATGCCACCAGGAAGGTCATTGATAAAAATTAAGAATAAAGTAGCTTCAATGATAGCTCCATGAAGGAAACCTTCATTAGTACAAAAGGATCTAGAAGAGTGGCCCTTCAGGACAACTTTAATTTCGCGATTTCGTAAGTAAGACTGAATCAGTTCAAAGATTCGTCCGAAGAAACCATAACTTTTCATAAGACTGATATACTTTCGAGATATTCAAAGAAACAGCCCAAGCCTCACCATTCTTATTTAAAGTTTGATAGACTCTATCAGCAATAATCTTTGATACATTGTGTGTAAGAATGCCATACGATGTGAGATGCTTAACCAATTCAGCGTTGATTAGGGCCTCTAGAAGTTTACAAAAAAGGGGTAGAGGGTTAATAGGCCTACAGTTGGAAGGTTCGGACTGTTCACCTGAGTTCTTAAAGACTGGAACAACAGATGAGGAATTCAAACAAGCAGGAAAACAAGAGGTACTGAGGCGTTTAGTTGAGAAGTTGGAAAGAATATCACGGATATTGAAGAAAGAAAGATTGAGGGGGTAGGTGATTTTTTGTTTACTGATTTTCTCAAACTTCATTTCATTGTGTTTGTAACAATGTAAAGAAAAGACGAAAGTTTAAGGACTGCTGTAAATGCTGGAACTTTGTTTTCAGTTCTCAAGCAAAAGCTCAGGAAGAATGCAAGTTTTCCCAATTCTCTTGAGATGTATTTGAACAGTTAAACATGACATTAAGTTTTGCGCCAAATGTTATTTTGACGTGGATCCAATTCAATAGACTCTTTCAAATGTTATTAATTCAGAGTGGGTCGTCTTCCAAAGTGTGCCTTGTCGAATATGCCAACATTGCTATTTTAAAAAATTTTCAACCACAGCTGACATATACGAGTCCTGGTTGCGTCTGTATACATTGCAAAAATGTTTTAAATGCCTCTCTAGCAGTACCAATCTTACGGAATTCATAGAGTAAGCAGTGGCAAATATGTTGCTTTTTAAAGTTATAATTCGCCATTACGCTAAAACCTGAAATGCACTATAAATGACACACTGTCGAAAAGAAGAGAGGATAAAATAATTTTAACCGTAGTTTCGTACCATTCAACCTTGGTTGGTTGAATTATAAATACGTAATTACTTCTAAACCATCATCATAGAAAAGATGATAAACTAATTCTAGACGTAGTTTCCTGCAATTCAAACTTGGTTCTACCTTTGTTAGTTGACTCATAATTCATAGCAGTGAAATACGTAATTACTTTTTGAATTTCTTTAAAGAAGAGAAGATAAACTAATTTTAACCGCAGTTTCGTACCATTCAAACATGGTTCTACCTTGATTAGTTGAATTATAATTCATTAACAGTGAAATATGTCATTATTTTCCGAATTTTTTATTATATGAGCCTAAACGTATCTATCTATCTATCTATCTATCTATCTATCTAAGTCTGTTCAAATCTGTCTATTTATCAAGAGACTACACAATGGATGAGTCGTGGTGTAAGTCGCAATTTAGATTTTGTTGGGGTTTTTCAAGCAATAACTTTTTCTCTTTCCAGGCAAGCAACCTTCTTTTGATAAATTCACTATTTACAGTTTTCCTACTTACGTAGCCCTCAATCTAATCTGTACTTGAAAAAATCTACATATACATACACTGTTTAAATATTTGTGTAGCTATCGATACAAAGATATTATAAAGATTGTAATTGTTACGTTTTTCGGAGTTTTTTAAAAACGTGACAAGCATACGCGTAGCCAAAACAAAATTCCTCCGTGATATTTAAAAAAAACGTAAAATAAAATTATAAAAGGCATACGTGGAAATTTCCTTATATTCAATTTCATTCGATGAATATTCAACTGCGCGTATGAGTTTCGTGGAAGGCGGTTGCTTCAGTCAATTGCGCATGTGAAGATGGATGGTGATAGTCGCCGCCCACCGGCTGGAAAATGGAGCTGATTTTTAAGCATATGGCGATCGGTTCTATTATCGAGAAACTTTTTAAAAATCATTTCACTCCAAACAATGCGATAAAAGCAATTAAGAAGCAAGGGGTTACTGAAAGTGAAAGAAATGGAGAAAAATGTTATTGAGGAGAAAAGAATATAAAACAACAGGACGCCAAAAGGTAGAAGAAGACGATTGACACTGCATTTTGAAGATTCAAAATAGGATGATTCTAGAACGATTGCGTACTGGACATTTGCATCCCTGGACAGATGCATCCCTCTCTTATAATTATTTAAAGCTTTTAAAGGCAGTTACTATAAATTTTGAAAAAAGCATAGGCAGTAATCATAAATTTTTAAAAAGGATTAAAAGAAATAAAATAAAATAATTAAAAGTTTATTTTTGTTTAAAATGCAATAACAGAGTAACAGTGCTGCTAGATCGCTCCACAAATCGCCAGTATGTTTTTGTAATTTTTCTCATCCACAAATATTTTTCCATCAGTGTTTGATTTTCGTCACTTAGCTATGGGTTCCAAATAAAAATATAATCTATAAAATCCATAATCTGTTAGATGTTTGTGGTATGAACTGCGGGAGTGAACTGAGACGGCTAGCTTTAGAGTTATTAAAAGTATCAGTGTGCAAATTTCTATATAGTAAGATATTCTTGGAGCAGATATGATCATTCGATAAAGACTGTGGGAAATTTATTGTTTAAAAGCAGTAATTTGGACTTTGCTAACCAGACACTTCCACTGTAGCTAAGTAGTATAGCACTTCAGGCCAAATAATGGTTCCGTGTATGGTACAGGTTCGACTCCTGTCGGAGGATACATATTTTCTACTAAATTTCTCAGACATTCAGGCATGAAAATGTAATTAATACTGTTTATTATAAGCAGAACATTTACTTAAATAACTGTATCTATAAAATATATTAAAATATTTATTGGACAGCTCAATTCATATATATATATATATATATATATATATATATATATATATATATATATATATATATATATATATATATATATATATATATATAATTTCTCTCTCTCTCTCTCATATATATATATATATATATATATATATACAAGTATATAATTGGTGTATACGGAATGAATTCCAATAACCAACAATTACTATTCTTAAAAGAGTGCTCAATACAAAAGTAGAGCAGATATAATTATTTTTATAAAAAAAAAAAATTTATAACATAAATATGTTATAAAATCACTACAAAAATAGCCATTTTTTTTCAACACCCTCAATGTCTTATCAAGTGATGATGTTGAATATAAAATAAATAAAAACCATTTATTTTATATTCAACATCATCACTTGATAAGACACTGAGGGTGTTGAAACAAAATGGCTATTTTGTAGTGATTCTATAATATATTTATGTTATAGTTTTTTTTATATAAAATAATATATATATATATATATATATATATATATATATATATATATATATATATATCCAGGAGGTTAAAATTCAGGTAGGGGTCAATGTACAAGACAGAGCAAGAATATAACATAAAAAGTCTCAAACACTAATATTTCATGGTTATAATTTTTTTACATTTCATTGGAATCGATTCCAAATTAAAAATTGTAACCATGGAATATTAGTGTTTGAGCCTTTTATATATATATATATATATATATATATATATATATATATATATATATATATACACGAGGTTTGATAAAGTATTGGTACTCTTGTTATTCTAATGAAGATAAAGTCTGCAGAAGGAAGCCCCTTGGTACAGATTGACCTTGAACTCTGTCGCGCATACACACTAAGTTTTATCGTTTTTTTCTCCATTCCTTTGTTTATAGCAGTACTTGAAAGGACAGTGTGTAGAGTGTGGTCGTCTTCCCACACCAGAGAGGTACCATCGGTGACCATGGTTTTTGCGGTAGTTTTTAGCCAAGCACAACATTTCTCAGGTTCGTCAAATACCGTATTCCTCAAATCTAGCTACCTGCAGCTTTTTCCCCTTTCATCAAATCCCACTTGAAAAGAATAAGATTTCAAGATGTCGAGGAAATCCAAGAAAATGCAATTAGGCAGCTGCTCGCTGTTTCAAGAAAAGGGTTCCAGGAATGCTATTATCTATGGAGACTGGATTAAGTGTGCGTCTTCAGAAAGAGTCTACTTCGAAAGAGATTAGTTTTATTTTTAGCATCAGTCCCGATACTTTTTCGTTTGACCTCATATATATATATATATATATATATATATATATATATATATATATATATATATATAAACTGACTGTTAAGCAAATATTGTGCGCTCTCAAAGAGGTAGACATATCCACAGGTAAATTCGAGAAAAAAAAGGAAGTAAAATGGCGAAAAAAGCGATTCTTATTCTACACTTATACTAGTAGGATAGTTCATTGTTCTCGGGCAGTGACACTCTCCTCCCCCACCCACGAAAGCGTCAGTGATAATCTGCGTCTTCCACACATTTGGTCAAGATCTCGCTCAAGAAATTCTTCGCTCGTCCTGCCGTATGTTTTCGACAATGTGTTTCTGTTTAACTTTTTTACTATTTCATGTTGCCATTTTTATTTATTTAATTATTCTTTAAATTTCTGTGTTACTTTGGAGTATATCTACTTTGGAAAAAATTGGATATTGGTACTTATACGACGTTAAAACTTTATAGCTTTTTCACACTCGCTGTCTACAACCCTCCCTCCATTTCATAATGGTTTTCCTTTGTAAGCCTGAATTTTTTTCTCTTGAATAGATAACTTGCCTTTTGCAGGCACCCGCCCTTGTAATCATCTACTATAATAATTCAAATTGGGGTAGGGGATGCACATGTATCACCAAGCAACCCTCGTTACACCCGCCCCATCTCCTATTGGGTCTCTTAATCCTCAAGTACATGAGTGAGCTTGTTTCGGTGCTTTTATGTCTCGGATCGGTACGATGTTTCTGACCCAAGGAGTTCTGTTGCCTTGACTTCTGGGCAGTCGTGACATGTCCACTCAGAACATCACGCTTTTTGTTTTCTTTCCTGGGTTGATTCTTCCTTCATTAAGACTTCTGGAGACAGACGTTTTCTGGTCTTTGGTGTTATCCGCCTGGCAGTCAAGGATCCGAATCTTCGAGTAACTCCGAAGGAAGCTATCCTATCAGCAGGTGTATAATATCGTTGCTGCTATACTGCCATTTTGTAAATGGTTTCTGAACCGTACACTAGTCTCCGATGGGGGTCTCTTCATGCCATAATGAAGGTTACTGCTACGGTTGTATCTCTGGACGATTCTCTCCAAGTTATTTATATTTACAACTGCTTCAGGCGTGTCTGTCTCTCTGCTTACTAGTCTTTCACCAACCAATGCGCACATGAAACCAATACAAAATACAAAAATACAAATTCAACATAACAAAATCAAATAGACTCCTCATATTCCATCTTCTACCCCAACGTGAGAGGAATACGTTTCAACTTTCCAGATGTTTGGACAAAATATTCCTAACAAACCAAAACTTTTGTTACTTTCTGAAACTAGTATCAACGCTTCATGTGCCCTAGGGGAGTTCCCAGTCCCGGGCTACTCACCCCTTATAGCTAAACATGACCACCTAAATCGCCACGGCCACTGACTCGGAATCTACATCAAGAACGAGATTCCTTGTGACAAGGACGCAAAAAACGAGGAACCCTATCTCCCGTCTATGTGCTTCCGCGTGGTACTTATCAATAGTACCACATTCATCTTTGTTCTCTATCGTCCTCAAGACGAAGTGACGGTAATCTTCGACCGAATATCCGAGAAGTTTGATAGTATTCTCACTCAATTCCCCTGGGCCAACTTCCATATCTGCGGTGACTTCAATATCTACCATAAAGAATGGGTAGTCCACTCCGACAAAACCGATCATGAAGTCAGAAATTGCAGAGACTTTTCCATCGTCTATGAACTTACCCAGATCATTGAAGAACCTACCCGGGCCCCGGACATGACCTTTTCCTAACCTGCCCTGATAAATGCTTAGTAAAAATTTTACATCCACTAGGCACATCAGATCACTCCCTAATCAGTGTCCAGCTTGATGCCAAACCTAAGGCATCCTATGATATACCGTTCCATAGAAGGCTTTTTTGATATGTGAAGGCCGAGTGGGACAGCTTTCGATCCTACGTGACAGAAGCTCCCCACCCAACCTCCTTCGAGCATGCTGCCTCAAAAACTCTTGTCCTTGTTTCTGATTAGATGCTTTCTGGAATTTTATACTCCACCAAAATTCCAGCAAAAACCAAACAGTCAACCCCGGTTCACCACTGAATGCACTGCAGCCATAACTCACCGTAACCATTACTTCAATAATTATCGCAAGGAGCGATATAGTTCGGCCCTCACTGCATTCAGAACCGCAATCACTGAAAAATGTTCTAGAAAACGCTAAGTGCAGGTCACACGTGTAGTCCAGATTAATGTTCAAAAGAAACAAATTAGATTCTGGAAAATCACCAACTGAATTATGAACAGGGATAAAGGAGCTGTGCCCGCAAATATAAGTGACCCGGAGGTCATATCCTCCTCGACAGATAAAGTTAACCTCTTCGTTTCGATCTTTGCTTCTAACTTTACGTTAGATGATAAAGACCATCCCCTTCCTAAGTTCCCACATCTCACCAAGCACAATCTCAGTAATATTACCATCACATCACGAGAAGTCTCTAGACTTATCAAAGGCCTTGGCCTATGAAAGCTAATAATCTAGACAAAATTCCAGTGGTTAAGAACATCAACTCGGAATTATTCCCAATCCTTGCAAAGTTATTCAGCCGCTGCTTGAAGGAGAAGTCCTTCCGAAGCCCATGGAAAGTGTCAAGCGTATGCCCGGTTTTCAAGAAGGCTGGCTTGCGATCTCCCACTTCCCAATACAGACCCATCAGTCTCCTTAGCATCATCAGCAAGCTTTTTGAGACCAATATCAATAAGAAGGTCATAGAGAAAAGAACAAACTTTTCAGCGATGAGCAGTATGGGTTTCGCTCGGCCCGATCCATTGTGCCGACGTCGTTCTAACTACCATCACTTACAGAATCATTGAAGGTCTTGACGACAAACACAACTCGAGGAACATAGGCCTTGATAAGACAAGGTGTGGCACAAAGACTTACTACACAAACCCTTCAGTTATGGAATCACCAGAAGGGTTTTCGCGATCATAAAATCCTTCCTAACAGGTAGGTCCATGAAGTTAATTAACAATGGCCAGTCGTCTGGAGTACTAGAGGTCAATACCGGCGTCCCCCAGGGCTCTCTCCTCGAACCAACCCTCGTTTTGATCTACATAAGAATATACTCAGATCATTTGTAAACATCTATGCCGATAATACGGCTATATACGGGCGCACCTTTGAAATTCTTGATGGAAAGAGACTGGTAACTGTTCACATTTCCGATCTTGCACAAACTATTCAATGGGATAAAATCTGGCTGGTTATATTCAATGCTTCGTAGACCAAGCTAGTTACTTTCTATCATCGCTGATCTGACTCGAACTATCACCAATTAGGATGAACGGAGGTCCTCTCGGAGAATCACCGCGCTTTGAAAGCCTGGTGGCTCTCAAAGTCAAACCCGACCTGAAGTGAAACTTGTACATACGATCCATTGCTAAGGATGCAGGGGAAATGGTCAATTTCCTGTATCACTCCAGTAAGTACCTGACTTCTCCTGATATCCTCTACCTTTACAAAAGCCGGATCAGGCCAAAAATGTGGTACTGTTGTCATATTTGGGTTTCTGCCTAAACTTCAATCATTGATAGAGTTAAAAAAAACTCCGATCCCTTGTGAATGACGAATTATTCTCCACTCTTCAACCCTTCTCCCACTACTTCCACGGAAAGTGCTCGGACGAACTATATTCCCTGGTTTCACCGAGGCAAACTTTCACAGCAATAACACGCCATGCCGCTTACATAGTAGTAAACCACCATCATTCTCTACATTCGGTGAGAAGTTCCATGAGAGCAGCAAAACATTGCCCTGTGGAACCGACTCCAAACAGAATGTTTCTCCGATCGCTATAATCTTGACTTGTAAAGGCTAGGGACAACCGTTATCTTCCATTCCTATACACACAAATGGTCCCCAAACGTAATCCTGTAAATCAAATGGCCCTCGGGCCTTGTAAAGGGTGAACCTCGCTGTTAAAAAAAAATAAATAAAAAGAATATATATATATATATGTATGTATATATTAAGGGAAAAATCATTCATGGGATTAGCGCGTGCGTTTGTGCGTGTATGTGTGTGTGAGTGCGCCTCGTCGTTTGTTGAAATCAAGCAGTCGGCCTGCTTGGAGAAAGAAATCTCCCAGGCGTTGACAATTCCCGCTTTGTCGCTACTATATCCCGAATCAAACAAACAGGCAGTATGTTCTTTATATTTGATACCGCTGATTGTCACGCCACCTTGTGACGTTAAGCGGAGTCCACTGGCAGGTAAAGAGGGTTAATCCCATGAGTAATTTCTACTTTAAAACAAGAGATTTTATTCAACAATCCAAACATCTTTCTCGGGCACATAGTAAAGTTTAAATTGTGTCAAGATCTGCTATCTTCTCTCGTTGGATAGCTGACCAGGTTCCATGAAAAATGTTAATGTCATTTTCGGCAAACAAACGGTATTTCAAAACACCGTTATTACACCGCTATTATTTTAACTACGTTAACTCCCTCCGCAATGTTTATTTACAAAATTATAAAAAATATTTACCTGTTATAAAGATTTATTATTTACTATTTTATAACAAAAGAAATGTGAAAAGAAATCTTTTTATTCAAAAATATAAAAAAAAATCATAATATGTAAATTTAGCATTTTATAAATAACTATGAAAGCAGGGTTTTTATTCAGAATTTTATATAAATGAATTATAAAACGAAATTTGAATAAACATATAATATTCTGGACATAATATATTTTGAGTGAACATAGTTAAAATAATAGCAGTTTCAATGGAAAAACAGTTTTTTTTTCAAGCACAAAGGTCCATATTTGCCCATTTTTCTTATTTTGCATCCCCAAATGATTTCTACACCGAAGAAAAGAACGGTGACTGATCTGTTTTTTGTTTGTAAATTCCTGTATCAACCGTTTTTTAAAATTTCAAATTCTCCCTCAAAACTTGTAAACACTCAACTTGAAAGACGCTTCTAAGATTTCTCTAACATAAAAATGTAGAGGTTTACATCAACCTAATGTTTAGGTATAGATACTTTGACGTTTGCGGATTCTATTGCGTATCAATAGACAGTTGACCGATAGCACAAACAATAAAAAGCTGAGTCAACTTGAAAGATGCTTCTAAGATTTCTCTAACATAACAATGGAAACATTTGCACCACCCTAATGTTTAGATATGCTTTGACGTTTGCTCATTCTGTTGCATATCAATATAGGTGGGGAAGAAAAACAATTTTGTTCTCTCCATAAAGGTGGATTAAAAAAACATTCTTTTTCACCGCCCCTAAATCTGCGACTGAAATCGACTAAATATTTATATAAGTACAGATGTAAAAGCTGCATATTTTTCCGTTCGACATGTGACAGCAAGGCTTCAACAGCAGCAGCAGTTGCATAAAAAAATGAAGTTTCAGTGATTACAGTCAGGCTTGACAAGTAGCAACAGCAGTACTCATCAGCAGGGAGGTTATACTTAAGGCTCCAAGTTCTCCACTGCATTGTCCCTAGTGTTGGTTCGTGAATTTGGTGAGATAGTATTTGCGAGTTAAATCCCTGGTCTGAGTAGTGTGTACGTAGACTCAGTAGAATCAGGGAGAGCACTAACTAAGCAGTACTAAAATAAGAACTAGACGAGATAAACCTGGACATTGACAGTGGAACGAAAACAATCTATGGCCGTCGATTAAATAAAATATTCAGTTGGAAATTTCTTGAAAGTTGTCTGGATCGACTAGCTCCTGATGAAGGCCGGAGGGCACAACGACTGAAACGTTGTCATAACAACAACAATGACAACAACAAAGATGGGGGCAATAGTCCGCGTATAAATAATAATAATTTCTCATTTAATTGTATTTAACTTCTTCGATTAGATCAGTCAGTGCCACGCGTGATACACTCTTTGACAATCATGTATCTTTCGATACATGACTAATGAGATAGAAGATTTTTCCCGCAGTAGGTTGCCATTTCCTTTTGCGGTAGACTGGTTGCCAACCAAGGCTAAAGAAACCACTCAGTCCTGCTATTCAACCCATAGCTGGGAGGAGAGAGATGGATTCATATCTTTCCCAAGGGTATTTGTGCGTAAGTGAATATAACGAACGACTTGGATTCGAAATCGGCTCTCCGAGTTCCCGTATCCATTACACCACAGCCGGAGGTGGCCGAGGGTGTATTCTAAATTCTCTAAACCAGTTCAAGAATATTTTCTCATGAATAATAAAAAAAAAGGGTTGATTTTCCTAATTAAAGTAGGTATTAAAATATCTTTTTCTTTTTCAGCTAGGAAATTTACTGAACCTATTTTCTTTTGTGGGATATCTATATTAAAAAAGACCTGGTAAATGTTTTGAGATTAGGAACATTTCAGTTACATCAAAATAAAATCAAATATTGCTGTATTTATAACAAGAGAGTGATTTGTTTATTGTATCAGATAAATATCTCCTTGGATCTGCGATTGTCAAAGCACTTTAACAATGTGGTACAAAGCATTAACATTTTTTACAATGACGTTCACCCTTCACAAAAACCGAGAGCCACTCGCGGTAGAATGTTATAGAGTAAGAGGCACAGTTTATGCGGGTATGTACGAAACATAATAGTTAATCCTAGACTTGAACAGGTTAAGGTTCGGAGTTGCGTAAAAAAAGATACTGTTTTGTTAAACCAATTATCTATGAATTCATGTAGATTATATATATATATATATATATATATATATATATATATATATAGAGAGAGAGAGAGGATTAATATAAGTAATAGTTTGTCACTTAGCTGATTGATGTTACCTTCAGCATCCCGTCTCCAGACTTTCGTAGGCTGACCTGCCCGTTCATTCTCGAGGAGGTATCAGCAATTTACTGCTTATATGTTTCAATTTTTTCTTTTTAAACACTTATCATTGCTGTAAGTTTTTCGTTTTTTTTTGTGTCCGTGTGTGCGTGTGTGCGCGCGCAGCCATGCGCCCGTCTGTGCGGATATGCGTTCCCGTGTTTACGTTGAATGTCGTGACCATTTGTCTTTTTCTTCGTTTTTTTCTTTATTTTCACTTTTCACTCGCTCTTTAGCTTTTTCTCTTTTTTTTTCTTCATGTACAAGGCAACCAAGAAGTCTTAGTTTTTAATTTATTAGAAAAAATGTATACAGCAAATCTGACATATGCGTTACTTCTCAAAATAATCCCAATCGCCAGCCAGAATCTTTTTTTTTTTTTAAAGTCCTGGTGATCAGGTGCCTTGGACGCAAAGAAGTCTGTGAGGGCCTACTATAAGTCTGCCTCATTTGAGAAGGATTTCCCACGCAAGTGGTTGCCCAGGGAATGGAAGAGGTGGTAATCTGTTGGCGCAAGTTTCGGGGAGTAAGGTGGATGTCACAGTGTCTCCCAACCAAATTGCCATATGATATCTCTGGCCACCCGCGCCACATGAGGCCTGGTATTATCATCGAGGAACAGTAAACCCTTGAAATTAACCAGGGCTGGCTCCTTCTGTTTCAGTGCTTATTGCGAGCACAGTTCAGTGGTGATGGTTTAGCCCGTTGGTAGCAGCTCAGAGTGCGTCATTTGTCGACTAGTCCACCAGAAACAGAGCATGATCTTCCGTGGCTTTAGAAGTGGTTTTGTGTTGTGAGGTACAGGGTCCTGTGGTAACCACCAATGTGTGTCACGCTTAGGCTGTCATATACGAACCGCGTTTTGTCACTGGTGAACACATTGAAATATGGGTACGTTACAGTGCCGAGAAAGCAATGAGAAACAGTGTGTGCGGTACCCACCTGCTCAACTTGTACGTCTTCCCTATGCGATGCAGAGAAAGTCTGACTGTTTCATCAAAAGCCTGGAAGCGTTCAGCAAGCTCACCACAGATTTGCTGTTGTCCTCCTTTATGGCCACTTTTGGGTCTTGTCGCCGGCCACTGCAGGGTTCATCACAAAAACCTGAACTTCTGGAACAAGAGCATTATCCCCAAAGGCTTTACATATTCGGCGACTTGATGCGGCTGAGACAAGTGCTCCTTAAAGTCATAAAACAAAGAACACGAACGAGCTGATTCGACACCGCCATGTTTCCTCTACACTGCTCGAGCTATGACTGATGTGTGCGCGCAACACACCTGAATTGGTCAAGAACAATGTCCCATATCCCCACCACATTCCAGCCACGTATGACTCTTTTACGCATTGAATTTTTCAAATTTTCGGATAAACTGTCCAAATTTCATATCTTGTTCAAATTTCGAGATTCTTTCGAGCCACTGTAGCCAATATTAGTACAGGGTGATCTAAAAGTCTTGCCACTCCTTACCAAAAAGTAATAAGGATATATTATTACACTTGCAGGAATGACTGACACGATGAAGATGATACTATTGATAAAGACCGGCAGCGGTAGAAGCCTGGATGCACAGCAAAAATACGATTTTCAGAAAAACGATTGAAGTGACAATAACGAGATCAAAATGGTTAGTCCGTTTCGTAATAGATTTGAACCTATACAAATTACTGTTGGATAAATTCGGAGGTGAACTGATTAGACTGAGTGCGGACAGAGTGAAGGTAACACAAAAGTATACCAGAGAAGGACAATACCTCAGATTACTGTACTCCATTAAGCTGGAAACCTCCATAATGGAATCCCAGTAGATATATATGAAAAATTATTTGAAGTGAATTGAACTGTTACGGATAAAAGGAAAAAGAGCATTAATCCTCATAGTTGGGAAGGCGTTCAGCGTTCTGTTCCGAAGAGTGTCCGAAGCAGATGTTAAGATCATAATGAGAAGGCTGGAAAGAGTGAGGAAGGACAGAAAATTTTAGCAAAAGCGGCATAGGAGTGTATATCGATATAGATTTGGCGAAAAACACAGCAAGCATAAATTGGTTAATAAGTAATATACAAGAATTAAGACAAGAAGTGACCATTATTTCTGGAATCATGGCAATTACATGAGTTTAGCTTCGTCAAGCGGTATTTTCAATTAATAACAATTGTAACTAAGGTACGCCAGAACAGCCACTCTCTGATGATTTTGTTAAAAGTAAGGACTCAACTAGACATGTTATCATTGAGACACTTGTCTCCGAGTATAGTGACCACTGGACACTTGAAGGAGTTCCTGTTAAAATACGAGGCTGTCGGTAGACCCTACCTAAGAGTTATGGAATTATTACAAGGCATTACGTTGTGTTACTTTTTTTAGGAGATAACAAACGATTGGATTTAATGTCCTTTTCGTTGTTAGACAGGGAAAGTATTTTTGAGATATATCCGGTGATAGGCTTACCCATCACCTAGCCCAAAGTATAACAGGGACCAGAGGCAGTTGCAAAATATGAAATTGAGACAGAATATATAACCAGCGAGAACTAGATTTATGTTGATGACGACAGGAGACGCGGGAGAATGTAAATCCGATGCTTTAGGGACGTGTACCTCATTAAGTCCCATTTATGTGACGGGGAATCACTTTTTGTATGTGCTTGAATTGTTTAAGAGAGATAAAGAGTGAGTTGAGGAAAATTGTCAAGTGGGGATATTGACAAATACAGTATTATCACAAGCTATCAGTATATCTGATGGTGTTTGGGCAGTGGCCATCCAAACTCAAATTGATCTATCTATAGCATATGATAGGGGGAGATCCACGGGAACAAGAAAGATAAATCCCTCATTGATGTTTGGTATCTCCCTTCCCGCATATTATCAGGTCGAAGAGAAATATAAGTAAAAGTTTCATTGATAATTTAATCGAAATGGGTTTGAATAATTGGACAAAGTTATGGGAGCCAGTGGTCGAGAAACTCCCGGGAATTACTTTAAAAGCGATGCCAAAGTTATTAAAGCAGATAGAGCGAATTAGTCTGGTCCAATTGAAAGAAAAATTGAGTACCATGAGAGAAGAGAGTACAGTTTGGAGAGATAATTCAGAGACCATAATGAACTGGTCTGCTATATTAGGTATCTTAGTAGTTATTGCTGCCATTATGACAATATAGAAACTGAAGAAAAATAGGCGAAAATCAACTGATCCCCAGGTATTGGCGAGTATGCATGAAAATGAGCGGGACACCAATTAGTTGTTCATTACTATACCAGATCAACTTTGGGTGAGAATGAGACCGAGTTAAGTTCAGTAGAGGAACTAGAAGCAAAATCGACATCTGTCAAGGGAAAACAAAAAAAAAAATGAACTTATTGTAGAGAGAGGAAAATCGACCGAGAGAGACAAACCATAAAACAAGTCAAAGGCTTAAATTGTAAGGGGTGATGCGAGTCCCCATAATGAATGTGTATGCTCATGAACCAGAAAAGAAGAAACACTTTTTGATTTCACTGCATGGTGGTTTGGTTTGGTTTGTTTCACGGCATATCAAGCCCAATGAGTTATTTAATGTCGACAAGATTTTTATTTTTGGTAATATTTTTTTCAAAAATGTATTGGTCAGTTTCCTGTACCGCTCCAGTAAGTACCTGACTCCTCGTGCTACCCTCTACCTTTACAAGAGCCAGATTAGACCTGCAGCGGAGTACTGCGGTCATATTTGGGCAGAGAGCTGTTCAGCCCAAAAGCGTCTTCTTGTGGTGACAAATTATTTTCCACTGTACACACCTTCTCTCTCAGATGTAGCAAAGCTCTCACTACTATATCACCACTTCCATGGAAAGTGCTCTAACGAACTACATTCCGGCTGACCGGCTGATCGATTGAACTCTTTGCCTTCGGGCGGAGAGGAACCCAAACGAGGCTACGCCGAAGGGCGGAGTCTCTTTCGGGGAGGAAAAACCGACCCTGAACCCGTTTATGCGGGTTCAAAGGGCATATTTTTGGTCGAGCCCACGTTAAACCGGCGTGCCACAGGATGCCCTCGTGGTTGACTAAATACTATTCAGTCTAAAGTGAAGCCTGTCAGGAGTCTGTCAGTCAGTCAGAGCGAGCGAGTCAGTCAGTCGAGTCAGAGGCAGTCCGAAACAGAGTTGCATTCAGACACCGTGGTACAAGGAACCGGACCATAACACATACATATATTGGGAAACAGGAGAATTACAACAAACGCAGGTTGCAATTTTACATCGAAACGTTAAAGGTTCAGGGACGCTCACCTTTAAAATAAAATCTTTGACGTCTGTTGTATTTAGATGTTTAAGTTAGCCAATCACATTTAACTTTCTATCGATTTTGTATTTATTTTTATTGATATTGTTTTTAAGCATCCCGCATTGTATTAATATTAATTTTGTGACGATAGGAGATAAGGTGCTTGATTCTGGATGTAAGTTCGCTGTAGAATATTCTCAAATTAGTGCACTTTCA
Organism: Acanthosepion pharaonis; assembly: GCA_903632075.3. NCBI lineage: Eukaryota > Metazoa > Mollusca > Cephalopoda > Sepiida > Sepiidae > Acanthosepion > Acanthosepion pharaonis. The sequence goes on along the minus strand of CAHIKZ030004896.1, from coordinate 3,505,293 downwards.
ATATATTTTCGCCTTAATAAATGGCATCCTCTTTGAATTAAGTCTAACAAATTACTACTGAATTAAACTTGTTTGGGATATTCATACTTGTGACCCTATGTCAAACTAAATTCTATTTAGTAAATACCCGTAAACGCTTGGTAACTTTGGTAAATGGTTACCACGTTCGTCGCTTAGATTTTCATGAATTTTTCATAAATGTCGAAATTATAGCCAGACCTATTAATGCCTACTCAAGGCATTAGTCACTCATGGTTTTGTAAAACTCTCCTTTGCATTAAGATAAACTTTTTATTCATTTTCCTAAATATTTCATCTGTGTATTTTCGGAAGTTTTACAGGTTACTGTATAAATTCCTACTTTAGAGTGACTGGTTCCTTTGATAAAAAATATTAGTCTGAAGACGTTCTTTTTGTTGAATAACCACTTAGGAGATTTTACATACTGTCATTCGATTATCCATATATCTTACTTATTATAAAACGCAGATTGTGTGTGTGTGTGTGTGTGTGTGTACGTTTATATATTGGATTGGATTTCCTACATTTTTCAACAGATTTCAACAAAACTTCACAGGACTGCTTAAAATTACCTTGCAGTGGTTTTGACAGCGCCAAAAATTGGAAAAGAAATGGTTTTTGCATGAAATCAATTTGAAAACACGATTCTGTCGCCTGAATGAAAGGGGGACAACTCATTTCGAGTTATACTTATTATAAAACCCAGGTTGTCTGTGTGTGTGTGAGTTCATTTAGATATGGGATCGGATTTCCTACATTTTTCAACCGGTTTCAACAAAACTTCACTTTTTTTTGGCAGGTAGTGTTTCTTATTGTCTTGCACACTTTTTTCTTTATTTTTACATTCAGAATGCTTTAAAAAGTCCATTTACAAGACAATTGTTTATAATGAAATTCTATTCAATCGGTAGACTCATAACGATTGAAAACAATGTTTTTATTTGAGTTTGGGTTTGACCAATTCGTAAAAAAAAAAACAAAAAAAAAACTAATTAAGACATGCGTGTCCGTCAACCTTAAACAATAATCTTTGTCAATTTTATTTTTCAGTCTTTATGATGGTCGATACTTAATCTATCTCTTACTGTTACATCCCTGGGCAACGCCGGGCTCTACTGCTAGTATATATATATATATATATATATATATATATATATATATTAAAAAGAAGATAAACCGTAAACGTTTTTGGTTGAAATGTAGATTTTTTATTTTAAAATATATATTATCCACAATTTTCCATAATTCTGCTACACGTGTTTCTGGTGTCTTGACCTTCTTCAAGCAAAGAGTAGATATTTCCAGATATTATAAAAATGAATTTTTTGCGTGGTAGTGATTCAAATGTCTTTCTTAGACGTTCTTTTGATAATGCTTATAAAGTGTTTCAGAAAATCAGTAATATTGCGGAGGGAATTCAATACTTACTATATATCCCAAAAGTGTTGCCTTGTACTAGACTCAGGTCAATTTAATAATTGCCTTTTGTGTACCTGGCCTTTGGGTAATGGTTAACAAGCTCGTCTAACCAATCATTATTTCTGCGTATTGAATTTCATCCTTAATTGAAGGGCCACAATCAGTGTTGTAACCTAGGGAAGGTTACTGAATAGAATAATTAAACGAAGGTTGGTAATGAACGATAATACTTAGGACAAGAACAGCACATATAAGATTCGCCTGCAGCGTGTAGAAGTAGTCAACTGCTAGATGTGAGTCGAGTGAATTCCACAATAAATCTCTAACTTTACTAACCTCCCCACGAGGTCAGACGTGGCAAAAGGCCGAATTTAATGTGGGATATCCGAGCCCGTAGGGTCGGTCAAAAATTCCCCGTAGACACTGTATAAAACGGGGTCGGTTAGTAGACTCTGTCTTTCGACATAGCCTCGTCTGGGGGTCCTCTTTGTTCGGAGGCAGAGAGTTTGACCAGCACACGTGGAGACAAATCTTTAACTGAAGACTAACATACAGTAATTACTACTGTATTTATGTGAATGGAGACATACCCATTATCGTCCGTAGGTAAGCTACAACATTCAGGCCCTTGTACCGGACTTTACTAGGTTTACTAATTATCTTTTGGGGTGTTTGTTATTTCAGTAATGGTTAACAAGCTAGTTTAACCGATCATTATTTCTGCGTAGTGAATTTCATCGACACTCTCTGTAGCCCCGACACGCATGACCTTTTGTCAGACTCGGTTAAGCTTAGTAGATGTTTATATATATATATATATATATATATATATATATATATATATGTACGTCATGTACTTGTACATAAATGCTTTTTGTTAAAACTCCCTCATTCCACTTGAAAATTTCAAAAACATATTTGAGTCATACTTAAAAAAAGAAAAAAAAACATACGTCGCTATGGCGACCAACGACATGCTGACAAGAAACATTTTCAAAGCGTTTTTACTCCGCGAAAGGAATGATTTGGGCTTGTTTTAATGGCGGTTGCACCAACAGCGGAATACTTGAAATTTGTGACTAATGGCGCAAAGATGTTATGTGATGAGGATGCCTTGTGACTCATTCAAACTATGAGGTAGTCGGCGAGAGGGAGACGAATTGTAGAATGGGTTGAGGGGCGATTTGATTGAATACGGGAAAGAATGAGGAAGAGGCAAGAAAAGGGGTACCTGGATTTTAGGACAATTGAAAACATCTTTCGACATCATGTACCTTTTAAATAAACTTTTATTCTTTAAACTATTATTTATCTATGGTGTACGTACCTGTCAGTATATTTATCAATCTATCAGCATTTTCTTATACTCAGATTAAAAAAAAAATGGTACGTCCGTTCAGGATGTATTTGATCATAAATCTACAGACTGCCTCCCTCTGAATTGCCATGGATTCTTGGGAAAGATAGAGGAGTGGTTCCCTGATGCCTACTTCACAGGTTTGAATTCAGAGCTAGCAACAAAGGTTAAGGGTTCATGTCTTTTCTAGGGGATTTCCATGAAATTGAAAGAAACGGACAAGACTGAATTCGAGCTCGATTCGGCGATTTCAATCCCTACACCAGTATCCGTTACGCAAACTTATACTCAGATTGCATTCATTAAAATCTGTCTCATCTGTTTTGATCTATCTTCTTTAGTCTGTTTATCTCTCTATAACTCATTTCACTTATCTCTCTCTTCCCCAGCTCTGTGTGTTTGTGTATATATATATATATATATATATATATATATATATATATATAAGTGTATGATTGGTGTGTACGGAATATATATATATATATATATATATATATATATATATATATATATATATATTCAAATAAGATTTCAAAGATAGATATATTATTTTTCCAAGATTTTTAAAACCGAGAATTAAATTTTGTTTACAAATGTGCCATAATGGCTGCTTTCATCGATTTTACTGTAAAAAAATCGATTACGATCAATATAATTTCTGTTTGAAATACACCACAGACTATTTCACTTACTGGAAAAAGTAAATTTAAAATCCTTTAGCTTTCAATTAAAGCGAAAATGAAAGCTCTAAGAAATCTATTTCATTTAAAAATTGTTTTTTAAACTTTACGTATACCGAATACCGAATTAGTGAAGGTACCTATATATATATATATATATATATATATATAGATATAGATAGATAGATAGATAGATAGATAGATAAATATATAGATACAGATATAGATATATAGATGCAAGCGATCAGACCAATACACACACGCACGCGCGCACACACGCATACACACAGATACACACACACATATATAGATTGGTTTAATCGCTTGAATCTTTCAAGGTTTGTACACTGGCATCGATTAGTTCATCTGTCTATTGAAGTTCATGTATATGTATTTGTCTGTTTGTCTTTCAGTTGCTATCTATCTATCTATCTATCTATCTATCTATCTATCTATCTATCTATCTATCCGTCACGTCACATCTATCTATCTATCTGATTGTCCATGTATCTAAGTTTCTATCTATCTCTCTCTCTGTCTCTCTCTCTATCTGATTGTCTACCCATGTATCTAAGGTTATATCTATCTATATCTATCTATCTATCTATCTATCTATCTATCTGCTTACTTCAAGTAAATGAGATTTTTTTTTACCTCTGTTGAATCTTCAGAGCAGAACCAAAATGATGAGTTCACATCTGTATAAATAAACATATTAAATAGTCATGTTAATAAAAATTTAAACTCCAAAAAATGAAAAAAATGCCGAGACTACCAATCAAGAATACAAGCTAAACAGATTTCATCACACCTGCAAGCAATTCAATTATTCTAAACGGCGTATCCAATTAAGGATTTTAATTAACGCAGGTGCCGCAAACGGGTACTGGCTGCAGTACAGATGTACATTTTGCCACATGGGTGTGTGTGTGTGAGTGCACGCCTCGTATCACGTGACTGAAACATGGGGATCATATCAGACAATCCAATGCGTTTCAATTGTTTTTCTTTGACTCAGAAGTCCCACTGTAAACAGTTCGAAAGAACTTTCCTTTCTGAAGGTTTCTTCAGGGAGAGAAAGGTTAAGTATTTATATTCCTTGGCTGTTGGGCACCTCGAGGCGGTGTAATGGTTAGAAAGCGTGTCTCGCTAGAACAATTATGACTGAGTAGTGAGTGCGATCCTCACTGGGTGCCCACTACTTTCGGCTTTGTGCTACATCTAAGCTACGCTTGGAAAATCACTATATTCCTTGGTTGTAATAAAATGGTAATAATAATAATAATAATAATAATAATAATAATAATAATAATAATGGCATTTCTCTGTCCAGATAGATCAAGCCTGGCCATATTGTTATAGATAAAGAGAGTAACAAGTGTCATTATATTTCATATGATATATGAGTGGACTCTGAAGAAATTGAAAAAGCTGAAAAAATAATAGTTGTCTGGTTAGAGAGTAAAAGAAACAATGGAACATGTCTGTTGAAATAATTTCTGTAGTAATGGGTGCGCTAGGAACGCCACCGAGAAAAAGGGCGCTTAGGGAAAATTGGAATTGATACCAAGATTGTAGATTTTCATCTTTTACTTTGCGGGGATACTCTGAAAAGTTCATGAGTTATGAGGAGACTTGTTGACACCATCTGTCGAGAACAGAATTTCCATTGACTACGTTAATGTACGAAACCAACATACTACTACTACTAATACTGCTATTACTACTACTACTACTGATATTGCTATTACTACTACTCCTACTACTACTACTGATATTATTGCTCATTGTGTCACGCTTATCAACTTTATTATCGCGGAACTGGGCTTGAATGTCTGTGACGACTACTTATATCACTTCGGTATTAATATATTGGGATAAAATATGAAATTCATTCTTACGTTCGCTTTCCTCTTTTATCTTGTCACTATTCGTTGGAATAGAAAAGAATATCTAATCTATCAATAATCTATCAATAATGATCTAAGCTGCTTCGTCTGCTGTTAACCTTAGCAAACGAAGGCTTGTCTTTTGCACTGTACAAAAATTATAAGGCCTTTTCCATATCAGTCCATTACATAGACCGCAAGTCCTCATCTATATAGGTTTAAAAGCACACAGAGATTCATATAGAAACAAACACATTTACATAGAACCGCACACAAAGGCATACACACACCGGGGAAGTGTATATAAATAATGGTTAGAAGAGAACAGTCGTCCCTTTGACACAGTTTTTCGCGGGTACGTTTGTTAAATTTTGCCGAGATACACATACAAAAAAATACTGAAGAGGTTAAGATTGCAGCGCTTGGGGAAGCCTCCCCGCGAGTTTTTTCTACAAATCAGTTTTTGGGAAAAAGGTATCTGAGTAGCAGTTTCTCCTTAGAAGTGGAATACAGAAGGAGAGGGTGTTGTTCAACATCATGGACACAGCATAGCAGTCTTATCTCTCTCTCTCTGTCTTTGTCTGTCTGTCTCTCTCTCTCTCTATATATATATTACTGTTTCGGGACTTAGCCCGTCATAAGACGGGCTAAATATCGAAACATAGAAATTTCCGTGTCGCAATATATATATATATATATATATATATATATATATATATATATATAGAACGTAGTGCATAATATTTTTTAATAATATTTTTATTTAAAAATATTTTATATTGTGACACGGAAATTTCTATGCTTCGGGAATTATCCCGTTATATGTCGGGCTAAGTCCCGAAACAGAAATTTCCATGTTGCAATGTAATATATATATATATATCATTTTTATTACAAAGTATTTCTGGTATTGTTATGGTCCGGTTCCTTGTACCACGGTGATAGTCCAAGGTAGAACCAATAAAGAAGAACTCGAACACAGGTATGGAATAACACAGATATATTACAAACAGGAATATATACAGAGAAGTAGAAGTGTTAGTATGAACAATCAGGTTCAGTAGAGAGAACAATGTAGTCTCGACCAGTATCACTATTCCATGTCTTGCAGTAATTGTCTGAACGCGACTCTGTTTCGGACTGTCTCTGACTCGACTTTTGACTCGACTTGAACTACTGACTCGACTTGAACTACTGACGATATTCAGTCCCCCCCCCCACTGGGACAGCATGTGACACAAGGTCGGTTATTTAATGTGGGATATCCGAGCCCGTGGGCCCGGCCCAAAAATATACCCATTGAACCCGTATACACCCCGAACGAGACTCCGCCCTTCGGCGTAGCCTCTTTCGGGTTCCTCCCTGCCGGTCGACCGAGATTGACTTGAAATACTGACTCCTTGCCTCCTCCTGAGGCGCAGTATTTATTAAGTATGGAATAGTCCATTATTATTATTATGGGTAAGATCCCATAACATATATATATATATATATATATATATATATATATATATATATTCACTTGAAATACTGTTTTTGAAGGAAAATTGCTGTTTTTTAGTGGTTTGCTGATAAGGAGGCATTTAAGACAAGCAGCCTTTGTGGTAGAGTGCTCAATATCGAAGTTCGAAATAGAGCATTAGTAGAATTCATATGAACCTTTTTTTTCCCTCAACTCATGTTTTCTTTGGAGTTTCGTGTCTATATAGGTATAACCACTCTTGGAAACAGAGTTAATCTGCTGCCATTTCTCGATTCTCCTGTATTTTTGTTGGTGAAATGTGTTTATCTGTTTTCGCTTTAATGGCTTCCTTCCTCTTTTTTTTGGGGGGGACTTTTTCTCTTTTATTTTTTCTCTTTTATTCTTTTCTTAACTTTTCCGTTGTTTGCTGGTTTATTGTTGAACATTTAATTCAGATTATGGTTGGAATTTTGTGTGTGTATATGTATGTTTGTGCAAGTGTCTGTTTATGCACATATATTGGCACGCTCATAAACACACACCTACACAAACATAAACATATGTTTGTAACAATATCAATTATGTTGATCACACTGTGATAATAACAGACGCAGAAAACAGAAAACTGCAGGAACTTATAGACAAGTTGTTGAGGGGTCCACCCTTTTTTATACAAATGGACTCACCCAGTGTATACTACTGCCACTGAAGACCCGAGAGAGCAAGACTGAAGAGTCGAGTCGAGTACAGAGTGACAGAATAAAAGGTTGTAGCTAACCGGAAGAGTGAGGGTGAGGTAACAGCGTCGTAGGAGTCACAGTGAGCTAGCACGTAGACTCAGTAAGAAGTCATACAGCGATACTTCAATACCAAAGACTGTATATATATTTTGCTACTAACCCGTATTCCTGGAACTACTAACCTGCTTTAGCAGTTTGTATTATTACGTTAATACATTATTTCCATATATTCATTCCTGGTGTTTGTTATTTATTGGTACCGGATTTCAACCCGGAATCCACAACAACTTGGCGACGAGGACTTCGAACTCACACGGAAGAAAAAAAAATTCTCTCTTGTCGACCACAACACAAGTTCGTAAAGGAAAGCGGGAAAGAATGTATGTATGATCGTTAGCAAGATGGAAACTACGAACACATCACAATCAAGCAAGTACAGAAATTTAACAAACTTGTAACTGTCATAACAGATGACGAAAAATGTGACATATAAATCCGAAAATGCATTGAAATAACAAAGGATGACTTCCAAAAGCCAAACATGAAACAAAGAAAAGATTACTGAACTGCTATGTAATATCAATTCTCCGACATAGCAATGAATATTGGACAATCTCCTCACAGATGAAGATGATTAGAGCAAGTGAAAAAAAAAGAAAAGAGTGCCGAACTGAAATGTAATATCAATCCTCCTGTATAGTAGTGAATGTCGGACAATTTCCTCACAGATGAAGAAGACAGTGGAAGCAAGAGAAAGAAAAGAGTGCAGAACTGCTATGTAATATCTATCCTCTTATATAGCAATGAATGATTGACAATTTGCTCACAGATGAAGAAGAGATTGGATGCAAGCGAAACAAAGAAAAAAGTGCTGAACTATGTAATATCAATCCTACTATATCGCAGTGAATGTCGGACAATATCCTCACAGATGGAGAAGAGATCGGAAGCACAAAGAAAAGAGTGCAGAACCGCTATGTAATATCAATCCTCTTATTTAGCCGTGAATGTTGAATAATTTCCTCACAGATGAAGAAAATTTAAAGCAAGATACACGAAACACATACAGGTGTAGGATCAGAAAGATACTGTTGAAGTTTTTGGGACCAAGAGAATTTAATACTTAAAAGATAATCGGCCTAGGGCCATATGACGTTCAAACACCACGTTTCATCTGATCGCCGAATTTAAGCAACAATGAGCCTGGTCAGACCCTCGATGAATAACGGCATTGGAATACCAGTTATTGTAATCTTGGATGTATAATGTAGACGTTTCGGAATTGGAAATCGAAGAGTTCCAATTACAGTCGGGGTCGATATATTCACGCGCAAATACATTTGGGAAAGGTACGGACCCACACTTTCCATCTTCCAGCTATGGATTAGATAGTAGTACTTTTATAGGAGCAGATAGGTTTGTCCATCGCACGGTTCATACTCCTTCTCCGTATTTTGAATAGGAGTAGAGGTTCCCTCGTCTCCTGTTTAGGATTGCGTTTCTGGTTCATTCTAAAGTCTTTTCACTTTCACTCCTAATAGCCATTTGTAGCTTACTGGCGTTATCGCCTTGTTTGAAGTGGAATAGTTAAAATACACACACGCACAAAAAAGAAAACAAAACAAAAAAAAACCCCAAAAAAACAGCAAATCATTATTATCCCTCCAAATCCAAATTATTATCCCTCCAAAATTATTACAATCCTAAAATATTTTCTGGCTTACAAAAAGGTTGATAAACCATAAAAAACAAATAAATAATTAATCACAGGATATATTAAAGGCCACAGAAGCGGAGGAATAGTAGAAACAAAGTTAAAAGTGACTCGGATAACAGGTGTTTGTGGAGAGCAATGATTCTGAAACGTCTTAGCCTATAAAAGAAGTAGAAATAATATTTCTCCACCTCCTCGCTCCGAATAGTGACAGTGATAAAATCAATCGGTTACGTTCTATTGGTTGAGTAGTCAAGGATATCATATGACAAACAGATGCTATACCTACCAACAAAGTGGATTCAAGTCTGATTGTTTTCTCACAACATTTTTTTGAAACAGCCTTAAAATGTATCCTTCACTCACTGTTTAGCTTAATAGTATTTTCGCAGACGACTGGCGCAATAGGGGGTGGTAGCACCTATTAGGGTCCCAGCTATGGGAAAATAATGAACCCCCAAACAGAAATCAACAATACATTTTCTATAATAAAATGACTAACAATACATTTTTATAGAAAAATGCCAATCAATACAACACTAAAAAAATATATATATATATAAATACATTTTTATAGTAAAATTACCAACAATACATTTTATGATCTATAAACTATAAAACTAAAAAAAACAACAAAAAAAAAAAAACATACCGTCCTGAGTATGACGATAAACTACATCCGCGTCCTGGGTAAGACGATAATCTATGTCCAACAGCAAAGCCTCTGATCAGGAGATTTTAATGAGCGTGGAAACACCTCTTAATTGCTGGTGTTCACAGGTCCTCCCTGACCCGGGGTGGTAGCACCTATTAGGGTCCTAGCTATAGGAAAATAGTTAACACCCACACTTGTGTAAAAATAGGTTTTAATACCAGAAATACTTTTTTGTAATAAAAATGATTACCAACAATAATTTTTTAAGGAAAAAAATATTACCAGCTATAGATTTCTTGAAGAAAAAATATTCTCAGACATAGATTTTTAAAGAAAAAAATATTCCAGAAATAAAAATTTTGTCGGCATTAAATAACAAAACAAAAAAAACAAAAAAAAAAAACAAACAAAAAAAACATACATTTACCCTGAAAGTATAAAATTATGTACAAAATATTTAGATTTCGGCATTAAATAACCTATAGAGGTTGATATACCGCAAAGCAAAATCAACCAACCAACTTGCGCAATATGGAACTTTTAATTCGGGAATTCGGGAAAATCTTCTGCCTAGTTAGTCATGAAACGAAAGTGACATGATCGCCCAAGCGTCTATCACGTATGGCACTTAACTGACTGAATGAGTGAATTCTAGAATACTGATTGCTGATCCGAGATCGTTGAGCAACCACTGGGAAATGAGTTCGATCGACTTAATTACCGTTCAACAGTTACACGGTCCTCGGGGAAAACAGCAACTCAAATAAAGCAGTTGACTAAATGGAATGCAATAACGCATGCAAAGTACTGAAGATTACGGTGTCGGACAATGAATTCAAAGAAAACCTCAGAATAACATAGGATCATTTAAATAAAGCCACCGTGCTTATAATTGTGAAATATTCTCCTTAAATAAGCAATCTAATTACAATTAATGTAAAGTACTAACAACAGCTCAATTCTCAATGATCCGATGATGATACATACCCTAAATCCATCATAAAAAATCCAGGATATGGAATAGTAAATACTAAACACTTCAAATACCTCGGCGTATGGATCAGTTATAACAAACTAGCAGTAGAGCCCGGCGTTGCCCGGGGATATAACAGTAAGAGATAGATCAAGTATCCACCATCATAAAGACTGAAAAATAAAATTGACAAAGATTATTGTTTAATTTGACGGACACGCATGTCTTAATTAGTTTTTTTTTTACGAATTGGTCAAACCCAAACTCAAACAAAAACATTGTTTTCAATCGTTATGAGTCTACCGATTGAATAGAATTTTATTATAAACAATTGTCTTGTAAATGGAATTTTAAAGCATTCTGAATGTAAAAATAAAGAAAAAAAGTGTGCAAGACAATAAGAAACATTACATGCCAAAAAAATTGTTGAAATCGGTTGAAAATGTAGGTAGCCTTTCTGTAATCTTTTAGTTTTACAATTTATGATTTTTACTTATTGAATACAGTAAAAAAAATTGCATATTTTGCTTGTGGTGATTCATGATTAGAATTCTGATTTGAATATATTTTCCACTCGTTGTTTCTAATATAAAAAATATTAACTTTATTTGGGTTTATTAATTATGATCTAACAAATCTTATTCATTTAGTAGCCTTTCTGCAATAATAATCTTTTACAATTTATGATTTTTACTTATTGAATACAGTAAAAAAATTGGACACCATGTGTATTTAAAGTAGTTTCCCATTCCGCTTATTATTTTTAATTAGGACTTGTGTATGTTTAGATTTCATTATCTTTCCCTAAAGATAAAGAATTTATCCGATGTTTGTATTCGTACAATCAGTAGAGATCGTTAGATTATTGTTTAAGGTTGACGGATACGCATGTCTTAATTAGTTTTTATTTTTTTTATTTTTTACGAATTGGTCAAACCCAAACTCAAACAAAAACATTGTTTTCAATCGTTATGAGTCTCCCGATTGAATAAAATTTTATTATAAATAATTGTCTTGTAAATGGAATTTTTAAAGCATTCTGAATGTTAAAAATAAAGAAAAAAGTGTGCAAGAGAATAAGAAACACTACCTGCCAAAAAAAAAAAAAAAAAAAAAGTGAAGTTTTGTTTTATCGGCTGAAAAATATAGGAAATCCGCTCCCATATTTAAAGGAACCCACACACACAAAAAACCCGTTGTGAGTTGTCCCCCTTCCATTTTCACGATGTCTCTTAATCGTGTTTTCAAATTGATTTTGTGCAAAAACAATTATATTTTTCCCATTTTGGCGCTGTTAGAACCACCACAAGGTAATTTTATGTAGTCCTGTGAATGTAGGAAATCCGATCCAATATATAAACGTTACACACACACACACACACACACACACACACACACACACACACACACACACACACACACACACACACAATCTGCGTTTTATAATAAGTAAGATTTATTTCTGAATTTCTGGGATGAGGAGTTTTCATATTTACACAATTTGGATTATTGTCCTAATTTTTGTTGTTTTTATTTTTAATAAATTAAGAACTGAATGATAAATGCTAAACAAAATAAAAAACTAGACGATATACATGAACAGTGGAACAAGAACAGTCTGCTCCCGTAAATTAAATAAAGGATTCATTCCGAAATTCCCTATAGGTTACACATATCGATATTCATCTGAGGAAGGCCGGATGGGCACAACGGCCGAAACGTTGTGATAAAAACAACAAAAATGAGGACAATAGTCCAAATATAAATAGTGTAAATAACAAATATATTATAAGAGAAAAGGAAATGGAAGATAGAATGTGCTGCGCCAGTGGTAGTTTTGCCCAACACCGCGAACTGCTACCAAACCAAAACATCAACCTTAAAACTCGAGTCATGTTCTCAAATAACCTCGTCAGATCGAGATGTTCATATGAATATCATGGATGGTGTCAAAGCCGGCCAGAAATAGCTAAACTCTTAGCTGTATACAATTGCTTTCTAAGATCAATGATTAAAACGGGCTTTGAGCAGGCGAAACCTGAGGCTCTTGGCAAAGACCATCCCTCTTTGCACATTATGGACTGGCGCTACCAAATCACAAACAGAGAACTGTATCAAATAAGAAAAACTACATCGCTTGAAGACTACCAATAGCAGCAACAACTAAAATGGATATCGCATGTAACTCGAAAAGAAAATAATGACATCGTCAAGAAGTTGACATTCCACACTACTTCAAATAAAAGGTTGGGAAGGAAACCCCCATTAATACTGGAAAGAGCGATAACAGCTACTGGACTTGAGAAACGTATTTCTTGAAATTGTTTTAAGGAATGATTTTATTAATTTTCAACCGAGAGCAGTGCTGTCCTGCTCGGTCAATGAATGCGAAATGTTTCCTTGTAAGGAAACCGCTATTATTATTATTATTAGAGATGAGAAAAACAGATACTACACTTAGTATTTACTTGCCGCCTCATGCTGGGAGGATGTGACACAAGGTCAGTTTAATGTGGGGAGCCCGAGCGTGTGTATTCCGGCCAGGTCCCAAAATAAACCAGCCTCTAATAGCGCCAGTTGCGCATGCATCGGTATTTCTACTGACCTCCCCTCTTTAGTGCAATGAGGGAGATACTGCCGCGGGCAGCTGTACTCCGAAATAGGGTACCTATCTATGATATTTTCAGTTGCCCGAAGACAAAGAAACAACCTTGATCTCTGTCCGAAGACAAAAATGCAATTGAGAGATAAAATGTAGTTTTCTTTCGCCCGAAGGCAGATAGTTATGTGTCATGCGTGATACATGCTTAGGCGATCATGTATCTTTCGATACACGGCTGCCATTTCTTTCTGATGTAGACCAGTTGCCATCCAAGGCAATAGAACCTGGTCTTTCCTGCTAGTTATTCATAGCTGGGGGGGGGGGGAAGAGGATTCATAACTTTTCCAAAGGTATTAGAAAGTAAGTGAATGTAATGGATTCGACTGGAATTCGAACTCGGCCCTCCGATTCCTCAATCCAAACCGCTATCCATAACTTCACCGTGCCTCCCATAAATATAGCATACCGTAAAACTATATTTCTTCACACACACACACACACACACACATATATATAGGTGGACTCTCCCGTCGTATTCGACGTATGAGGGTCAAGCAGCTCAGTTCCTATAAACCAACAGCCCGGACACCAGCACATATGAATTGATTATAGTGGTGAAGGCTTTGTGCAGAACCAACCACACTTTTTGAAGAGCATAATACAGAGATCTGGTGCATTACGTGCCACAAGGTCCGCAAGCGACCCTCCACAGGTTTTGAATTCAGAGTTGTCCTTCTAAACCTGTTGCCATCCAAGGCTATAGAACCCTGTCTGTCTTGCTATTTACTCATAGCTGGAGGGAGAAGAAGAGGATTAATATCTTTCTCAAAGGTATTAGCACGTAAGTGAATGTAATGGATTCGACTGGAATTTGAACTCGACTCTTCAATTCCTCAATACTAACCGCTATCCATTACTCCACCGTGCAGATACTGCATTTTTATCCCATGCCAATAGCCAGGGAGTGAAAAAATCATAAATCACGTAGCACTGGCTGCTCAGTCATTGAGTGTTGAATGTTTCCTTGTAGGGAAACGGCTATTATTACCATTACTAATGTCGTCTGATGTACACTTGTCAAAATATTTGCATCACTATTTTAGTGTTATTCTATTTAGTCAACTGTTTTTTTTTTAAAAGTCGTTGTCTTCCTCCGTGTGTCCGGAAGACGGCTATCAAGCCATTCGATCCTTTTTAGGTACCGCTTACATGCAATTCTATGACCAAAATAAATTAACTTTAATGCAGTTATTGCGGCAATAAACAAGACACTTGAAAATTAAAAATATCAATCTTACGCGGTAATTAAAAAAAATCGGGATCTATCTTCAAAAGTGTAACTTTCTAACATTATTATTTACACTTTTTACATTATTTACATTTTACATTATCTACATTATTTTTTTACATTATTTTTTACATTATTTTTTACATTATTTTTTACATTATTTACATTATTTTTTACATTATTTTTTTATATTATTTTTTACATTATTTACATTATTTAAATTTTACATTATTTACATTATTTTTTACATTATTTTTTACATTATTTTTTTACATTATTTACATTTTTTACATTATTTACATAATTTACATACTGACAATTCTCCTCATTTTTGTTGTTGTTTTCTCGTGTGCCCTTCGGACTTCATCAGTTGTATACCGTTCCAGGTAATTTCGATCCCTTTATTCAATATACTGGGGTAGATTGTTCTCGTTACACTGCCCATGTTTACTGCTCGCCAAGTATACACTTCCAGACCCAGAGGCTGAACTCGCAATTGCTATCTCACCAAATTCACAAACCAACGCTTTCTTCTCACGGGTTATCCCTAGACATGAGGGGAGAACAATTTTCCCCCGTAGTGTAAATAAACGGTTCAGGTTAAAATTCTCTTTTACAATTTCACCTGATGAAGTCCAGAGTGTACGACAAATTTCTCTTGCATAACATATTTTATTCAACCCAAGACAATTTCTGTTGAACAGTGGCTGGGTGTGGCCACAGGTCTCTCATCTGAGATGAACCTTCACATCTGCTATGCTGGTGGGTGTTTATATATCTATTTCTGTCATGCAGCTATTTCTTACACTTGCATCCAAGGTGCAGCTGAACCGATCACGTTGCTCTTCACTCGTCGACAACAAGAATATATGTCAGGTCAACCTTGCATCTAGCTTCCCTGAAGGACTCAGAAGGCAACGTCCATTCTGGTATGATCAGGGGTGAGCTACATACTACACTACTGTAAATAAAGCAATTGAAATTAGGATGCAAGAAATACGAGTCAAAATTAATAATGGTTGACAAGTCTTCATCTAATAAAAATTACAGATTACTAGTACTAATACTACTAGTAGAAATAAAGTAGTTGAAATTAAGATGAAAGACGTACGAGTTAAACTATAATAATTCTTGATAATGCTTTATCGAACAGAATTTCCAGATAATATTATTACGACAAATATTACTAGTAAGCATAAATTAATTCAATTTAAGGTGAAAGAAACTACGAGTGAAAAATTAATAAGGGTTGATATTGCTTCATAGTAATGATAGTAAAAAAAACAAGTATTGTTAAGAGCTACAAAGAATAGCAAATTGTAGAAAGCCATGATGGTCCATGACGTAAAGAAACACGTCACGGCTCATAAAATAATAGTAATAATAATAATAATAATATTACAAATATTTATACGATAAGATAAAAGAAATACTGTCTGAAAAATGAATTATGACAATGTTACATCTAATAAAAAACTCAAGATAATAATACTACTAATAGTGGAAATAAAGCAATTAAAATTAAAATGAAAGAAATACTAGTCAAAAATGAATAATGCTTGAAAATACATCATTAAATAAATAATAAAAATAGCATTTTTACTATTAATACTACTAGTGGAATAAAATCAATTGAAATCAAGATAAAAACGATTGGTAAAAATTAATAATCGCTGACAATGCTTTATCTAATAAAAATTCCAGTTAATATTACTACTACTGATACTATTAATGAATAACGTTTGACAATCATCTAATAAAAATTCAGTTAATATTACACTGATACTATTAATGAATAACGTTTGACAATCATCTAATAAAAATTGCAGATATTATTATTAGTACTAATACTACTAGTGGAAATGAAGCATTTGAAATTAAGATAAATTGAATGTGGCAAAAATTAATAATGGCTCACATTGCGTAATCTAATAACAAATAACGTCCAAAATGATGTTATTTCTATTAATGCTACTAGAGTTGTTTTCTTTTGAGAAGGCAGTATAACATTAGGGTGAAATATGCATTATTGACCAGATATAATTCATAAAAATATATAACGATGACAAAGGAAAGTTTATCAGAAGAAAGAAAGGCGATGTACTGCGAGTGGAGGTTTGTAGCCGCGCAACACGTTTTGTTAAATTCAAAGACAATCGTATATCAAACATCTGCTGCCAAACGTGTTTCTTGTTTCTTCAAGCGGAATAAAGTTGATAAAGAGAAAATACGCTTATATATATATATATATATATATATATATATATATATATATATATATATATATATATATATATATATATATATTACGAGTAGCTAAGATAGATGAACATTACTCCTTGGAGATTTTCGTCAATGTTGAGCCTCGGGAAAAATCCGGGTGGAGGAGCGTGATAGTGTAACGGATACCGCCACGGAAAGTGAATTCGACGTGCCAAGTTCAAATCCTACACGTTTCTGTTTCGGTCAATTCGCCCTAATTTCTTTGGAAGTGTTATGAATCCAGTTTTCTTCAGCTATGGGTTAAATAACACAGTAAACTAGGGTCGCTTTCTTTTGTCGTGTTATGCCAAAATAGAATTTGCATTCAATAACACGCCAAAATATCAAAGGAGCCAGGTGCAGGGTTAACCCGAGGAGATCACCCGACCGAATGCAGTATCACATGTTTTCTCTTACTTGTTGCACAGTCTCTCACATATCACAGACGAGAATGTATGGTCCAGGTTTGGTTGAAGTTCTCGAAACTTTGCGAACTTACATTGGCTGACATTAAATGCCGAAGAAGTTGATTAAAATGCAATGTTAAATAAAAGAGATTAAGTTTCGTTTTATCATTGGTCTACACTTCTGTTTCATTACACCCTGAGGTGTCAACAAGTCTTGGAGAAGAAAAACTCTGAATTCAAAACCAGATTGCAGAGGGATGGGCTCTATCAAGCTATATTACCCTAGACACATCACTTCTGCTATGGCTGTACATGTAATGGTTTCTGGGAATCGTGACATGATGTGACTACAAAAATTGATTTGTTTATTATTTAGTCAAAAGACTATCTATGACATTACATTATTATTGTGTGGTATCATCTTGCCAGAGATAAATTGTAAGTGCCCAAATACGAAATCCCCTCCAGTATCTATGAGTCAAAATAGCACCCTAGAAGAGTTATCTATTCACATTTAGGACGTTTCGTTTAGATGGAGAGGGTTTTGCGGATGATATGTGGAGTTTCGCATAAAGTAATCTTTTGTAAGTCTGAGATACGGATGTGTCCAAGAATTTGGCTCACATGATTTTCGGTACCCTTCTGTATTATTATTATTATTATTATTATTATTATTATTATTATTATTCCTTTGATTTTTGGTGTGTACACATTTCTTTCCGGGTCCCGCCCAGAGACCTAAAGTTAGAAATGGCATCATGACATTTTCCACTGACCAATTAAAAAAAACAAAAAACAAACACGTATTTTACATAGATAAAACCCTTTGTAAGGCGTGGGCTGTACTTATGAGAACATTTTTTTGTATTTCTTTTAACAATTTTTTGTATTTCTTTTAACAATTTTTTGTATTTCTTTTAACAATTTTTTGTATTTCTTTTAACAATTTTTTGTATTTCTTAGAACAATTTTTTTGTATTTCTTGTCCTTCTTCTTCTTTTATTATTACTATTATTATTATTATTATTATTATTTCGTGTGGTATCATCTTGCCAGTAATTCTAAGTGTTTAACTACCGAATCCTCTCTATGAGTAAAAATCGCTCTGTAGGAAAGTTATCTATGCACATTTGAGAATTTTCATTTAGATGGACAGAGTTTTGTGAATTATATGTGCACAAGGTAATTTTTTGTAACTCTGAGATTCTGATATCTAGGAATTTTGAACATGATTTTCAATACCCTTCTTTATTATACGCAATGCCCCTATCACAACAGAGAACATATTATCATTATATTCATTATATTCATTATCATTTAGGGGTATTTTCGTTTTTTACAGACCTTTACTCTAAATTTTATTTAATGTATACATTTAAAAAGTGCCTATGACTACAATATATTATTTATATTATTGTTATTAAAATAATATATTAAAACGTATCAAAAGTATTTTCGTTTTTTACGAACCTTTACTATAAAGATTTCCAGCTATGGGAAAGCTAGACTCTCTCGTCTTGGTGTTGCAACCAGTCTAGGAGAAGGTAAACTCGGAATTCAAAACTGGCCTGAAGTGGGATTGTCTATTTCGGGCTATCTTGTAATAGTCACACGACTGCTGCTATGTTTGTAGTACATGAGGTGCCCTTACGACACTGATAAGGTCACGGAACACGTGACGTGACGAGAAGTAAAAAAAAAACAAAAACATGGTATCTTATGTTAACTGTTATGGTCCAATATCCTCGCATCACAGTTTATGGTCCAAGGTTAAAACCAAGGAAGAACAACACGAACACAAGAGTAGAATAACAAAGATATATTGCAACAGAAATATAGTACAAGAAGTTGAAGGTGTTAGCAATGACTGTCCGTCTGGTTTAGAGTGAACTAATATTGTCTCGACTCTTTACACCATTCATTCATTATACCTCTTGAGAGGCGTAGTATTTATAGTGTCAGGAAGAGTTCATTATCGTTATAGGTACGTTCCCATAACATCCCCCTTCCAAAGCTTTTGCGTCTCAGGTGTCTTTAGTATTTTTTCCTCTTTGGATTTATTATCAAAGGATCTGTGACTTTTCTTTTCCTGGTCGATTTTCGTGGTTCAGACATTGTTTGCGGCCTTTGCATATCAAATGTGTCGAATATTGTATCCATCACTTCTTCCTGAGGTGGACCGTTAGAATCATCTAACAGCCTCTTTCTTATTTGATTTACATGTCTTTTATGTGAGAATTTCGGGCCCTGTACTATGTAAACCATGTTCCCGATTCTTTTTCAATTGTACCTTGCACCCAGTAAGACGTATTGTTTTTATAAATCTTTAAAAAAAAAACTCTCTCTCCTGGGTGAAATTTTCTTTTTGATACGCACGGCATTGGTATTTGCTTTGTTTGTTTTGGTAGCAATTTGTCAAATACTGATCTGATTTTTCGGGAGAACATCACTTCCGCGGGTGATAATGCCAATGGCGTAGCACTGTTTGGTGTAATTCGATATACTTGTAAAAATTGTTGCAACGCCTTGCTTTTCTACAAATCTCTCCGCTTGCCCGTTTGATCTTGGGTGATATGGCGGGGGATTTGATATGTCTAACTTGAAAAATTTCCCAAAATTCTTGAAAGTCCGCAGCTGTGAATTGCGTCCCACAATCAGTGACTAGACAATCAACCACTCCGAAGAGAGCAAACAGCTCGTGGAGGCAATTTATGGTATTTTCAGAAGTAGGTTTTCTGCAACGAAACACTTCTGGCCATTTGCTATAACTGTCTACTATGATCAAATAGTAGAAACCATCTATTGGACCTGTGAAGTCTATATGGATTCTTGACCGCGGTCGATCTGTCACTGGCCATGGCTTATGGATGATCGGCGGTGCTTTCGCTGCTAAGGAACAACCCTTGCATTTTTCCACCATCTTGTGTAATGTTTTGATCCATGTTTTGCCAATATATGTAACTTCGCATTAACGATTTCATTCTATTCTTTCTTGGATGGCCCATGTGGCAGTCCTTTAGGATTCACCTTTGTAGTGTTTTTGGAATTACTACCCTTTCGTTAGTGTTTCAAAAAGAATACGCCAAAATCATCACGTGATGTGTCAAAAACGAAAAAAATTACAAACCTCTAGCATGAACACATGTGTTGTACGTACATTCAAGTTTCATTTCATGTTTTATAAGTGCTCAATGTGGCCACCACCGGCAGCGCAGACAACATCAAGCCGATATGAGAATTCCTCCCAAACGCGCCTCAGCATGTCACGGTCCACCGTGTTGATTGCAGCTGTTATTCGATCTTTCAAGTCATCGATACTTGCTGGAAGTGCTGGAACATAAACTTTTACATAGCCCCACAAGAAAAGTCACACACAGTGAGGTCCGGGGATCTGGCAAGCCAAGCACAGAGAGCAAGGTCTTTAGCACCTCTCCTCCCAATCCATCGCTAAGGCACGTTTTCATTCAGATAAGCTCTAACTCCGAGATGCCAATGGGGTGGTGCTCCATCTTGCTGAAAAATGAAGTCATTCGAATCTGCTTGCGGTAAAGTGAATAGTCAGTTTTGGAGCATTTCGAGATAGGTTTGTCTTGTAACGGTGTTTCCTTCAAAGAAAAGGGGACCATAGACCTTGTCTTGAGACGCAGCACAGAAGACGTTCACTTTAGGGGAATCTCTTTCATGCTCAACAGTTTCATGTGGGTGCTCTGTTCTCCAAATGCGCACATTGTGACGATTGACCGTGTCTCTCAAAAGGAAATTCGCTTCATCACTAAAAACTAAACGTGCAAAGAGAGTTTCATCACCTTCCTCCATCTCCAGTATTGACTCACAGAATGTCCTCCACATCACCTTGTCATCATTAGTAAGTGCTTGGACGAAATAACCACTGATTCAGTCCACTACAATGTTATAGATCTGAAAAAAAAAACAAAAAAAACAGCGTAATGATTTTGGCGTATACTTTTTGAAACACCCTGTATAGTAGAACATTGTCACATGACGAAAAACTGTTTGATACATTTTTATTTTTTTCTGCAATTTTTGTTTTTCTTTCTTTCATGAATTCATCGTTTTCTGCTTCATTTCTTATCTCTTGTAGTGTGACGGGGAGGTTTCGAACTGTACTACATAGTGATATCCTGATATCTTCATGTCGTAGGGCTGCAATTACGGAATCTTCCAATGGCTCCGTTTTCTTAGGTATTAGTCTCGAGAGACCATCTTCATGTCCAATTTTGTTCGTGGGAAGATACTGCAATTTGAAATTGTAGTTCAGTAAATTTGTAACCCATCTTAGCAACCTTTTTACAGTGTAAACAGGTAGACCTTTCTTCGATCCGAATATTGTTAATAACGGCTTGTGGTCCGTCTGTAAAATAAAAAAAACTACCGTAAATATATCTATGAAATCTTTTAACTGCAAAAATAATTCCCAGCGCTTCTTTTTCGATTTGTGAGTAATTTTTCTCTGCTGGTAGTAAAGTTCTTGAAGCATGCGCGATAGGTTTTAGTGTCCCATCCGGCATTTTATGCAGTATACATGCCCCGACTCCATAGGCACTCGCGTCAATTGCGACTATTATTTCTAATTTTGGGTCATAGTGCGCTAAAAATAGATCCGCGGTTAGCGTCTTAATTATTTTGTCAAACGTTTTCTGACATTCATCTGTCCACTCCCAAATTTTTTCCTTTTTCAACGGTTCGTAATTTATGCATGTTTGGAATGAATTCTTGGTAATAATTCACTAAGCCTAAGAAGCTTTGTAAATTCGGCTACGTTTTTTGGAGCTGGCATTTTTTTAATTGCCGTAGCCCTTTCGGGGTCTGGTCATCTTCCTTCTTCATCGATGATATGTCCCAGATATTTTATTTCCTTCATAAAGAAATAGCACTTGTTTTCTTTTACCTTGAAACCATAGTTTTGAATTCTCCTAAAAACCTTGAACGTGTTCCCAGTGTCGTTCAATGTTTTTGCTATTTACCAGTATGTCATCCAGGTATGCAATCGTGAAATCAAGTCCGTCTAGCATAGTATCCATTATCTGTTGAAATATTGCCGACCTTAATCCCGAATGGTAATCTTTGGAACTTGTATAATCCTTTGTGTGTGTTTATGCGCAATAATCTCGAGCTTTCCTCATCTACTGGTATTTGTAGGTACACTTCGCTCAAGTGTATTTTCGAGAAAAATTTTCCTCCGTTTAGTTTTGTGAAAACTTCTTCTGGACTGGGTAGAGGATAGTGGTAATCCTTAATCGCTGCGTTTAATCCTGTTGAGAAATCAGCGCATACTCGTATCTCCCCCGATTTCTTTTTGACGTAAACCGTAGGTGCGGCCCATTGACTATAATCCACTTTTGTCAATATACCGATCTTTTCGAGTCTATCCAACTCTTGCTTTATTTTTTCTATTGAAGCAAAAGGTACGTTCCTTTTCTTCTTGAAGATAAGTTGTACATTTTCTTTTATTTCTATATTTGCTGCCATTTTTTCACACCTCCCGAGGCCGGCTGAAAATACTTCGGGGAAACTCTCTTTTAGTTTCTCCTTTAATTTATCTGCCTCGGTCGATAAACTTTTCACTTTTTGGCAGTACGTACTTATTGGTAAATCCCAGAGGTCGAATTTCTGCATCCAGTCCGTTCCAAATAAATTTTCTGTATTTCTTAGCACATACATTTTTAATTTTTTGATAATTCCATTGAATGTCACATTTGTAATAACGTCTCCTTCAAATTTTATTTTTCTCCCAGTTACCGACCTAGTAATTTTATCGGTTCTCAACATGGTCGGTTTGTTCAATTTTCTCCATGTTTGTACGTTAATAATAGTTAAATCCGATCCGGAATCCAATTGTAGTTTGACTTTTCTGTTTTCTACTTGCACGTATTTTCGTATGTTTGTCTCGTCCGCTTGGTCAGTCCTCGTGAATTTTACTCTGCTTTTGCTTTCTTTCCTAGTCCAACAATGAGAACTTTTATGACCCACTTTTTTTGCACGACAAACAAGTCTTAAAGCGGTATGGACAGTCTTTATACCAATGTAAAGTCCCGCAGCAATAGCATGGACTGGGTGGTAGTTTTTTCTGATATTGATTTTTTAAAGTAGAAAAATTTGTTTGATCTTTTTTTGAGGAGGGAAAATTGGTTTGGTTTGGTTTTGAGGATGTGCAAAAACGTGTTTGTCGTTGTACTTTACGTATGTGGGCAATGCCAGATGCTTCTATATCTTTCGAGTCTTTCTTCACGCTTATATATCTCTGACAGTCTTCAGCCAATTTTTGTAGCGTCAAATCTGTTTCACTCTCCAGTTTTGTAAGAATTCTGCGTCTGATCTCCGCGTCTTTCGTCGAAACCAGGCCTTGAACGAATATTAAACATTTAAAATTGTCCGGGCTGAGTTCAGATAACTTAAAGTCATCACAGTGATTATTTACAATGGAAGCGAACGTTATATAGTCTTCGTCGCCCTTTTTTGTTAGATTCAGACATTTCCATCTTTTGTGGAATAGTGAGCTATTTGGGCTAAATAGTTCTGTTTTATGGCTTCCTTGAAAGTTAACTCATTTGTTTTCCTTGGTAGGATGTAGTCTACGAATTTAGTGTGTTCGCTAGACCCTAATTTTCTTAGTAGTAGACGTACTTTTCTCGCGTCTGACCAATTCCCGCAATCAAACTCATATAAATCTACGTACCTTCTGGTTTATACATGAAATCTTCGATAGAGTTCCATATACTATTTTGCGAGAGAACTGTTTCATTTTCGGAATTTTGCCCTTTATTTGTTATTACCCGTAGGAATAATTCTTGTAGTTCCAGATGCTTCGGTTCCTGCTCAAATTGTATTTTCATAAGTTCCAATATGGTTGTCTTAAAATCTTCCATATTTACCGTAAGTATTTTCTTTTAGTTTAGACTTCAGGTCTTTGTTGTCTGTTATTTTGAAACCTTAGTACGGAAAAAAATTCCTGTGTAGAATTTGTGTCTTTGTTACTACTATAAAGTTGTCGTCCAAAAAGAAAATTTTCCCCTTTTTTTTTTCTTATGTTTTTCTTTTTCTCTCTCACTACCTACGTCGCCTCTGTTATGGACGACCGATAGCAAAAAGTTTTTGTAGATTCTCCGCGTAGAGCTTGTTTCTTGAATATACTTTTTTTAAGAATTTCTCCGCGTAGAACTTGTTTCTTGAGTATACTTTTTTTTTTTTAGGTAGAGTTTGTTTCTTCAGTTTTTTTGTCGCCACTGTTATGGCCGACGGATGGCAAAAAAAGTTTGTCCTCCGCGTAGAATTCGTTTCTTCAGTTCCTCGTCACCACTGTCATGGTCCAATATCCTCGCACCACAGTTATGGTCCAAGGTTAGAACCAAGGAAGAACAACACGAACACAAGAGTAGAATAACAAAGATATATTACAACAGAAATATAGTACAAGAAGTTGAAGGTGTTAGTAATGACTGTCTGTCTGGTTTAGAGTGAACTAATATTGTCTTGACTCTTTACACTATTCATTCGGTATTTAGCCACTCCCTCACGAGGGTTGCATGTGGCACAAGGCCAAGATTAACGTGGGTTTCCCGAGCCCGTAGGCTCGGCCAAAAATATACCCTTTGAACCCGCCTAGACGGGTTCAGGGCCTGTCTACCTCCCCGGACGAAACCTTGCCCTTCGGCAAAGCTTCGTCCGGGTTCCTCTCTGTCAAAGCAGAGAGTTCAACAGTCATGACCTGGTGCTCGCTACATCATTCATTCATTGTATCTCTTGAGAGGCGCAGTATTTATAGTGTCAGGAAGAGTCCATTATCGTTATAGGTAAGTTCCCATAACATTAACTTAGATGGTAAATCAAATGCTCCATGTATTGGGGTTTGCGTAACAAAATTATTTTGTGATATATCTTGGGGGTCGAATTGTTGATTTGTTCAATGCTTGAACCTACTATAGTGACTTTAATAGGTGTGTCCCTGGAAGAGGTAGGGTTTATTGAAAAGCCTTCAGACGATAGTAGGGCCATGGAAAGAAAATGTCGTGCACCGTATTTGGAATTTTAATTATCATTCCCGTGAGTTCTCTG
The DNA here is from genome assembly GCA_903632075.3 of Acanthosepion pharaonis. Lineage (NCBI taxonomy): Eukaryota > Metazoa > Mollusca > Cephalopoda > Sepiida > Sepiidae > Acanthosepion > Acanthosepion pharaonis. The sequence continues at coordinate 3,479,751 of CAHIKZ030004896.1, read as the reverse complement.
TTGAGCAGAGGGCAGCAACCATATCTAGGTTCGCCTATCGTCTTTTTAACAGGAGTAGAGGGTTTATGCCTATTTTCCTGTTTAAGATTGGGTTTCCGGTTCCTTCTTAAGCTGATGTTCTCAACCATTTTTGCCTCATCGACCACTTTCATATGGAAAGATTTTCCATCACCCACCTGTATAGAAAATATTCAAAAGCATACCAAAATTGTTTTGTAAAAAATTGTTATTGGTTCTTAAAATGACGTTATGCCAAAGGGAGGTAACAAAAATGCCAAAGGGGGGTAACAAATAACGTCGAGTTTTGATGCTGCTGTTACTACTGTATTAAAGAACAAATGAAAAATAACCTTGACCATATAAACTATATAGAATTTTTTTTTTGATCAAAGTTACTTTTATTGTTAGCGTTGCAGGTGTTGACAAAAAAAAAAAAAAAATTAAACGATTTTCGTTCATAATTATAATTTTGTTTTAACCAGTTCACCCCAATCAGGACAGGAATGCCACCAGTACGGAGGGGGTTACAGAGAGTGAAAATGAAAGAAAAGACTGGGAACTGAAGAAAAGGAAAAAGATGAATTGTCGTTGCATTTAAATTTTTGAAGATTGTAGTTTTCAGGGAAGCAAGTAAAAGGACACAAGTTCTACTGTCGTGAAGGGCGAGAAAAGAAACTGTTACATTTCAAAAGTAAAAAGGTGGAACCTAGATACTTATCTCGTGGCACGCTGAAATTCATGTAATCGGGGCGCCAGGGAAAAATACGTGAGAGTGGTTGCCATGAAAATATTTGTAGAAAAGACAGAGGGAAGCCACATCACGTCTGTGGGAAAATGACAGAAGTCGAGATGCCAAGTCAGAATCGATTACATTTAGATAGAATACTAACAACTAATAAACATTCAGCGAAAATTTATTGTTGGTCTTGGTGTTCATTTGTCTGGATTATATCCGAAAAAATGTTATTTCATCTGAAGAACTACTTGAATGTTAACGCTTCTCAAAACTATAGAAAATACCAAAATATTCGTTATTTGCGGTGGTATTTATATCTTATATCGGAATGTGACCAAGTTCTTGCCATTTAACCGGCTGTTTTGTTTCGTTCTTTTTTTTTTTATCCTGCTTCTTTGCATATCTCCTCTCAGTATTTTTTCGAGTAGCATATGTCGAACTATCTCTTTAATACTCAAAATCCTATATCGCACACGAATATTTCCAATAATCCAACATTCTGTTCAGTTGCTCATCGCCCACCCAACAGTTGAAATCGCCCACAGATGGGCGATATCGCCCAAGTTGGGAAATCCTGTTCTAAAGGCTTCTTATTTTCTTCCACATTCCAGTAACCTCTTGCCTCATTATCGCCTTGCTTGGGGTGAATTGGTTTAAAAAAAAACTGATTTAGCTGCACTTTCAATAACAAGTACATTTTATAGTGCAATGGTGCTAGCCTAATAACCAAAATGAACTGCATTGGAAGCTTATAGGGCTACAACTGCTTTACTATTTCCTCTTTTATGTTCAATAGCTCTACATAACTTTTGTTCTTTTTAACAACCCCCGTTGTCTTTCTTTCACCATCCATTCACGCAAATTCGTTGTTTCCTCTATTTCTATTGTCTTCGATATCGCCTCTGAGTGTTAAATTCTCTAGGCGTTCTTTCCTCATGTGTTCTAGAAATTTTAATTGTCTTTTTCTAATTGTTAATTATAATTTTCTTTCTAGTTCCTATTTTTATTAAAACTTTCTCGTTGCTTAAATGTTCGTTCTATGGTATTCTCGCCTTCCTTTTGTAGAGCCACACCGCAGTCGCTTCAAGTCTCTTCTTCATTTGTGAGGCGATTGTCCAGCATTCACTACTATATCGGTGATTAGATATTGAACATCTTTTTTGTTTCTAATGATATTTTCCTGTTTCTTAATATTTTGCTTAACTTCTGGAAGCCATATTTCGCGATTCCTATGAGCCTTTGAATTTCTATGTGACATTTTCCTTCGTCTGTTACTTCTTTTATATGCCGTCCACCTCCTACCTACATAACATTTCTTTTTCACTTTCTATCTCCCTGTATCTTGACTTTGAGTGTTGTTCATGATGATAGTCGTCTTCGAGTATAGAATCCAGAGGTTAGCAGTGAATATTTCGAAGACAGTAGGAAAGCGTAGTTCAGGTTAGCAGTGGATATTTTGGTAAAAGTAGCAGAGCATAGTTCACCCTGTTTCTCTTCGTCTGACAAGCTGGAATTGGACATTCGGGTAGAGTGAACAAAAATGGCCGCCTTTATACACGACGGATTGAATGTTCTACGTCTTCTGATTGGTTAACCTTCTATTGGTGGACTATAAAGTGAGTCAAGTCATTTGGGCTAACTCACTAGTAAATATACACCAAAAAACTGCAACATTGAGGGCATTTTGGAATCAGACCGACTCCGTGAGTAAATTAAACACATTCCGGGTCTGATCCGGACATGCAATCCTGAAATTTTGGATTCCCGAGTTTTCATTACTACGATTGTTTTTGGATCCCGCCATCTTGGCTTCTACTGATAAAAATGATTAAATGGACTCAGCTCTCTAACTTTCAATAGCTCATGTTCAAATGAAAAGTACTGTTCCTAAATTACAATGTTTCAAAATAAAATTGTCCGTATTTTCAACTTTACACCAAGAGATTGTAACTCAACATATACCATTTTGAAATCAGGCCGGCTCCGCGACCAAATTAAACACATTCCAGACCGGATCTGGACCACCAAACCTGAAATTTGCGATTCCCAACCTTTCATTTCTGCGATTATTTTCGGCCATTTTTTTACTTGATGTTTTGCGACGTATTTTTTGGAAATAAATTTCGGAATAATTGAAATTAATTGCAAAAACCAGCGAAATGAGCGTGAACACACACACACACACACACACACACACACACACACACACACACACACACACACATACTCGCGCGCGTGACCTTTTCATGATAATGTTATAGGTTTGATCATCTACTTCAGAAATTCTGCATGTATGTACACACACAAAAAAAAAAACAAATCGAAATTCTTTTTAAAATATTCGGGGTTGTCAGATTGTAATGAGCTTTCGAATATATGATTAGTAAATATAGTTTTACTTAATAACAACATTTTCTAAGGGTTATCACATTGAAACTGAATTTTAAAAGATTTAAATCTTTATAAATTATTTAATTTAAAATTGTAAAAAATGGGAAAAATCTTGTAAAAATTCATTTTTCATCGAAATTTTTTCTTTAGGCAATAAGGTTAGAAATGGCATCATGGCATTTTCCACTGACAAAAAAAAAATCAAAAACAAAACAAAACAAAAACATATTTTACAGAGATAAAGCTCTTCGTAAGGTGTGTGCTGTACTTGTGAGAACAATTTTTTGTATTTCTTTAAGATATGGATTTCCAGGAGTCCCTTCAATTAATCTACTGGAATTTTTTTAAAAACAAATCTGAGGGCTCCAATTAGAACAGGAATTGTTGATGTTCCTATGTGCCACCTTTTTGAGATTTCTATTTCAAGGTACTTGTATTTTGACAGCTTTTTGAATATCTTCATAGATACATTGCAGTCTGCAGGGACTGACATATCAATAAGGAGGTACTTTTTTTGTTTTCGGTATCTAAATAACAATGTCTGGTCGGTTAGCTTGGATTATTCTGTCTGTGTGTATTATATAGTCCCATAAAATTGTAACAGGTTCTGTCTCCATAACCGGGTCTAGGTATTGTTCATACCAATTTCTTGCAGTTTCCTTCCTGTAGAAGTTGCAGATTTTCCAATTCAGATATTGGCCAACTCTGTCATGCCGGGTCTTATAGTGGGTGTCAATACCGCGCAACCTGATACAAGATGATCAATTGTTTCTGGGTATTTATCACAGAACCTACATTTTGGGCTAACACAATGTTTTAGTATGTGTGCTGGATAATTTCTAGTTAACAAGCACTGGTCTTTGAAGCAAGGATAAAACCTTCAGTTTCAGCTTTTAACCCTGCACTACGTAGCCACTGATGGGTACGGGTTTTGTCTACGACAGCTTGTTTGGTACGGGCAGAGTATTGGCCATGAAGAGGTTTATCTTGCCATTGTTTCTGTATTTGGTCGGTTGCATTTGTCTTTGCTTTCTTTTATGCAGCTTCAGTCGGTGTATTGTGCTTTACTTGTATTTCTGCATTCATTTGAAACTCCATTTTGAACTTATTGGCTCCTTTTATCCCTGAATAAAGACACTTACTACTTTCATGTTCTTTGACACATATAATCATCCAGTCTTCTGTATTTTCCAGGTATCTTTGAAGGCCAATTGTTGTAGTTTTGTAGGACAGTTCTAGTTGAACTAATCCTCTGCCTCCTTCGGATCTTGGCACATACAGACGATCAACATCAGCTTTGGGATGATGCATGCGGTATCAAGTGAGAAGCTTTCTCGTTTTGGTTTCCATTTGCTTAATGTCAAATTAAGGATGTTAAAGCTGTATTGCACCACATGGAAAGCCAAGGTATTTATAGCTGATATTCTGTCTTTTGAATTCATATCCGTATTTAGTACCAGACGCACACGCCTGTTGTACTCCTTTCTTACCTTCTTCATTTGGGTATATTGTATACCATCTCATTCGCTAATTCCTAGGTACTTATAGGCTTCATCTTGTTTCAGTTCCCTAATCTTTGTGACACAATCTAAATCAATTTTGGGTGCTTCTATAATTCTCCCTTTCTTGAATGTTACTTTTGCACATCCGAAGTCCATGTCTATATCGTCACTGAAACATTCTACAATATTGTGGAGGCCCTTCAACTCATTGTCGTCTTTGGCAAAGAGTTTAAGATCATCTATGTAGAGTAGGTGATTGAATATTTTTTTATCTAGTTTGTAACCATAGTTATTGTTGTTTAGTTCATGCGTAAGGGGAATTAAGGACAAACAAAACAGAAAGGATGACAGAGAGTCTCCTTGAAAGAATCCCCGTCGGATATTCAGACGGTTGGAGATAGCAGTGCCTCTCGTGTGATTTAGGTATAGTGTGATGTTCCACATTCCCATGCTGTGCTTAAGGAAATTTACTACCATAGGGGAAACTTTGTACATTTCCAAAGTTTTAAGGACCCAAGAGTGTCGCACACTATCAAAGGCTTTGCGATAATCAATCCACGCTGCGCTAAGATTTCTACAGCGTCTCAAGCAATTTTCCAGGATCATTTTGTTTATCAGTAGTTGATCTTTGCAGCCATATGAACCTCTCCTGCATCCCTTCTGTTCCAGTGGAAAAATGTTGTTTGCTTCGAAAAAAAGAGTAAGTACAGTTCGTCAGGACAGACGTGATCAACTTATACGTGGTGGAAAGACATGTTATTGGCTTATAATTTTTCGGATCATCTGTTTCACTCGTTTTTGGCATGAGATATGTAATACCTTCAGTGATCCATTCCGGGATGTCACTGAGATTATTTACAAACGTTGATAGAATTTTTGCAAGGGTTTTATGGATTGATGAGAGATGATAGAGCCCAAAATTGGACACCTTGTCGTTTCTTAGGGATTTCCATTTTTGGGATTTCGTGAGAGATTGCCTAACATTATTTGTGGTTATATATTTCCCACTCTTGCATAGGTGTATCCAGCATTCGTTCTTCTTCACGTTGGATCCATTCTGCATTTGGGATATATTCCTTTGGGCCGCTCCAAATATTCTCCCAAAATCTCTGCACATTGTAAATAGATGATGGCTTTTCGATATGTATAGGTGCTTTTCCAATTTCCCTGTAAAATTTCTTAAGGTACGTTTGGAATATTTTATTTTGGCGATAGAAACTACATCATTTTTCGTATCGTCTTGTTCTGTGTGCCTTTAACTGAATTTTCTGTTTCAGCATTTCCTTGATTGATGGAATTTCAATTAGGGATTTAATTTTATATTTCCACTTGATCTTGCTCTTGTGTATGGAGACAATTGGGTTTCTAGTGAGCTCATCTGATATAGAAAGCTCACACCTGATTTCCTTTATTTCTCGCATCAGTTTTTTCTTCCAAGCTGGCTCTCTATATCTGCTATTTTTTCATTGTCTTGACCCCAAGCTTCCCTGTAACTTCTAAATCTGTTGCGTATATGACGTTGTTAACTTCTGTGATATTTTCCGGTGGTTTATCTATTAACAGTGTTTCCAGAGCAGCATTGTATATTTGCACAATATGATTATTGGACTTCGTCATATGAATTTTTTGGAGCTGATCTCTGTCTGACAATCGTGTGAGGGTTACTCTGCTGAGTACTTGAATGACGTCGTTTTTCGCTTCGGTAATGTCAGCTCTGTGGTTTTCAAGGAAATATAACTTAATGTAGTTGGAGTCATCTTCAGTGACATCGTCTGGATAACAGGTTATGTCACAGATAGATTCTTCGATTTTATTTCCCGGGAGGCTATTTCGTATTTCATTTGTTTTAGTTTTTACCTCATCCTCTATCATATTACTTATTTCTACTTTCATCTCTTTACAGTTTAATTGATGGGTTATAGTATTCTGTCTTATATGTAATTTTATCTTATCTATTTCTACATTTGAGAGTTTTTTGTTTCGTACAATGTTCCTTCGGACATTGGTAAGCATGGGTTGAGGTTAGGTCATATCACTTCCTACCATCGTTCTCGATATTTGGTATATCTGATTCGTGGTGTTCTTTGCTGGCTCTTCGAATGCAGTGAAGAATGATGTCATAACTTGATACTTTTCACGAGACCATTTCGTTCGTTTTCTTTTTATTAGTTGATTTGGTATTGAGACACTTGGTCCATTGTTGGTAATAAGTCCGGTTTGGTGACCTAGGGTCTCTTCGTTTTTGGAAGAGTTTATTCCAGTGATCAATTTTTCGGCCCCAGACTGGCTCATCTATGGGGTACGCGGTCCTTGTTGACCCGGGCGACAACCGATCCGGTATGAAATTTTATTCGTATTCATTGAGATTCGTAGAATTTTGCGTTTTAACCTTGACCGCCAAGGCGTAATTATGTTAAAGTTACCAGATCTATGACGACACTCAAAGAAGACCTGAGAGCACGTCCAACCAATGAGACCGGTATGGATGGGGGAATATATTTATATATCTATGGTTAAATAGTTTATAATTGAGTATTGTATTCAGTGGGGTATCATATGCGTATAGACATGGCACTGACTATACTAAGTTTTAACTTAGTATAAGTCAGAGTGACCGCTACCAGGTGGAATATCATACTTTAATATTGAGGGTTATTCCACTAGAAAAAAACAGAAGGTAGACGAAGGAAAAAAAATTGACTTTATTTAACTTTAGTTCTTTAATTTTCAAAGAGACTTAGAATGAAATCAAAGAAAAGAATAAATTTAAAAATGGTATAAAATTTACGATTATGTTAAGAGGATCGCACAAGTGTCTTTCCAATGTTCAACCTTCCAAAGCCAATGAGTGATACTTATCAAGTTTTATAGGGTAGACCATCCACCCTTCTACATTTTGGTGGAAAGGAATTCATTAGACAAAGGGGTAGAAACAAGGAAAAAAATATATTTCAGGTCACTTCTTAACCTGCTAGCCACTAAAAGATAAAATTTAAATTTTCACTCAAAGAGAAGTGAAAAAAGCAGAACATTGTAAGGTTAGTACACCTGTAGCGATATGAAGATAAGGGCAGTCAATATGGTACCTACCCATGCGAATACACACACACATGTACATTATATATATATATATATATATATATATATATATATATATATATATATATATATATATATATATATATGTTACACGCACTTACAGGCATACATTCCATTGGAGATGTGGGATAGAAAAGAGAAATTAAAATATAGGTAATAGAAAAAGGAAAAATAGCACAATTAGTCAACAAAAAAAAAAAAAAAAAAAATGAGGGAAAGGAAAGAAAAATTATTATTATTATTATTATTATTATTATTATTATTATTATGCTGTATCAAGTTTTGCTTTTTCATAGACCTTTACAACAAATCTTATTGGATTTATGCATCTCAAGGCTCTCTATGATTCAAATATATTACGAATATCGTTATTGCTATATATTAGCGTTTCAATAGTCTTGTTTTTTCAGACCTTTACACCAACGCTTATTTTATGGAATGATCTAGATATTATCGAGATCATTACTATATTATTAACTAGCTTAAAATCCGAACTCTGGAAGGCTAATTTAGCCTCCGACCCAAAACTAAATGGACCTCTGGTCTAGATTAGAAAACAACTATAATACTTTTGAGTAAATAACTTTGAATTCCTCAATTCACTACATGGAAGGCCAATACCTTAGTTTAACTCTGATTCAGGCTATACGTCGAATTTCGGCCCAAATACCGTTTTTGACCTAAAGTCAGATTTGGGCCAAAAGTACGATTTGTTCCAAAAGTCAGATTTAGGCCGAAATTCCAATTCAGGCCGAAAAATAAGTTTTTCAAATAACAAACTCTGTAGAATTTCAAGGCCTCACGTCACGAAACCTTTCACTTTAAGGCTGATTCCTTGGCATTTTCAAGAAATAAATTTGATTTCCTCAATTCTTAAAGTTTTGGAGTTATTTTAAACTGAATTTAAAACAAATATTTTGAATTCGCAAAGTGTAAAGTCAATATTTAAACTTTTGAAATCACTAATGTTTTTTAGTTATTTTAAAATTTGAATTTTTAACTGTTCCTTGCTCCTCCGAACACATTTTCCTATGCTCGATATTCAAGCAACAGGTGAAGTGCAGATTTTCAATTCTGGGATCATCCTGATTCCAAAAAGATATACAGGGTGCGATGTATTGTCGTCTAAATTACGCAAAAATGAAAATGATATTGTTATCTCATTATAACAGATATATTTACCATAATTAAACAAAAATATCTTGAAATACTTCAACCACGAATCTGGAATCTCCTGCATCTCTTAAGTTGGTAAATGCTTCCATCATCCTATCCTTCAGTTCATCTTTGGTGTTACGAAGAGTTTTGTTGGCCTCTCGCTCAACTGCGTCCACACATAATAATCAAAGGGTTGCAGTTTGGGGAGTTAGGTGGCAAGATGTAAGGGATAATGCGGCCATAGAAATTGTCTGACAAGTATGGCTGGTTTCTCCTGCTTGTGTGGTATGGTGCAGAGTCCTGTTGCCAGACAAAGAGTCTTCCAGCAGCCACCCTCTTGACCCAGGGCAGCACTGCCTCATCAAGACACTTGATGTAGGTCTCCAAATTTACTCATTGTACCCTGTATGTCTATGTAGAGCAAGTATGGCCCGAGTTAGAGGTGTTTGCACGGGAGTTACAAAGATAGACATAAAGTATAATAAACAGGTTTCCCTCTTTCTTTTACCCGTCTGCACGATTCAGTCAGTGTTTTCTTGACCTCAACCAGCAGGACGAATGTGTGTTAGCAGCAGGCTTAAAGAATCACATGAAACCAGATAAACTCTATAATCATAAACAATTCTTTCGTCTTCCATGCATACAGGAAAGTCTGATCTCTGGGTATTAATCATGCACCAAGCACCGCACATCATTCATTGCGTCCAGTTGTTGTTGAAGGTCAGGAAGAAAATGGCTGTTCAGAATAGTATCACCAGCTCGAAAGCATATTCACCACAATCCATGGATAAAGCTCAGAGGCGGCGGAGGTTAAATAGGCCGCTGTCACGATATCGCATATATTCCATTCTCGAGGCGAAAGGGCATTTCGACGAAGTGTAATCGCTGGTATCGCTAGGTCAATTACGATCCTCACTAAGTGTACCATACTTTCGGGAGTGTGGTACACTTAAGCTACGCTTAGAAAATCATATCATTTGGGCACTTCGACTTGTAATGTTTAGCAAGCTGGTCTTGCCAGATCAATTACGACTTAATAGTGAGCTCAATTCTCACTGGGTGTCATATACTTTCGGCCTTGTGCCACCTATAAGCTACGCTTAGAAAATCATTTACGCACTTCGACCTGGTGTAATGATTAGCAAGCGTTTCTCCATAGATGATTACGACTGAACAGTGAGTTTGTTTCTCACTGGGTGGCCCATACTTCGGCCTTGTATCACATTTAATCTACGCTTAGAAAATCATTTCTGCATTTCGATATTGTGTAATGGTTAGCAAGTTTGTCTCACTAGATCAATTACGATTGAATAGTGAGTTCGATCCTCACTGGATGCCCTATACTTGTGGCCTTGTGACACATATAAGCTGTGCTTAGAAAATCACTGTTCTCAGGGTGAGACCGTTTACAGTCAACGAGCCTCAAAGCTATATTTGTCGATATACAGTTACATCGGGTTGGCTACATCATCCACATGCCTGAAAACCAACGTGAATTGGAGTCAGACGTGAGACCTGTCGATAGTAAGTACACATACTGAACACATCAGGTCATGATGAATACCTGCCAATTAGAAAAATTGGCTTGTGACTTGGTCAGTTGATGGGATGCCTTTTTCAAACCACAAAAGCAAGGTTGATTCAGTAGGCAAACACCATCGAAGATATCACAAACAGAATCTTAACACTTCTGTCATCCAAGATCATTTCGGATGTCGTACTTGTGGATAGGCGTGTCGCTTTCACATTGGGTTAATCAGCCACATGAACACCCAACCATGGGAAGAACGGTCTATAATATGGATGACAAGACAGTGAGGTCTGCGGAAGGGAAGCTAGCCTTTTGAGTTATTTACATGCCTTCGGCGGCTCTATCCAATGATGGCCTTGTATCGAGAAGTGACAGTGACCATGCATCACAGACGCATAATATCTCTCCTACCTTAAACGTATCTGTCTATGTATTTTATACGCTGAATTTTAAAACAAAATCTACTTGAAAAACTAATGATCTTGGATGTATTCACGCCACAGAAATAAAACAACAAAGAAAAGCTGTTACGATGCAAAGACAGATGTTAAATTGATTTTTTGAGCGGGGTATTAAAAAAAATGTTTATCTTTCTGCTTCCATGAAAATAGAGTGAAAATATGTCATTTTTTCGTCGAAGGGTAGTTTTTGGTATTATCAAACCAATAAATAAATCCTTGTTTGCATTTTATACATGGATGTAATGATTTTTATGCGTCAGTGATTTTAGATATTGTTTCACTTATACCCAAATTTTACATCAATATGAAATAATTTCAGTTTCTAAAAATAAATCTTGCAATTACCTTGACACATGGCGCTGTCAGAAAGAAAAAAAAACATAGAAAGTTGATCAGTAGGTCTGTAGCTTACACACAAAGGCGTTAGTTGAATTCTAATATGAAAATTTCATGGTATAATGTTTGCGTTATGTAAGTATTCTTTTGTATTGAATAAAGAAAGGATATTACTTAAAGATGACAATAAATAATATTTTGAAAAATAAGTGTTGCGTAATATTAAGGCTCTTTTATCACTACGCTGCGGGTTTTTTTTTTAAAGCAATTCGCTCCAAGTAAGGCAGGAGAGCCAATAGCACGCAAAGGGTTATAAAAAGTGAGAGTAAGAGTAAAGAGGAGTATTTTGGAAAAGGATAAAGAGAAGTAGAGGGATCAAAGTCAAGGCACCAGATGATGTCAATTGACATTACATTTAAATATTTAAAGATTATAGCTATCAGGGAATCAAGTAATAGGAAAGGAGTTCCGCTGACGAGAGGTGCGAGATAAGGAGCTGTTGGAGTAGATGAGATGGCTATGTTTAGCCGTCCCGATAGTGGAAGGCTGGGTCCGATATGCCAACCTAGTAGCGCGCTTAAATTCATGCAATTTGGGAACCAGTGAAAGTAGCTCGTCGGAGCAGTTGCCATGAAAGTACTTGTAGACTTACAGGATTCCCTCTCTCTCTCTCTCTCTCTCTATCTATCTATCTATCTATCTATCTATCTATCTATCTATCTATATATATATATTGGGGTGCGATGGGTAAATTGTCACTATTTTATATTTTTAATATCGCGCATGCGCATTGTTTGTTTTTGATTGTGTCAACTGAACAGTATAGTAGGATAAATTGTGCACCGTCTGTAAGAAAAAAGATCATTATGACGCGATTCGTTCCGCCAGAAATTTGGAAACGGTATGCTTTACTGCTTGCTATTCGCGCCAGGAGCTTCAATATGAACATTTCAGAGTATTTGGGTGTCAATCAGTGCAGAGGATTGGAAAAGAGTTCGATGATACATTCATTTAACATTATGGTGTTTGGAGTGATCACTAGTAATGGCGACGTTATGCTTGACGTGGGTCAAGAGAGTGGCTGCTGGAAGACCCTATGTCTGGCAAAAGGACTTTGCACCATGTCACACAAGGAGAAACCTCCATTCGTGGTTGTCAGACAATTTCACCACTGGTATCTGGCCACCTAACACCCCAGACTATAATCCCCTTGTGTGTGTCTTAGTTGAAGGCAAAGATTATGGCAGCACCCACCAGCTTAAACAAGGACACTGTCCAGAAGAGTTGCAAGAGATTTCGATGTTGTCTGGAGGTCGTGGTTGAAGTTAATGGCGTTTTTATTGAATAGATTTACTCTTTAGTATTTCAAGATATATTTGTGTAATTTTGATAAATATATCTGTTAAAATGAGATGCCAGTGTTATTTTCATTTTTGCGAAATTTATACGTCAATTTATCTATCGCACTTTGTATGTGTGTGTGCATCCAACTTATATATATATATATATATATATATATATATATGTACATATAAGTGAACATAGAAGTATTTTATATTTACGCACGCTCTATCTCTGATATTGAGCATTTTATCCCATAAATATAGCACATCTAAAGGCTATATTTCTTCATATTTCTTCATATATATATATATATATATGTAAGCAAATTTATGAAGTATGAAGACAGTATGAAGAAAAATATACGGAAAAAAACAAACAAAAATCCTAATATACAATTATGCTGTTTTAATGTTAATATAATGTCAACGTCGGACGTTTCGGTCTAATAGACGATCTTCAGGACATATTCATAAAACATAATTAACATTAGACTATATTCAATTCAACATGAAAAAGACAATGGACACAAGAGCAAGACTAATCCAAACAGATAACTGAATTTTTTTTTATAAGATCAGCGTTCTGTATGATCACGTCGTAATTATTAATAATTGCATATTAGGATTTTTGTTAGTTTTTCCGTATATTTTTCTTCATATATATATATATATATATATATATATATATATATATATATATATAGGACATAATACAAAGAAAGACTTAAATTTCTGTCAAAATATAATTGTGCACATATAGATCAACATATAACAACTAAGCAATATTTCTATTGCAATAATTCTATTTCAGACCCCTAAAATGTCAAATAAACAAAACTTCTCATTTTCGACATCTTTTGCTTTTTGCATATAATCGAGGAGTTAACACCGCCAAAGCAGCTCGTGAGTTTTGTGACGTGGATGGAGATGGCGCAACGCCTCAAAGTACGGCCCGATTTTGTTTTTCACGCTTCAAAAACGGAAATTTTAAGCTGGAGGATGAGGAGCGCCTCGGTCGACCAGTTGAATTTGATGATGAGCGATTAAACCAGTTTCTTCTCGAAAATCCACGTCATATTAACAGAGAATTGGTGGAACAGATGAATTGCAATCCTAAAACTTTGATAAATCACCTTCATTCAATGGGGAAGGTTCAGAAACTTGGATGCTACACACGTTGAATGACCACAACAAGATTCAGCGCGCAGCAATGGCAGCGGGTTTGCTGGCTCGGCATCACTCAACTTACGATCATAAAAAAAGCGTTTCCTTTACCGCATTGTCACTGGCGATGAAAAATGGTGTCTTTACGTCAATATGAAGCAGCCCCAATAAGCATCCGTACCGCGAGCAAAACAAGACCTTCATCCTCGAAAGACCTTGTTGTGTGTATGGTGGGATTGGGAAGGCATAATTCATTATGAATTACTTCAGTGAAACTAAACGGTTAACGCCAAGCTCTACGCTCAACAACTGCACCGTCTCTGTGAAGCAATTCAGCAAAAAAAAAAAAAAAAGACCGAATCGGCGACAGAGTGTTCTTCTTCAACACGACACCGGCGGTCCTCACATCGCCAATATGACCAAAAACCGTTATTCAAGAATTTGGATGGGAAGTGTTGCCTCATCCTTCGTACTCGCAAGACTTGGCACCATCAGATTTTCATCTTTTTCGATCTCTTTTCAATGCCTTACATGGTGTAATGTTCAATATTGATGTTGAAGAGGGTTTGGTTAGACAAAATTTTCAGCTCAAAATCAGGAGATTTTTATCGTCAAGGAATAGAAAAACTTTGTGACCAATGGGAAAAAGTTATCAACAGCAACGGAAATTATATTATTGACTAATTTTATGTAATTTAATATTGTAAGGCCATGACAATAAAACATTCTGAGAAACGCTCATGACTTCTACCCCAACCCAATATATTCAATTGCTGATACCCCACCCCCCTGCAAACCTGACGAGTAGGTAGAGTAATTCCGCAAGGTCCGTCTACGAAACTCTGGGGTAAGGATGCTAAAGACAACATCAATCACCTAAGAGACAAATCTTTTACTTTTATTAATTCTGTCTGTCTTTCTCTCTTTCTACACACACACACACACACACACACACACACACACACACACACACACACATATATATATATATATATGGGACATATGAAAAGAAAGAATGAAATTCTGTAAAAATTTATTGCATTTTGCGAACATATAACTACAGAGCAATATGGATCGTATTTACGATTCCAATGTAATAAATTAAGACCATGGGGTACTAGTATTCAAGCCTTTTTATTATATATATATATATATATAATTAATTATCCCCTGATATATATATATATATATATATATATATATATATATATATATATGTAAATAATTACTTCAAACGTTATTATAGTAGGTACTATTATTTATTAAATTGTGCGTATTATGTCTATCGACATTTGGGAAATCTTAGTAATGAGAATGTGCTTCTAGGCAGGGACTGAACCTGCGCCCCCCTTACTAGGGGAAATCACCGTTATGTGCTTTTCTTAGAAGGGAAAATAGAGCCTTGTTTGGTGTAACGTTTTTCGTGGCTGAGCGGTAAAGCACGCTGTATCAAACGGTTTTTTTTAATCATTTCACCCCAAGCAATGCAATAAAACCACTAAAATGCAAGAGGTTACTGAGTGTTAGAGAATATGATATATATATATATATATATATATATATATATATATATATATATATATATATTAATAAAACAAAAACAGTAAAAGAACAAGAATTAAGAAGACAGAAGACAACGATTGACATTGCATTTAAATTTTAGAAGTTCAAAGTTGACAGAGAAGCAAGAAGCCGGAAGATAGTAAGAAGTGCGACAAAAGAAACTTACGGTTACATTTAGCCATTTCAACTGTAATATGATGAGACTTTACCGCCAGTCTGGTACTACGTTTAAATTCATAAAGTCTAGATACCATAGAAGGAAAACTCATCATGAAAGTATTTATAGAAAAGGCACTCGGGAGCTATGATACAATGATGGGGAAGTGACTGAAGCCGAGATGCCCGATATATAACGTTGCAGACTCCTCTTTGTATTTTATCAAGAATCTCTAAATATATAGCAGGATCACCAGACCCGATATGGCAACAATATATTAAGCAAGGACGAATAGGATACTTTTTCAACTTTACTCCTAGAAATCGTAGCCCAACATGTCATACCATTTTAGAATCAGATCGACTCTGTGAGCAAATTAAAAACATTCCGGGCCGGATCCAGAACCACAATCCTGAAAGTTTTCATTACTGCGATTCTTTTCGTATTCCGCCATATTGGCTTCTACTGATAAAAACAATTAAAGGGACACAACTCTCTAAATTTTAATAGCTCATGTTCAAATGTAAAAAATACTGTTCTCTAATTGTAGTGTTTCAAAATAAATTTGCTCACGGAGTGGGCTTGATTCTAAAATGGTATGATATGTTGAGCTATGCCCTCTAGGAGTAAAGTTGAAAAGGCGTAACACAGTAACGCATTGACATTCGCATTAATTATATAGATGATGAAATAGGAAACTTATGATTGCTTTCGGCTTTAAATCAGAATGAATGACAAAACTGCGTGTAAGGAAAACGCATTGTGATTTTTAAGGATAAGGGCAATAAAAAATTTAAATAAATTTAATTAATATTTTATTAAAAATATATATATATATATTAGAACCGTTCTGTTGGTCGGATTTGATAATGCAATTTAATTTATTGCTCCGTTTATCATAAAAAATCCTAAAACATTTTCCGCATACACAGTTTTGTCTTTCATTCTGCCTTGAAGAAGCAGAGATCAACAGACATCGGTGAAACGCGTCGTCTATATGTATTGTCACATCACCTTGGTTTTGGATACTATTATACATCCTATAAACACACACACAAAAAAAACATATATAAATACAAATATATATGTTTATATATATATATATATATATATATATATATATATATATATATATATATATATATATATATATATATATATATATATATATATATATATATATATATATATATATAATTATACAAATATATATATTAAGACATATGTCATTAAATAATTAAGACAAGTTTTGTCTACTTATTTTCAATATGAACCTCTCATATTCACAGACAAGCTTCTTAGTATTCTTGTTAAAGAAAGAAAGAAAGTTGCCATATTACTTTCAACATTAGTAAAATGTCACCTTCAGTGTCTTGATTTATCCTCATCTTCTTTTATCTAAAACAAAATTGTTGTTTATCTGTAAGTTAATTGTTTTTTGTATTAAAACAAGTAGGCAAAACTTGTCTAAATTATTTAATGTCTTAATGAAAATATGCCACCAAAATATACGCAATACATACATACGTACATTCATATATATATATATATATATATATATATATATATATATATATATATATATATTCTACTAAAATATTTCATGTGGGCTCTCAGTTTGTTATACAGCTGTCTCGATAGATTTTAACAGTTAAAAGTTATTTCAGTGGATACTCATAACTGAGTAAAATCTGTTGGATTAATAAATAAAAACAATCCATTACTTCTTTAAAAATTGTTTTGTTTACGTTTGGATATGAAATTGTGCAAATGGGAAAATTCGAGCATCTTGTTTGATCGGCAAATGCTGAGTCGGTATAAGCTCGTCGGATCTATCAGCGGTTTCTCCTGCCACGTGGGAGGTAGGTTTGAACTTCGCCGGATGGATAATAATTTTCTTTTATAAGATTTCTCGAATATTCAGGTCGGTAGACGAAAATAAGTACACCGATTATTAAATAAACGTAGCTTCTACTCAATATGGATAAAATTAAAAATAACGATTTAGTGATAATAACTAATACACACACACACACACACACACACACACACACACACACACACATATATATATATATATATATATATATATATAATGTATGAAGGTTCAAAATTGTATTTTGGTTTTAACTTATATAATATAAGCTAAAATCTGAAAGCGGAATTTATTTCATCGCCTGTAAGAATTGTCACAAAGTACACAGGAGAAATCTGAAGGAATCTAAATAAAAGATTATATGAACACAAAAGGTGACATTTTACAAAATAGTACGTCAGATGTGTTGGTTGGCCACCGTAACGAAACTGGCCACAATCTTGATATAAAAGACGTTACTCTGATCAAAGGAGAAAATAATGTCTAGAGAATGCCTTAATTACAAGATCATCCACAGTAAATTTGCGCTATGGCTCTAAACATCTCATAATTCCTGGCAGATCTTCTAATATCACAGTGTGGAATATCTACTTACAAATGTGATGGAAAAAAAAGACACTAACTGAATTCAGCTAGATAAAAAAATAATTCTAAAATTCCCAGTATCCCTCGTTTGTACGCATGTGTAATCCTAGTACTTGAAAACAAGTAAACGTTTTCCAATTTGTCATACAATTTTCCCAATGCTGTTCTTGATATATAAAATATATATCGTTATCTCATATATATATATATATATATATATATATATATATATATATATGAAAATTGGCGACCCACATATAATAATCCATGGGATTACAATCAAGGGAGTTAGGGGCTAGACGGTGAAGTCGTAAAAATTATCTGACAATCACTTCTGACTCTTTCTGGAGGTGTGGCAGGGAGCTGAATCTTGCCGCCACACATATGGTCTTTCAGCAGCCACCCACTCCAACCAGAGCAATTCGAATTGAGTCTGAGACCCTGTTCAAAGATATGAGGTAACTTGACATCACCCACACTGGATATACAACCAAAAACCATCCCAGTTTGCGGAGACTTGGTCTTTATGACACAAGGAACGCCGTATGGATTGTAGGCAAGCCATCTGTTGTTCTGGATGTTGCACAGCTGGTCCTAACAAAAATTATTTTCATCAGAAAAGGACATACTGTTACTTGTTTAACAGGATGCTTCTCCTTGTTTAGGAGTTTCTTTGCTTTTGTCAGACACTTTTCTCAGACATTTTCTGTAAAAAGTTGACGACTCTTGTCTGACTTGTAGGAGAGGTCTTCATTCAAGGCCAGCTTCATGGTGGAAATTAAAACATCCATTTCCTGCCCGCATTCATTTTCCTGGTTCTGCCATAACTTTCTCCTTCAGTTATGGGATGAATTCTGGTATATGGAGGCAATCAGAACGTTTGCTGTCTTGTCTGCAAGCCACTGTCTCGTAGTCTCAATTCTTCATTTCACGTCTTATTGTTTTCAGGTGTCATGTTTACGGCATTTTGATGCCTGGCACGAATCATCATGATGCAGGTTACCCTTTTCCAATATTCAGATGGTCTCTACTCATTCATGTCAGTTAACTCTGACACCTCTATAACTGTAGTGATTAGGTTTCACAATGCCGTTCACTTTTTACAGATATTCCAAATCAATTTGCAAAAAATAAAAAAAATAAAAAAATAAACGCTGCCAAATTTAGCCAGAACTATTTTAAAGTCATCTGTAATGACGTTTTATTTTGAGTGTCGATTGTAAAGAAATCAGATCTGAATAACCATTAGGAATGATTTTGATTCTGACAGGTGTTCCGCTCTAGCGTAAATGGTTAAGTGTTAGAAAGCTCTCACTGCTGCAATGAATTAGATCCTCAATGGCGGTGTGACATAAAATACGCTGACTGCATTCACTCTAGAAAGTTATTAACATGACCATTGTCTACCTTTTGGTTCAATTGCAAACTAGGACCTATTTATTAATGAATTAAATATTTTTTTACCTCTCAGATATTAAATATCGTGTTTCCTTGAATAAACGCCCTTCCTCGACTAAGCGTGCCCCCATTAAGAAGCAATTTTTAAAATAAGCCCGCCCTCGAATAAGCGGCATCCCTTAATAGGGATAATATATATTTTTAGTTTAAAATGAACGCCCACTTCCAAAGGTGTAAACCATTTGCTTTTGTCGACTTACAGGGGCGAGACAAATAAAAATAAATTCATGGTTTTATTTTAGTCTATTTAAAGAACAAGAGTAAAATGTCATTATATTCACTGCTATTAAAATAGAAAAGTTTTATTTCAGTTTTCTCCATTTTTTTTTATATCAAATAGCATTTTTATTAAGTTCTTCTTTTGCGTTTTGTTACGGTTCTCTAACAAGCAGGCACAGCCAAGCAGCTTCCCGATACTTTTTTTTCAGTTGGATAAACATGCAAAGCATTTTTATCGTCATTGTTTAGGAAGTAATATAATACTCAGATAGTTCTATCGGAACCAACTAAAGAAAAAAAAAATTCTTCATCAGATTTGAATATAGCGATTACAAACTTTTCGCCTTCCTACGCTTCAGCTGTTTCGTCATGCGTTCCAAACTACTTTTCATTCATAACTGCTAACTTTTAGAGACATGGTGTCCTCAAGTATTTGTTGGTTGGTAGATTTATTTGATTTAGCGACATATCAATATGGATTAATTAATGCCAAAATCTAAATATATTAATACATTATACATTCAACTACAGATAAAATCGTTGCTAATCTTATTATAAACATGTATCGTTCGTAATTTTTTTATGTATTGCTGGTATTTTTACTATAAAAATATATTTTTATACTTTCCTAGTGTTGTGATTTTTATTTATTTTTTTCGGTGGTGGCGGTGGGGTCACTATATGTCCATAACAGATGCTACCACTATATGTCTTAACAGATTCTACCACTATATGCCTTAACAGATGCTACCACTATATGTCCATAACAGATGCTACCACTATATGCCCATAACAGATGCTACCACTATATGCCTTAACAGATGCTACCACTATATGTCCATGACAGATGCTACCACTATATGCCCATAACAGATGCTACCACTATATGCCTTAATAGATGCTACCACTATATGCCCATAACAGATGCTACCACTATGTGCCCATAAAAGATGCTACCACTATATGCCTTAACAGATGCTACCACTATATGCCTTAACAGATGCTACCACGCCGAGTCAGAGTTGAACGAGGAACAACAGCAATTAGGAGGTGGTTCCATACTTCCCAAAAGCTCTAATCTCCTGATTAGAAGCTTTTCTAATGGATGTAGTTTATCGTCATACCCAGGATAATCGAGCATTTGTATTAAGTGTTTACGGATCATCGTGGACTGGAGTTACAGGATCACAAAAAATGTACAAAAAAAGAAACCATATCATTTGAGTCTTATTAAGAGCATCAACAACTAAAATGGCTAGCACACATAACTCAAAGAAAGAATAATAAGATAATCAGTTGTTGATGTTTGTATCTAACATGAAACAAAAATCAAGGAAGGAAGCACACATCACTACTGGAAAGAGCAATAACAGCTACTGGAGCCGAGAAAACGTTTTATGTTGTAAATTGTTTTAAGTGCCAAATTCTATACATTTCAACCGACAGCAGCAATGACTACTCGGTCAATGAAAGCTGAACGTTTACTTATAAGGAAATAACTAATATTACAATTACTATTAGTAATACAGTTTGAAGGTTCATAATTATTAGCAAAAATGCTCTGTCGCTATTGCTTAAAAATATATTGTCTTGAGTTTATGATTTGATAAACAGAATCATTGAAAGCTATAAAAGATATCTGCCCCAATAATTTCATATGTAAGTGATTTTCAAGAAGACACATCTCTACCAAAAATAACTTTATTCACTACCAAAAGGATGAGAATTCAAAGTAACGAGATCATTAATGAATCCAAAAAAAATTTTGGGGTTCGATTCCAAAACTATCTTTTCTCTCACTTCCAGCCTGTGGAACTCCCTTCCGTTTACTTGCTCCCCTGATAACTTAACAGTTAAGAACCGTACTTGATACACGCTTGGGTGATCATGTATCTTTCGATACATGACCGACGTGGCAGACGATTTTTTCTGCAATAGGTTGCAATTTCTTTCTGGGTTAGAGTAGGTTGCAACCCAATCTGTCCCGCTGTTTAACTCATAGCTGGGATAGAAGAGATGGATTCATGCCTTTTTCAAGGATATTTGTGCGTAAGTGAATATAACGAACACGAATGGGATTCGAACTCGGAGAACCGAGTTCGAATTCTGATCCGATATCCATGGCGACAGAACGCGCATCCCTGATAACTTTCAACTTTCAATCGCCATCTTTTATCTTCTTGAATCCCGTTCATCTTTGGACCTTTCCTCAATCCATTCTTGTCTTTTCCTCAATCCTACCTATAGTCAGTCTTTTCTCTCACTTTCACTCGCTGTAGATCCTTGCGCATTTCCGCCTTGCTCGGGGTGAAGTGATTTAAAAAAAATGACGTAACGTTTCTTTTGCCCGTTTGTGAATGACAAAGTGGAAATAATTCTATGTAACGACTATCATCCTCTTGAAGAACTTCATTCGACTAAAGCATTATTTTTGTTGATTGAATTATATATGTCTAGATGTATGCTCTCGATTTTATATTTTGTAAAGAATAAGTTCGAATCCCAGTCGAGTTCGTTGCATTTACTTACGCACATAGACCCTTGGGAAAGTTCTCCTCCAATTATGGATTAAATAGTAAAACTTGTATCTGGAAAAATCATTCTTATCCCTCCCCCACCAAAAAAAATTGTTAATACAATAATAAGCTTGCAAAGAAAGAATTGTTCTCATAATCTAAAAGATGTTTTGGTTTTAATTAGTAAGTCGCTAAAAACAATAAATGTCCCAATTCCCTTCACATGTGAGTGAGATTTCTATAAGTGCCTCTTATAAAGGCTCAATTTTTTTTTTCTAAATAAGCCTTTCACCCCGGGAACTTTTTCAGGGAAATACAGCAATTCGACATTAAAATGATGACTTAACCATTTATTCCTGTTTTGATATTAACTCTAATCAGTTCGATAAGGTCAAAAAGGAGTAAAAAGAGACTCAAGAAAAATTGCTTGCTGTAGTTTGGCGGCAAGGTCTCATCATTTTATGTTTGAAATGGTTAGATGTAACCGCAAGTTCTATGCGAACAGTTCATTCTATCGCACTTCTCGCTTGTGGGACCATCTTCTGATTTCTTGCTTTCCAGCCAACTTTGACCTTCAAAAATCTAAATGCAATATCAATCGTTAACGTCTATCTTCTTAATTTTTGTTCTTTTACTGTCTTCTCTCCTTATTTGTAGTTTTTCTCATATCCTCTAACACTCAGTCACCCACTTGCGACCTAGTGGCTTTATTGCCTTGCTTGGTGAAGTGATTAATAAGATTTTGGTAGGATTCACTCATACTCTTTTTGTCTACAACGCAATGTTTAACGATTTCTTCTTAGAAAGCAATTCGCTAGCATAAAAGACAAAAAAAGGTTTAATCATCAGCTGCAAGAAGACAGAGATTATAGTCATTATCAATAGAAAAAGTCATTATCAATCGGAAAAGTCATTATCAATTGGAAAAGTCATCATCTATAGAAAACGTCCAAGACACGAGTTACGGATTGGAGATATAAGCATCAAGCAGGCACAGAATTTTAAATATCTGGAAACGTTTTAACAGAGGATGGAAAATGCGACGCCGAGATCTAAACACGCACTGGTTTAGCTAGAGAAGCCTTCCAACAGCTAAGCAAGGTGCTGAGGAACGAAAAAAAAGTTCGTTAGAAATAAAGAAAAGAGTGTTGGATTGCTATGTGTTATCCATCTACTTATATGGTAATGAATGCTGGATTATCTCCCCACGGATGAGGAGAAAACTGGAGGTAGGAGAAATGTTGTTCTACAGAAGAATGGTGAAAATTCCATGACCGGTGCGAGGAATCAAAAATGAAGTCTTAAAAAAAATGTCAAGAGAAATAAAACTTCTACTCAGAATCAGAAAAAGAAACTGAAATTCCTTGGATACATAATGAGGAAAGAGTGTTTGGAAAACTTAACCATCATGGGGCATATTGAAGGCAGGAGTGATAGGGGAAGGTTGCGAACCATTTACGAGCTTTTGTGAAGGGATGGTGAAACGAGTGGCAAGGGCCTTAGCAAAGGGAGAAAAACTTCTATGAGCCACATACGATAAGAAGTTGTGGAGAGCCATGATCGTCTATGCCTTATGGGGACGCGGCACATAGAAGAAGATATGGTTCTACAGACGAATGAGTAAATTATGAACGGAACATGTGAGCAATAAGGAAGTTAAGGAAAATGGGAAGGAAAAGGACTTTTGCGCATAGGATCAGAAAAATGCCGGTTTAATTCCAAGGAAAAATAATGAGGAGAGAGGGCTTGGAGTATTTGACATTCACTGGACATATTGAAGATCGGACGAATTGAGAGAAACAACGAGTAATATACATAGAGAAATTATATAAATGGATGAAAAAGCATAGACTAGTAGGGGATATTCATTGGTTAGAATTACGAAGAATAGGAAGTTGTGAAGAGCCATGATCGTGAAACAACACATAAAAGAAGTAGAAAGCTAGATAGTTTCACATTAGAAGTTATTTATTCTCTACTTTATATTAGGCTGTTCGAAAAGTAATGTCGTTTTACCAGGACTTATAAAAACAATTCTAACTTAAATTTATTTAAATGCTGTAATGTTCAGAAAATATTTACGTATTTCACCGCTACGACTTTAGAGTCAATCAATTGAGAACTAAAGTTGACTGGTAGGAAATTGCGTCTAGTATTAGTTTATCATCTCATTTATCTGACAATTTATAGTGCATTTCAGAGATTAATTAGGAAATCTAGCTAAGAGCGAATTTGTGTTCCTCATGATCTTTAGCTTGAGAACGGAACACGATGTTTTACCATCTGGAGCAGTGTTTTACCAGGGAATGTTAAATTTTCATTTTTGCATCGCATTGTTATAAGTGATGAAAAATGGGTTTGGCATGTCAACAGAAAGGAAAAATGCAGTGGTTATCGCAAAATGAAAATGAAGTACCGAAACCAACTCCAAGACAGAAGCCCTTGCTTTGTACCTGGTGAAATATATGAAAGGTTCTGTCTATTACGAATTTCTGGGAATTTCAGTGGAAAGGATTATTGACAGCAACTTGGTCGAGCAAATGAAGCATTATATCGTAAGTGCCCTGATTTGGCAAACAGAAAAAGTGTTATTCTCTGTCATGACAATTCAAGGTAACACTGCAAAAGAAGACCAAGAAAGAACAAGGTCATTAGATGGAGATCCACTTCTCGTTCCCATCTTTCTTACTCATCAGATTTAGTCACCAACAAACTTTCATTTGTTTCGATCACAAGAACATTTTGAAAGTGGCAGAACGTTCAGAAACAAAGAAAGAAGGTCGGAGCGTACCACGGTCGAAACATCGTGAATATGGCAATAATGATGAGGACAGTAGACCGAACCGTAGTAAATAGCGTAAATAAAAAAAAGAAAAAAATATTGAAAACAGTATTTCGAGCATTTTCCGGAACAGCTCTCCCACCCCCGCAGATTTAAACATGGAATCGAAAATTTACTTTCTCGTTATGCTGCAAGCTTTGAAAATGAAAACGATTACATTTTTGATAAATACTATTTAAACGCATTTAACTTTAATTTGTTTTTATAGCGTTTCTGTTAAAATTTCATTACTGTTGAGGGGTCCACCCCTTTTTATACAAATGAACTCACCCAATATATATACATATACTACTGCAAGAGCGAGACGAGGGTAAGACGAGAGCAAGACCAAGGAGTCGAATCGAGTCCAGAGTGACAGAGTAAAAGGTTGTAAGTAACCGGAAGAGTGAGGGGTGAGGTAACAGCGTTGTAGGAGTCACAGTCATCGAGCACGTAGACTCAGTAAGAAGTCATACAGCGATACTTCAATACCAAAGACAATATATATGTTGCTACTAACCCGTATTCCTGGAACTACTAACCTGCTTTACCAGTTTGTATTATTACGTTAATACATTATTTTCATATATTCATTGCTGGCGTTTGTTATTTATTGGTACCGGATTTCAACCCGGAATCCACAACAATTACTTTCCGAACACCCTAATATTTAAATACATTACATTCCTTTCTATACCCTTTCTGGTAAAATATCATTTCTTTCTGAACACAGTAACATTTAAGTAAATTTAAAATATCAATTTTTGTATACTGTTTGGCAAGACGTCATTACTTTTCGAACATCGTAATATTTAAGTAAATTTAAATTACATTTATTTATATACAACCTAATATTTGAATAAATTTAACGTATCTATTTTTATATCTTTTCTGGTTATTATTCAGTCACCCTAATATTTAAGTAAATATATATTAATATATAACACACTAATATTTAAGTAAATCCAAATTGCTTTTGTTTTTCCTTCATTTCCGTTAAAACGTTATTATTTACCGAACACCCTAATATTTAAGTAAATTTAACATATTTATTTTTATATCCTTTCTGATATTTAATTTTGACAGTCGGAAAAAAGTTCTCCAAGAAATAACATTTAGAAAAGTAAAAGATTGACCAAAATGAACAGTGAAAAGACATATTTTCACTGTTTAAGCAATTTAACACTCATTACAATGATATTTATTTGAATGTTGACAAGAAAGTTGAAAATATTTAGACATTCAGTAACATCCGTTTTAGTTGCATTATTTTTCTTGTATCCTTCCTCTAACAAAATCCGGTTTTGTTAGCTCTTGTATAGAAAGTTGAGACAAGGAATCACAAGATTTTCCAATATGTCTTTGTTTCAAAGATGCCTTTATTCAAAAAGGTTTCCGCAGATTAACAATTAAAAATGACCTCAAGGAAATGAATCCTTTTCGTCGTAAAGAAGACCATCCTTCATGAGACTTTAAAGACAGATGCTACGAAGTCTCAAACAAAGAGCTGTACCAAATAACAAATAAAAATCCACTTCACTAAAAAACTTCCAAGAAGAACAATAACAACCGCGAAAATTGATGGCAAATACAATTAGAAAGGAAAGTAATGATATAATCATGAGACTTTCCACTCTACCTTAAACAAAAAAGGTTTGGTAGGTAACCTCATCAGTACTAGAAAGAGCGATAAAAATCACTTCACGTAACTTTATATGTTTAAATTAATTTCACGTAACTTTATATGTTTAAATTCGTTACACGTAACATCATATATTTAAATTCGTTTCCCGTAACTTTATATGTTTAAATTCGTTACACGTAACATCATATATTTAAATTCGTTTCCCGTAACTTTATATGTTTAAATTCGTTACACGTAACATCATATATTTAAATTCGTTTCCCGTAACTTTATATATTTAAAGTCGTTACACTTAACATCATATATTTAAATTCGTTTCACGTAACTTTATATGTTTAAATGGGCTTCCCATATCTTTATATGTTTTAAAATTGTTTCGGTAAATTTCCACATTTTAAATTCGCTTCACATGGTTCTTATATCAAAATGAAAATAATAGATTTAAATTTGCATTTCATAACTTTATATCTTTTAGATTCGTTTCACGTAACTTCATATGTTTAAATTAGTTTCACGTAACTTTCTACTTGCTGGTACTTTCAGTTTTCTACATTAAGCAACACCGATTTTACCACTGTGACGATTTATCCAACAATCAACTAACAGAAAATACACCTTCATAAATTTTCACAAAATCCCAAAAGACCAAGTATAAAATTTATTTGTTTATTTTTACTTTAAATACTGGTGTTTGGTGAATTTCACCAAGCCCTTCCGTTTACGATTAACAAATATAGTTTCCACCCAACTAGTACAAATCAATACAGAATTTTAAAATATGTAAATCCCTATTAATTAATCCAATTAAATTTTAAAAAGATGAAAACAGTTCCTCCGTATTCATAAAAAAGTCCATAATCATACAATTCATAAAAAAGTCCATAATTCATACAACAATCAAAAGCTTTCCGAATTAAATAATGTTTTAGCTTTATCGTAATTCTTTTTTTATTTTTTCCTTTCCACCGTATACAATTCTGGCTTCGAAGAGTGACGAAAGAAAAAAAATAATGCTTTAAAAATGCCTAAAATGTTTTTTTTATATACGGAAATTAATTAATCTCTGTTTTAATTCGGATTAACTCCAGCTAGACCATCATCTTTTAAATAAATCGAACTGAGATCAAAGACGGCATTTATGATTTAAAATACTTATAGTTATTCATCGTAGTCCATAGTACTGGCTTAGATTATGTGACTCTCTTCTTTCTATCACCAGGCTAAGTGTGCCGCTAATAACTCCCTCTTTATTGAAAACTGTTTCTCCCTTCTCTCTCACTGCTTTTTTTTACTACTGGGATTTCTCGTCTGTGCCGTTCATATCGCATAGGCCATTATCATATTCATTGGAGTGTAATTAGTCTTGGGAAATCCCTTAGTTTTTGTCGCTTAGTCTAGTGGGTAACCTCCTCCCCACTCATTTATCTGCATTCATATACTGTCTGCGCCCATGCTTCAGGGGTCACTCTCTTTTATTGGGGTCGGTCTCTCAAATCTCCGGACGCGTCCTCACCTTCTCTACGGCCGGGGCTTTCTTTCTCTTCACTCTGGCTGCCCCATTCCTGATTCCTAACCCAAATCTCCCCACTTCACGTCCTGTTACACACCCTCTCTATTCGAATGTCGTCGTAACCGCAGCGCTGGTTCAAGTCGTGACGGGTACTACATTAAAGGAGAAAAATATCTTCACGACGAAAAATAAAAAGAGATTCGTGGGATTAATCTGCATTTGGTTTATATAGGTCTTGGTACAACAAAAAAATAACCCCTCTCGCATCACTGTCTATAGTGACACCGAGCCTTGTCTAAACTTCTGGAATGCTGGACTCAAAGTCTGGGGATCAGAAATTCTAATGGCAGCTGACGTGAATTCCAGAGTCACCCGATGCGGCTTCTCAGCCCAAAGTCTATGATTTCCCCAAAGCCATCTGCTTATATGCACTTCGGCCCCAAACTGGCGTGGAGCCTATGGGTTCATGGGATTTGCTGATTCTTTAATTTTCACATTAATCCTAATAAGGGCTTTCTTTATTCCCCATCTCCGATTTCTTAACTTTCCAAATTTGGAAAATTATCCACCTTCCTTGGCAGTAGTCACAAGGATTGCATTTCTCTTAACTCCAACCTATTTCACTTCACATCTCGCACCGCTACTACGCACAGGCGGGGCTAAACACTGCTCCTTCCTCCTTTCTTCTCGGTATTCTAACTCTGTCCACTTCTCAGGGTGCATAAATGTCTTTATGACAAATATAATTTTTTAAAATGCGTAGGAGAAAGGGCGTGATTTATTCTTCTCATTAACTACAATTCTCTGACTCCTTTCGCATAAACCAGAACACCAACTTAGCACATGATTAATCTTCAAAACCTCAACCCAAGGATAAAAGGGTTCGTTCCTTTTTTCTGTTTTCGTCAACGGAAATATAATTCTCATCCGCTTCTCTTTCCGTTAATATGTGTTTTCCTAATTTTCCAGAAAAAAGATAAACTTATTTCCCAATTTGTTTTCATCGATAAAATATATATTTGTTTGCCTAAATTCTCAACAAAGAGTATCTTTGTTTTCAATCTCTGGGTCGGTCGCCGTCTCTGAGAAAATACTGGCCAGATCACCTGACAGATCGATTTTCAGAATGTTAAATCGCATCGGGTTCATTCTCTGTTTTCATTTCTCAATGCGTTTTCACTGACAAAAATAAAATTCTCATCTGCTTTTTTGTTCGCTTGTAACACATATTTTCCTAAATTCTGAAGAAAGAGATGAAATTGTTCCCCAAATCTGTTTTCGTCCGCATAGCAAACTCTTGATAGATAAGAAAAATAAGTCTTAGGAGAGAAAAATCCAGATGGTCCCATTCTCACCAAGGAAAATATTTTCACTCTCTCTCTCTCTATCTTCCAGCCTATATTTCATTTTGGGCTTACCCCTTTTTTTTCTTGCTTAGAATTAATATTTAACCACCTCACAGTCTCAGTGTCACATAGCTATGAACTATTAAGTGCGTTAACAAAATACATAAGTACTATCTAATTACATCCTTAGCAAATTGAAAAATAAAACTTCTGTAAGTTTGCAATTTTTGCTTATTTGTAAGGTTGTATGTATAACACTAATACCTTAAATGCGTTAGAAATACATAACTACTATCTAATCACATCATTAGCAAATTGAAAAATAAATCACCTGAAATATTTTGATTTGAACAAACTGAGCTGAAATCCGTTAGGCTTTCTGATCAAGAAATTAAACAATAAAATTAAGTGGAGAAGCACTATTTACATTATTCGGACTATTGTCCTCATCCTTGTTGCCATATTTATCACAACGTTTCGGCCGTTGTACACTCTTCAGGTGGTTGGGATGTCGAACTGAACCCTTTATTTTGCTCACTGGGGTAGACTGTTCTAGTTCCACGTGCCATGTCTAATAGATGTCAGTTATCAGTTATCTCCTGCTTAATTCCCCTTTCCAAGTTCTCCACCGCCTTAATCAAGTATTACACTGACACTCTTTGGGTCCTGTCACTGGATCTAACTGCCTTTATCTACTGTGCCATATGACCTTGAGGACAGACTACCCTAGCGAGCGAAATAAAAGGTTCAGATCGACATTCCAACCACCTGAAGAAGGCCGGAGTGTACAACGGCCGAAATGTTGTGATAAATATGGCAACAAAGATGAGGACAATAGTCCGAATAATGTAAATAGTGTACATCATACCTCATCTCAGAAATATAGACAGATGGAAAAGTGGAAAAGATTTGAGAAAAGTGTATGGGTATACCAATTTCGAATTCCAGTTGGGTTCGTTACATTTATTTGCGTGGCAATACCCTTAGGAATGGTGAGAATCCATCTCTTCCCCATCCAGCTATGGATTTAATAGCAAGACAGACTGGGTCTTATAGTTTTTGGTTGGCAATTAGTCTACCGCGAAAAGAAATGTCAACCTACCGCGAGAAATTTTTCTTCTGAGTTAGTCATCAATTGAAAGTTATATGATCGCTCAACTATGTTATCGGGTATTGGACTTAACTGACTCTGTGTATGTGTGTGTATGTATGTGTGCGTGCGTATATGTCTGTTTGTGGTGTGATAAGGAGAGAGGAGAAATGGTCAAATAGGGTGTGAAAGAGTTAAGGTAGAATGTAAGATAGTTATAAATGAACCAAAAGATAACTAGATGAAAGGACTTTTTTTTTAATCAATTCCCCCAAGCAAGGCGATAACGTCACTAAGACGGAAGGCGGGGTCTACTTGGAGTGAAAGACTTTAGAAAGAATCGAGGACCCAATCTTAAATAGGAAACAAAGGATAAACCTCTGCCCCTGTTCAAAAGATTGGGAAGGAGTGTGAATCCGTCGATAGGCGTTATCTATATACTCTTATTGAAGGAAAAAAAATAGTAAGTAAAATTTCAGAGTTGTAAAATTGAAGTAGACTTTAGAAAGAACCAGAAACCCAATTCTAAACAGGAAACCTCTGCTCCTATTCAAAAAATCCCCTTCAAAAGACCGGGGAAGAGTATGAACCAGATGATAGGCTAACATATTTACTCCTATTGAGGAATAAAATAAAATAAATTAAAAAATAATTTGGTAAATAAAACTTCAGGTGTTTAAGCACAGACATCAGAAGTATAGAGTTGAAGTAGACTTTAGAATGAACCGGAAACCTAAACAGGAAACATGGGATAAATAAACCTCTACTGCTGTTAAAATGACCGGGAAGGAGGGTGAACCTGACGATCAGTGAACATATCTACTCCCACGTGGGGGTTCTGAAAAGACCTCTGCTTGATCCACTTCCCAAAATCTGACTAAATTAGACATTTTTTTTTGAGGTGAAGGATTATTATTGAAGCGTGACTAAAATCACAATCCGTCCGAATATAGAAGCTTTTTTTAAAAACTAAACAATCTCAACAGACTGATATATTTCTCCAGCCCGAAAGGTGACAGATAGTATCAGAATCAAAAAGAAAGCCTTTTCTATTATTAATCTGATTTAACGTTCATTGAACTGTGACACTAAATAAAAGACAACACGAATATTTTAATGTTTTACTTTTGTTTTGATCCGATAATGAAATTACTCGGACACTCATACATTTGTTCCCACAGTAGGGTAGATTTAACTTTCTAATACCAATTCATATGTATACGTATATTTGTGTATGTATGTGTGTTGTTGTCTTTGTCATTCGTTCGTTCAGCTGTCCGTTATATTCGACGATGACACTAATCCCAGGATGGAGGAGAGGGTCATTGGTGCTGGTGCAACTTTATCCGTTGTGGTGGCCGATACGTGACCCACAAACTAGACCACAACTAATGCAAGGAAGCCCCCATTTAGCGCAATGTCTGTTGCTCGCTGATGCTTTAGGACGCGCCTTTTCGTCGTCAGTTGTTAAAGTGTAGTGTGTGTTTGACTTGTCACCGTGATATTTGTGGCTTTCCAGGCTGGCCTCTTGAGAGCAAGTGGTTCAAGATAGATAGGGTTAAAAAAATCCATTAATTAAGGAGCTTTATGACTAGTTTTTAATGCGACAGGTTTTTTTGTTTTTTTTACATTCCGTTGAAAATCCTACAGTTGGGCTGTGCGTGTGCAGTAATTGATACTGCTTCTGGATGAGAAATTCCAGCTGGGTTCTTCGCATTGACTTACGCGAAAATACCCTTGGGAAATGTATGAATCCTCCTCTAAGCTATGGGTTAAATAGTACGACTTTTCCTCGGAAAAATCATTGTTATCCTAAAAAATTGTTAATGTAACATTCACTCGGAAAAAAAATTAATTTTTACAATTCAAAATATATGTCAGCTTTAAATAAGCCACAAAGGTTTGATGAGTCGTAAAAACAAAACAATCAATCAATAAACACTCTCAGCTGTCTGTAGAGAACTTGGTGAGGCAAACAGTGGTAACAGTATGCCCTATTTAGTGTAGGTGTTTGGGTGCTGATATGTGTGTATGTGAAAAATGTTAAATGAAAGGTGTCTTGAATGGCCACTCTTCTAGATCTTTTTTGCATAAATGCAGGTCATCAGCAGGGATTTATCCTTGAGCCTACGTTTTTCCGAATTTTCATTAACAATGGTCATGATGTAATCAGTTCTCAGTTGGGTATTTATGCTGATGACAGAACGATTTACTTTTGTCTTAATAGTAAGCTTGATCGGTTCAATAGGGTGAAATTGGTGGCTGATCTCAAAAATGACCTACAGTCCGTTGTTAACTGGTGCAAGGAATGGCTTGTGAACTTTAATTCTTCCAAAACAAAACTGCTCTCTTTTAATCAGCCGAGATAATCTTTCTTGACTTCCATCAGCATAGCTAATGCTAAACTGCTAAGAAAGTTGGTTCACTGTGTCATGCTAGAGAGTTTTTCTCGCCAGAATCTATCTTATTTATAAGTCTACTATTCGCCCATACATTGAATATTACTGTCATTTAGAGATTCCTGATAAAAAATACAGAAGAAAAATCTGTAATGTTATTGTTCCTGATCTGGTATCTCAGCTTCAGTCACTTCCCGACAACCGTAATGAAGCTTCCTTGTATTTTTTTTTTAATAAATATTTTCATGATAATTGTTCCGATGAGCTATCCCCTTTGGTACATAGACTCTATGAATTTAAGCGCAGTACTAGGTTGGCGGCAAGGTCTCTTCATTTTAAAATTGAAATGGCTAGATGTAAGAGTAAGTTCTGTGCTAACGTTTTCGCACTTCTTGCAATTTGGAACACTTTTTCGGATTCTTGCTTTCAGGTTAAGTTTGATCTTCAAAAATTGAAATGCAATATCAATCGTTATCTTCTGTTTTCGTTATTCACGTTCTTTTATTGTTCTCTCTCCTTAATAATGTTTTCTTTTTCTCATATTCTTTTATACTCAGTAACCCCATTGCATCTTAGTGGCTTTATTGCCTTGCTTGAAGGTGAAATTATTCAAATGATGCCAGTGATGCAAATGATGTGCATGTAATTGTATTTATATACGTATTTGCAAAATCTAAGAGGGGACCTATTGAAAAGATATGCAGATAAATTTCAACGATTCCTTTGTCTATCATACTTGAAGAAAACCAGGAATTGCCGATGGTAGTCTCTAGCAGTCAGAGAAAGATGATACGCTCTTCCGTCAACGTCTGTGGATCGGCATGAGGCTTTTGAGGCCAAAGTCAGGTGCGCAAAAACGGTTGCAGGAAGCGCATGGAACACCGATTATTGGGGTAGCAGCGTACGCCTTCCCGTGCCTCTTACTTATGCACAGCAACAAACCTCTATAAATCAAACAAAATGATTTCCACATTTCCCAAAATATTAATTAAGGAAGCATAAAAATGCCACATACTCAAAGCGAATTTAAGTAAAAGCCTGTAATCTATACAGCTTGTATATCTGACAGAAGCAAGTATGTTAGTCCATAATTAATACTAACCTTCAGTTAATGAGAACATTTAAAATTTTACTTAACACTTCTTTTTTTATATACCGTGTCACCTCTGGACGTAGGCGATCATGGCTCTCCATAATTTTCAGTCCCTTGAAGCTTTTAAAAAATATGTGCTTTCTTTAAACCCTGTTCCGCCATACATTTTCTCAAGCTAGGTTATGTACTTTTCTCCTCTGTCCCTCTTGCCCTCCATCCGTCCCGTGGGTAACAGATTTCTCAAGCCCTCCTTCCTCATTATGTGCCCAGAAATTTCAACTGGATCTTCCTGATGTTAAATATAATAAATTTTATTTTTTGTTTCCATTTACTCTAAAATCTCGTCGTTGCTCACATGTTCGGTCCATGGCATCCTCAGCATCTTTCTGTAGAACTACATTTCTGTTGCTTCAAGTCTCTTCTGCATATTGGATGACGGACGGGGGGATGGCGGAACAAGGTTTAGAAATAACCAAAAGACAGAATTTATTTAGAGCTGCAAGAGGAAGGAAATTGTGGAGAGCTTTGATCGCCTACGTCCTGAGGGGTCATGGCGCACAGAGAGATAGATAAATAGATAGATAGATAGATAGATAGAGAGAGAGAGAGAGAGAGAGAGAGAGAGAGAGAGAGAGAGAGAGAGAGAGAGAGAGAGAGAGAGAGAGAGAGATAGATAGATAGATATATAGATAGAGAGAGAGAGAGAGAGAGACTGTAACAGCCAAATTAGAGTCCGTAAGATTTCTTACAATTTCTAAGATGCGAAGAAGACCTGAAGTAATCTTACTTATTATAAAACCCAGGTTGTGTGTGTGTGTCTGTGTGTGTGTGTGTGTGTGTACGTTTATATAGTGGATCGGATTTTCTACATTTTTCAACCGATTTCAACAAAACTTCACGGGACTACGTAAAATTACCTTGTGGTGGTTCTGACAGCGCCAAAATGTTGAAAAACACAATTGTTTTTGCACAAAATCAATTTGAAAACACGATAAAACACGATTCTGTCACCAGAATGAAAAGGGGACAACTCATCTCGAGTTATACTTATTATAAAACCCAGGTTGTTTGTGTGTGTCTGTGTTCGTTTATATATGGGATCGGATTTCCTACATTTTTCAACCGATTTCAACAAAACTTCACTTTTTTTGGCAGGTAGTGTTTCTTATTGTCTTGCACACTTTTTTCTTCATTTTTACATTCAGAATTCTTTAAAAATTCCATTTACAAGACAATTGTTTATAATAAAATTCTATTTAATCGGTAGACTCATAACGATTGAAAACAATGTTTTTGTTTGAGTTTGGGTTTGACCAATTCGTAAAAAAAAAAAAAAAAACAAAAAAAAAAAACTAATTAAGACATGCGTGTCCGTCAACCTTAAACAATAATCTTTGTCAATTTTATTTTTCAGTCTTTATGATGGTCGATACTTGATCTATCTCTTACTGTTACATCCCCGGGTAACGCCGGTCTCTACTGCTAGTTAATATATAAAAATTCTCACATAAATTAAATACCGACTCGTATAACTCGGATAAAAATCGAAAGTACATTTGTGCCTCATCATCTCATTCTAAAGTGCAAATTTATTATCAATCCTAGGGATCTAAAAAAATAAAACATCTTGTTTATACAACTTATTCAAACTGATTGTTAAAAACGTTTGTGATGTCCTCTTCACTATATTTGCTTTCTGCTTCACCGGTATTATCTTTGAAAAGTTTTTAAAAAAGTATTAAGTTTATCATCGAATGGATTATAGTAATTCCTCAAAGAATAATAAAAAGAGGACTCTATTTTTTAAACAATACAATGGAACAGAATCAGTCAATACGCGTCATCTGAATGCAACAAAGTAAAAACTTGAACCAATTATAGTATTTACTGTTACTTGCTTAAGCTCTGGGAAAAAGTTGAAAATTAATAAACGGGTACGGTCTTTATAAACTTGGGTGGGGACCCCCCCCCCAAAAAAAGGAAATAAAATGAACATCCCCACTTCTATCAAGTATGTAAAGGAACAGTTTCAAAAGATTCAGTATAACCACATAAAATATCCGAAATTACAACGGAAGGCGATAATGCCACTTAGACGTAAAGAGTTACTGGGAGTGAATGAGAATGAGAAGACTTTAGTGAGGAGAAAAGACGATAAAAGCACGGGTTTAAAAAAGACTGAAGGTGGCGATTGACGTTGCATTTAAGTTTTTGAAGATTGTAGGTGGCAAGACAGCAAGAAACCGGAAGAGAGTTCCACAAGCGAGAAGTTCAAGAAAATAAATCATTAGACTATGATTTACGGTTACATCTAGATATTTCAAGATAAGTCCTAGTTGCTACGGTAGTAGAGATACCAAGAATGAGAGATCATTAGATTAAACTTGGTACCATGAAAACATTTATAGAAAGGGTAGAGTGAAGACACGTCACGATGGCGGCAAATTGACTGAAGTCGAGATGCCAGGCTAGGACCGGTAACATTGCAGACCCATTTTTGAATTTTGTCAATAATCATTTTAATCTCTACCTTAATCGCCGTTGTCGTTCTCTTATCGTATTCTTCCCCTTTCCGTCGACGCTGGATGACTGTTTTCTGAAACACACACACACACACACACACACACACACACACACACACACACACACACACACACACACACACGCAGAGATCTCGATCAAAACACGCATAAACATTCTTTAAAACAGATATTTATAAAGCCGAACAGATGTATATGTACAATTTTATCACTGACACCTCAGGCCTCTCAGGCGCCTGTCTGTTGCTCTGTCTGTTATTACGATGCACGCGAACTCTTATTAGACAATTAAAACTTTTACAACATGAACAAGAGAAGAATACGCATCTGAAAACCCGGGGTCAAGTTTTAAAAGAATACAAAAATATATATATATTCTGGAGACGGTGAAGGAGGATGAAGAAAAGCATTCGGCGGCGTGGGTCGGGGGTGGAATGAGGAGTAATGTAATGAGGATGCGTAGAGATAGGGGTGGAGGATATCGAGTGATGTCCAGTGCCATTGTTGTCTGTATTTCCTGGCTTCATATTCTTTAGACGTAGACACACACATACGTGAAGCCAAATAAATCAGCATATATATATATATATATATATATATATATATATATATGTGTGTGTGTGTGTGTGTGTGTGTGTGTGTGTGTATGTATGTGTATGTATCTGTGTGGGTGTTTGTGTGTGCATATATATATATATATATATATATATATATATATATATATATATATATATATATATAAAATGATGATGAAAATATAGTTTTAAGGTGTGCTTTTTTACAGATAAAAGTGCACAAAATCAGTGATAGAACGTATGAAAATATAGAAATTCACGCTGAGGTCAACGTAAAATGGCGGCAATCTTCAGACCTGAATATTGCCTTCAAGAATGAAAGACACTGTCTCCGCTCGGTGTTTGACATCGGTATATATATATATATATATATATATATATATATATATAATCTGGACATATTAAGTCTATTTATTTTTATTTTAACCTTCCCAAATTCAAGGATCAGTTTTTTAATTTTGTTATTAAACTGATCAAGGAAGAAACTGTAGTTTTTTTTTCATTTCTTTCGTTTTCCTAAGTCCTTTCAACCTCATCTAAGATCCCCTTCAGGTGTTAATTGCTAAGAGAAAAAAATGAATGTAATTGATAGTTTTGAATTTTTTGTAAATGCACCTGAAACGCGCTCTCTTCTAATTATGAACACGTATAAACACGTTCAGTTATAATTAATTTAAAACCAAACTCTTAAGAATAATATACATGTAAAGGAAGTAACTTGATTTATATACTTTTATTATTAATGTTTGAAAATATTCAACCTGCAATTAAAAAAATTCCAATTCGAGTATTCCAAAATATTACTTTTATAGGCATTTTAATCTTTGTTGCTATACTCATAATTAATATTATTTAGTGTTGGTTGTATTTTTTTATATAGATGGTTTCAAGAATTTAAAGTTTTTGTCTTTTACTTTCATGGTTGAGTATACTTGTATTGTCAATTAATAATTCTCTAAAACGTGAATGTGGACAGGTATATTCATTTAAAGTTTGGGCAAGAAAACTTGAATCCGGCATATGTAATGCAAGCATCCTTGATAATATTATGAAACCAACATATATAGATTTGCTTTTTTGTCTGAGATACAATCTCCAAAAATTTAAATTGATATACAATGTTGTTCATTTGCAAAACATTAGTTGACGGAGAAGAGTTATTGCGAATGAGTAAGTTGGTTGTATTAAATTTTAGTATAGTATATAATTAATTTAATTTTTTTTTTTACTTGGATTAGTGGGGGATATACTTGTACTGATGAGTTTTTTTAGGATTTTTTCATCTTGTTTGTAGAGAGTGTATTTGATTGCTGTATAGTAGGTTGATATGTTTAAGGTTATTTGAAAAAGTATTATGTTCTTTTTGATTTATGTTAATATTTCTAATAGCTTGTCTAATTTGCTCATCAACGATGTACTTAGGAAAGACATTATTAATGAGAGTTTTTTTTAATGTTATTAATTCAGTGTAGAAAATATTTTTCGCGGAAGACAACTTTTGAACAGTTTTTTAAATTTTGTATAATAACTGTTTTGTAATAGGACATTCACTTTTATAGTTGTGAGTGCGCTTTAGTTATTTTTTTATATGGAGAGGTAGTAAATATATTATTATTATTATTGGTGTCTATCAATATATCAAGAAAAGAAATTTTATTGTTATTGTTAAGTTCATATGTGAATTTAAGAATGGATTTTTTAAAGCTTTTTTTTATAGTTTATGTATTTCATGTATGTTTTTAACTAAGAGGAGAATATCATCTACATATATTAGTTAGATGAAGCACTTTTTAGTGGTATTAAATATCTTATTTTCAAGGTTAACCATGTAAGTAAATGTTGGTCCCAGAACTAAACCCATGGAAACACCATCACGTTGTACGTAGATATTATTTTGATGATCATAGAAGAGCACCTCAGTGATACAAGTCAAAAGTAGTTTTCGTAATACGTGGAGTTTGATTTTTAGTGGAGGGAGAGATGGATTGTTCTAAATATTGTTTATAATTATATCAATCGTTTCTCTAACTGGGTAATTGGTAAATAAACTGTCAGAATCAAGGGAGGGCATGATTCCATTATTAGTTTTTTTTTGTTTTTAAGATTTAAATTCGTTAATGAGTTGATTTAATACTGTATTTATTAGGTATGTATGGTGTCACAAGCTGGTTAATGATTTTGGTTAACTGATAAATCGGAGTGGTGATTTGGGTTATTATAGGACGGAGAGTTTATATATTTTTATGGTTCCATACATATGTCCTAGTTTGTAGTCACCAATTATTTTGGGAAGTTTTAAGTTGTTTTGTTCTGCGTTGTTGGCTGTGATCAATTTCAATTTCAGTTACTTAGTAGGATTTTTGTTGACTTTTTAAAATTTGGTGCGATTGTCGAGTAGCTGTTGTACATTTGAATTATAATCAAATTTATTTAATACAACGAAGATAATTGCTTTATTTGCTTCCTTTAAAAGTATATATCTATGGTTACGTAGCTCCTTAGCAGCGAGTTTTAATTGTTTTGTTAGGAGGTTTTATTTTGTATCTGTGTCCAAGCTCCTAACAAAACAATTAGAAAAAATTCATGTTAATCATATGAACGTTCGATGTGTGCACTTCAATGTGGTGTAATGGTTAGTAAACTTGTCTTGCTAGATCAGTTTCGACTGGAAAGTGAGTTTGATCCTCACTAGTTACCCAATACTTTTTGCTTTGTGTCACATTTAAGCCACACTTAGAAAATCATCATATGAACATGTTATTTTTTTATACAATAATTGTATCATTTTTAGATTAAATTTTACTAATTCAAATTCTGTTTATATATATTCTTTTTTTAAATTTCATGAAGACCGGCTTATTAAAAATAAATAGTCTGGTTATATATTAACTACAGGTAATTCGTTTTGTCTCGTTAAGGTAGGTTTTTTTTATGACACTATTTGACAGGCGAAATATGTCAAAATAATAATAATAATAGTAATAATAACTGTCTCCTTATAAGGAAACATTTGGCATTCATTGATCGAGCAGCTAGTACTATTGTCATTTGAAATGTATAATTTTTTCTATTAAAATAATTTTTCAGGAAAATAGGTTACTCAAATCCACTAACTGTTATTGCTCTTTCCAGTGTTCGTGCGTCTTTCTTCCTAACTTTTTGTTTTAGTGTTGAACGTCAGCGTCTTGATTATGTCATTATTTTCTTTTAGAATTACATGTGATATCTATTTTAGATATTACTGTTGATGAATATTCTCAAGTGATGTGGTTCTTGATAATTCGTTCAGTTCGAAGTAGTGTGAAACGTTAATATATTATGTCATTATTTTTTCTTCAATTTACATCTGCTATTCATTTTAGTTGTTGCTACTGTTGAAAGTCCCCCAGTGATGTGTTTTCCCCCATTGTGATTCTGTAGCGAAGGATGTTTCTCGCTAAGACCTTCGGACTTCACCCACTCGAAGCCATTTTTCATCATTGATTTGAGAAAGTGGTTGCATACTGCTGATAGTTTAGATGTTTTTGAATGTGTTTGGAGTCGTGCATGGCATTCATATAAAATTCTAGATCTGACGATACTGTTTAAGCATATTTTAGTTTTGTAGCAACTTGTGGTATTGGGCAAAACTAACCCTAGTGGATTTCAATTTCCTTATTTCCGATACTAAATTTGTTATAATTGATCCATACACCGAAGTATCTGACGTGTAAAGTGTTCCAAATCGTCTTATGTATTTACTATTCCCTCAGATTCTCATTCAAATTTAAAACACACACACACACACACACACACACACACACACACACACACACACACACACACACACACACACACACGTCTTCATTTAAATGCCAACAGCGGCGTCGATTTGGTCACAAAGCCTACTAATATATAATAATACTCTATTAGAATCCATTTAAACACACACGGAAACTTACCAGACTCCATCTGAAACATACTAATAGAAAATACAAACATAATAACCTCATCTACATGTAAAAAAAGATTGAAAATAATGGAAGCCTTAATAATAAAAAAAAGGAAAAATCCACACATAATAATATTAAGTACGACCACGGCCATAATGTGTAGTGTTCGGAAAATAAAACATCTCCATAACTCTAAAAACATACACACAACCCACACATCCAATTAAATTGAAAAAATAAAATTATCCTTGATAATGGCTAAAAGTATAGACGAAAGCGCTCGGAATTATAGACACACTGTGTCCAAAAAAGAAAACACTTGTTCGAACACAAGAAAAATGAAATAAAAAGCTTAATCATAATAACTTGTCTGTCGTTTTTAATGAAACATATATATATATATATATATATATATATATATATATATATATATATATATATTATTTATTTAAAAATATGATTCCAAAACGCGACATAAGAAGTCTCATGTTTCAAAACAAAAGCCGAAAACTTCAAAATAATTATTTAAATTAAATTGAGTTAAAGTAAGCTCTGTTCCATCTTCAAGCGAAATTTTTTTGGAATAACGTATTTCTGAAATTTACGTGTTTTAAAAATTGAAATCAAAATTTCCATGGTAATAGCTAGGGCGAATTGTTTAAATTGGGTAGGCGAGTGTTGGGTGTTAATAATAAGTATCAGTATAGAGTTACTTACATAGATGTATCGAGCACTATTTTTAAAAAATAATAACTAAAATACTAAGGGACTTTGGATTATTTACCTAACCAGTTCCTTCCCATTTTCTATATATTTTCATATATATATATATATATATATATATATATATATATATATATAAAAAAAAAGAACAGTAAGATATATAATCCGGTGTTCTTATAGATATTTTATTTTTACAAAATAGTGCTCAATGTAAATTTACAGAGCATTAATATATATATATATATATATATATATATATATATATATATCAAGGCTAATTTTAAGGGTAAGAAGTATGACAAAGTAGAAAAAGTTTTCGTGTGACGCGTTTCGTTCTTTAGGATTTCATCGGACTAAGTTTATGTTTACGTTGATGCAACTACGCATGCCCGCGAACGAAAGAGAGACGCTGAGAATTTTAAATTTAAATGATTTTTTTTAATATGAGTTTTTGGGAACATAAACTACCCAATGTCATTTCGATTCTTTTTGTTTGTGTTTCCATCACTTTTGTTATTAAATGTGCTAATAGAAGAAGAAATGACGAAAGCTGAAGGGAAATTTACTGTGGATGAACTGGCGATTAAAACCCTTTCTAAACATTTTCGCCTCAATAAATTGTTTTCTCTTTTAAAGTAGAAGTTTTAAAATCGAAATTTTGAATAACTAATATATTTAATGTCTTGTTTTTCAAAAAAAAAAAATCCCTTTTGTGTTCATATACTCTTTTATTTAAATACCTTGGGGTTTCTCCAATGTATTCTTTGTGGTAATAGAGTAAATTCCCTTTTTCAAGATTTGGCTTCTTTTGTATTAATCAACTTTTTTATTGTTTACGAAGTAGTTGTAACAATTTTTATGTTGAGTTTAGATAAATTCTCTTCACTTGTACTGGTGATAGAGTTGGGTTTGTCAGGAATCACTGCTTTTCTGTTTTGAAATATATGAGCCTTTTCTTTCGCATTAAATATGAAATAGGCTATTGGCAAGGTATGACACGCGTGCGTGTATGTAAGTGTTTAAATTAAATTATAATGTGTTTTGTTAAATTATAATTGTTTTATTTATAAATGGTTGTTTTTGTTGTATGAGTAGAAAGCTTGGTCCATATTTCTTTCGAAATGAACAATTTCTGATGGAATTT
The DNA here is from genome assembly GCA_903632075.3 of Acanthosepion pharaonis. Taxonomy (NCBI): domain Eukaryota; kingdom Metazoa; phylum Mollusca; class Cephalopoda; order Sepiida; family Sepiidae; genus Acanthosepion; species Acanthosepion pharaonis. The sequence goes on along the minus strand of CAHIKZ030004896.1, from coordinate 3,436,838 downwards.
CCTACTTGTCGTAATTTGGAAAAAATTGATAAAAAAAAAAAAAAAATAATGGACACGCAATTTCTGTCGTATTTACTCGGGTTCGAATCTCACCATGGTCGATTTGTCAGGAAAGAGGGAGACTATTCCAGCGTACGGCACCTTTAGAAAGTGCCTGACAACCATACCACGGGTTGACCCAAGCCTTGTGAGTGAAATTGGGTAGATGGAACCCTTGGGGACCGTCGATAGTTGTGGTAGCACGAAACCACAAGTCATCGTGACTGAGAGTTTGAGTGTGCTTGTTCAGATTGTTGATGACGCAAGATAACACGCTATCTCCCAGAAACTGTAACTGAGGTCTGCTCAGCATAGTTGCAGTATAAACCACAGGTGAGCTCTATGGGTGGTGGATAAACACAAATGTGCCTGAGTGAGCGTCTGCAATAGGAATTGCCTAGCCGTCCTAGTAGACGGGTATCCACGAATACGAGTGGACAGCTAATATATATATATATATATATATATATATATATATATATATATATATATATATATATATATATATGTGTGTGTGTGTGTGTGTGTGTGTAATTACAGCTAATCCATTAGTCTTTTTCATGGGTTTTGAGTTTTGTTTTTTTGTAAATGGTGTATAAGTTTCTGAGATGTAAACATATTTTTAATTTCAGAACACGGACAGTATATTATGCCCGTATTCTTAGATTATACATAAGTGGAAGATATGGATTAAATCCGACAAATGATTAAATAAAGAACAAGTAATATAATCATTTACAGATTTACCATGTTTCGCTATTCATTTAACTTCATCAGAATTGTTCGATTTTCGAAATAATTCTAATAAAATTAAATAAATAGTGAAAATAGTGAAACATATTACATTTACAAAAAGTTCGTGCATTCATAGTTTGTTAATTTGATTCGGTTTACATAATTTGTTTACTCATTCATTGATTTTGATTTTTTGTTAATTTTATTCTAATTAGTTATTTCTTTGGTTTTAGTTTTCGATTTTAAGTAATGCAGTAAAAAATTGTTTTCGTGCGTGCATTTTGAGATGAGTTCAGATCGTTTATTTAGTAGTTTGTCTTGGTCTGGGAAGGTAATTTGTATATTTTCTCCTCTATATAGAGTTTACAGTTTTTGGATTTGTTGTGTCCCGATGCCGTTTCCATGATATTTCCGGTGTGATTTGGTTTTTGTTTTAATTTCCCATATATATTTAGAAAGCATTGTACTGTTCACTTATTTACTGTTTGTAAAGGATGTTTTGTGTGCGTAGTTTCTCTTTTCCCAGGGTCCTTCTGTTAATCCTATGTATATTTTTTTTCGTTTGCTGATTTTTCAGTGACTTGGTATATTACATTGTTTTGCAAGCAATTGCTGTTTAAAGGAAATTCGTTCTTTGCTGTACAGTTACACGGGGGTTTAATTCGTGCGGGTGCTTTATTGTCGGTGTGGATCGAAGCAGGCAGCGACCAACAACCACCTTGGACCAGCGTCAGTTAGCCCTGGGGTTAAAACTTCGTCTTAAGTCTCTGAGGACTGGACGACTAAACGTGGTTATACTACCGGGTGTAAGCGGCGGCAGGAGGTGTTACACATGAACTAAATAAAATAATCGATAAAAATTATCTAAGTCTCTAAAGGGATGACGGTTACATAGTCTTAAGATGTTGTAACCGACAAAAAAATAAAAAAATAAAAAATAAAAAAATAAAAAAAAATAGACAAAACCAGAAAAACAATCATAAAAATGTTCAAAAAAATTTGGATTCAACATAGACATAAACATTAACCTAAAAGATTTTCTTTGATGGCACTTTCAACCTAAGAAAAGGTACATATCAACTATATAGAAAACCTAACGATAAACTATTTTACATACGCACATCTTCCAACCACCTGCCACTAATAATCAAATATATCCCACAATCAGTTCATCGTAGGTTGTCTGACAACTCTTTCAGTGAAAAAATCTTCAAGGAAGCCAAGAAAGATTATGAAACAACCCTAAAAGATAATGGATTTCAAGCAACAAAAAACCTTCGTCTAATTCAGCCCACCGTACAAAAAAAAACGTAAAAACAAACGTAGGAAAAATATTCATTAAACTCTTCTCTTATCAAGCACTCACATTTAACAAAAACACAGTAAAAAATCATGGGGTCAATCTTAGTTCTTGGTACAATAAAATTTATCCCTTCCAGCATCAATCTCTATAGTGACACTGGGCTTTGTCTATAAATCCTGGTTTGTCCTTCTTAGCCAATTTCCCTGTTTCCATAATAGTGGGTTTTCTTTTCCTGCTTCGGTAAAGAACACTAAATAATATTCCTCTCCCGTTCTCATACACACTTGCCAATGCCTGCGTATTATCTCTCCAAATTGTACTCTCTTCTCTCTTCTAGCGCTGAATTTGTCTTTCATTTGGTCTACACTAATTTTCTCTACTGGTTTGGCTTGGTTTGATTTGTTTTGTTTTACGGCATACCAATCTCAGTGAGTTATTTAATACCGACAAAACTTTTATTGCTGGTAATACTTTTTTTCCAAAAATGTATTGTTGGTAATATTTTTTCCAAAAATGCATTGCTGGTAATTTTTTTTCCAAAAATGTATTACCGGTAATATTTTTCTTTTTCAAAAATGTACTGCTGGTTATAATTTTCCCAATAAGTATTGCGGGTATTAAAACCTATTTTTATACTTTCATAGTGTTTTGACCCCTTTTGTGGGGTCAACCATTTGTCCATAACAGGTCAAGGTGAACCTTGGAACTAAGAGGTGGTTCCATGCTCCTCAAAACCTCCTAATCAAAGGCCTTGCTGTCAGATGTAGTTCATCGTCTTACCCAGGACGCGGATGTAGTTTATCGTCATACCCAGGACAGTTTTCTCTACTGGCTTTAATAACTTCGGCATCTCCTTTAATGTAACGTCATGCAAATTTCTCTTCCACTGGTTCCATAATTCTGTCCAATTACTCACACCCGTTTCGATCAACCTCACAAATGAATCTTTTTCTTCGTAATTTCCTTCAGCCTGATAATATGGGATAAGGAGATTGTCAAAATGCTGAACATTCCAAGAGTAACTCTATCAAAAACCTTTATTGTTCTAAGGGGATTCCCCCCACATACTTTGGACAGATCAATCTGACTCTGGGTAGAAACTGCCTAGATTGCATCAGATATACTGATATCTTGTGGTATTACTGTATTTGTCAATACTTCTACTTGACAATTCTCTTTAATTCCATCTTTATCTCCCTTAAACAATCCAAGCACACACAACCTGTGATTTCCGCTCACATAAATGGGACTTAATGAGGTACACGTCCCTAAAGCATCGGCTTTACATTTCCTTGCTTCTGTCATTAGTAACAAACTTTGTTCTTGCTGAATTCAAACCTATAGACTCTGTCTAAATGTGATATTTTGCAACTGCCCCTAGTTCTTGCTATCCGGGTGTAGGGAATGTGTAAGTTCATCACCTGGTATATTTTAAAAGTACTGTCCCAGCCTAATGCATTTATGTATGTATGTATTTCCATAGCACTTTAGTGAGATCTACCGGTAACCCTAAATGATGGGGTAACTCGGTTTGTATTTTAATAGTAATTTCCTTAATGGACCAGGGTCACTATACCCCGGGATAAATGTCTTAATGATATGGCATCTAGCTGAGCTCTAACAAAATCGCCAGGGATTGGCTAGTCTGACGCACCTTATTAGTAATTGTCATTAATTAAAAATACTGTTGAATAAAATTACTTAACTGATGTAATTCGGTCGCTATGGCTTCGTAAACATTAGCTACTTCTCGTCTTAATTCTCTCATTTTATTTATTAGCCAATTTATACTTGCCCTATTCATCGTGACTTCTAATCTCGTCACATTTACCATCGATAGACTCTCCGGTGCCACTTGGGCTAAAACTCTCTGATTCCTTTCTAATTTCTCCAGCTTCCTCCTTATAATTTTAACATCTTCTTCCGACACTGATATGGAAGATTGTTCTTTTTCCACTTGTCTTTTAACAGATCAATTCCCTTTTAAATAGTTCTTCATATCCTTCCACTGGAATTCCATTATTGGAGTCAATTGCTCCGAGGAATTAAAAAAAACAAAAAACATGAGGTATCGACCTTTTCGTGTATAATTCTGTGCTGCCCGTAATTTGTCCGTAAGCAGTTCACGCCCCAATTTATCTAGTAGCAACTCGTATGGTTTCAAATCTATCAGGAAAGTGACTAACCATTTTGATCTCGTTATCACTTCACTCGTTTTCTTGAAGATCGTATTTTGGCTGCTTTTCCAGGCTCCTATCATCATCATCAGTAGTATAGGCCTCTTCATACGAGCCATTTCTGAAAGTGTAATAGAATTTCCTTGCTTTATTCTGCTGACAATCCAGTGCGTGTAAATATACATAGATATTTAGTATATCCCCCCCCCACCTATTCCTATTTTCTTCAATTCAGCATATCCCTGCTGCTAAATGGTTTTCAGCATATTAATTGGGTTCAGATAGTTGTGCGGTGTTTTCGTCAAAAAGTCAAAAGGTCACGTCTCACCGATATCACTGCTGGGCATGCACAGGTCCTTGTGTTGACCAACATCAGCACCAGTGAGTAAGTCTGTCCGCCCTCGATGACGTGCCATCCGCACCTCTGTCCTCTGCAACCAATCTCTACTGTTATTTTATTGAATAGGTTATTCTACTGAACCCGACTCCGTCACGCACCCAGGTGTCCACTTCCCCATGATAACATGCCAACACCGAATCCATCCATCCCATCCTCCTTACTGGCATTTTCCCTTTATTGGGCTTTAGGGCGTTGACCCTGCCTTCAATCTTTGCTTGAGAAGTAATTCTGACTGAACCTCTGATTCTTTCTTCTCTCTTAATCGTTTCTGGAGTTAGGACAGAGGTATTTCATCTTCCATTTCTCGCTAGCATAGCTTCTCTTCCTCCTCTGGAAGTTTCGGATTAGAAGCCTGGACTTCATCTTCTGAGCCCTCTGCTTCATGCTCATTAATGGACGATCTCTGTTTTCTCATGTCCTTATCAACTAGTGGTTGATTCATCACCCTAATTCTTTCTTCCTCAGATTCCTTATCTGTTTCCGTTTGCTCTGGTTATACCAGGATTGCTGTTCTCATTCTTCTCTTCCTATTCAGTTCCTTCCCAACCATCCACCTCAGCTAATTTTTATATCGTTAGCATGAGCTCTCTTAACTCCTTCCGCCATCTGGGATCAGACTACAAAAGACACCGGCCCCGTCTGCTCCACTATACTGTAATATGGTTTCTACCTCTGGCCCAATTTTCCTTCCCTCAAGTGGATTTTGTAGAATACAGGATCTCTAACACTTAACTCTGCCTTGTTTCTTCCTTTATTCACCCTCTTGTTTTTCTTCTTTTGTTCCAGTCTAATCCTCCTTCCGTTGTTGTTCTATTATTAGCTTAAGGTGGTCTTCTCCCATGCATTTACTACGAAGCTTTAGTAGTTTATTTACCGGTAAGACAACATCACGTCCAAACCGCATATAATATAGCAAGAACCTCGAGGATTCATGTATAGAGAATTTCATTGCCGCCAAGGCCTGTGTTAAATACAAATCCTAATGTTCAGTATTATCTTTCGCCAATTTTGCCAATATGTCCGCCAAGGTGCTATAAAACTGATCCACTTTTGCATTACCCTGTGAATGGTACGCGGGAGGTGATCACATGCATAGTATTACTACTCGCCAAGGTTTCGGCCATTATGTTATTCACATACTCTGGTCCGTTGTCCGAGACTAGCTGCGCCCGAGGTTCCATATCAAGGAAATATATATCAGTATCAAATCAGACTCTGTTCGAACGTTCTTAGGTATCTCATATGCCTCAGGCCAATTCGTTATCCAATTTACAAAACTCACTATGTATAGATTTCCTATTGGGGTCTATCCATACGGGCCTGATATATCCATGCTTACCTTTTTAAAGGGACAATTATGGATATCCGTCTCCATCAATGGATCTGTCAAATGTCTCCTGCTTTGGGCTTGACATATTACACGATCATTCACGTAGCTGGTAACTCCATTATACAAACTTCACCAATAATAATTTCTACCTATTAGGTCAAGGGTCTTATCAATTCCCATGTGGCCTATCTTCCTATGACACTGCTGTAATACTTCGACATACTCTCAACACAGCAGGCACAAAACAGTCTGAGCTTTATTTAGTCATCCTTTCCTGAGAGGTAATATAGCATCCATTCATGCATTAAATACTTGGAAGTATTACCTGCCACTATTCTTGCTAAGGCAGCTAACTCAGAGTCCCCTGACTTTCCCTTATCATATCTCTCCTGTGAGGATCAGTCATAACGTGTGGGGTCTCCTCCGTCTCAGCCTCTAACGCAGGATGCATCTTCAATCTTGAATTGTTCCCTTGTCATCTACCCTTGGTTTCAATCTCACAGACTCTGCTTCCAACTGCTTTGGAATTCTTGACGGTAAATACGCGTCCTTCCTTGCCATTTACTCAATTTTGCAATCATAGACACTTAACTTCAAGGACCACTGCTGTATCTTCTTATAAGTCCAGTCGGTTTCTAACAAATACCGTACGGGTTTATGGTCAGTCTTAATAGTAAATGTAGTCCCACTTAAATAACAATCCAGCTTCTGCACAGATTACATTATCGAAAAGGCTTCTTTTTCAATTACTGGCCGTCATTATTGTATTTTTTCAGAACATGTACCTATCTTCGGAAATACAGACGTTTGTGATATAATAATAATAATAATAATAATAATAATAATAATAATCATTATTATTATTATTATTAATGCCTTTGATTTCTGTTGTATACACATTTCCTTGCGGGTCCCATTAAAAGACCTAAGGTCAGAAATGGCCCCATGACATTTTCCACTGATCATTTTTGTAAAAGGAAACAGAAAAATCCTAAGATCATACACATTTTACATAGATAAAGTTTTTCGTAATGTGTGAGCAATGATTGTGACTACAATTTTTTGTATTTCTTTAAGGCATAGGCCACCAGGAAGCCATTCAATGAGTCTATTGGTACCTTTTCCAATCCATCCTAGAGTTCTGATTACAACTGGAATTATTGATGTCCTCATGTGCCACATCTTTTAGGTTTCCACTTCAAGATCCTTGGATTTTGATATTTTTTTTAAAGATCTTCAAAGATACATTACAATCTGCAGAAACTGTCATAAGAAAGTACATTCTGTTTTGTGGTCTTTGATGACAATGTCTGGGCGATTAGCTTTGATTGCATTCTACTGTGTGTATTGTAAAGTCCCATAACATCTATATATCACTAGCATCTATATGGATGATCATCAGTTTGCTGAGATCTGCATACGCCAACAAGGGTATCGCTGTCAGCTGCACCTTTGGGCTGTCAAATACACTTTGACAATCCTCTGTCCATTTAAATCTTGCATACTTTTTACTCAATACTATCAAGAGGGTCGCCAACTCGAGAATGCTGCAATAAACCGTATATAGTATCCTATAGCTCCTATGAAGCCCCTTATTTGCCTGACTGTCAGTCATTGCTCTTAAAACTACCACTTTGCTCTTATAACTTCAACTTTGTCCATACCAAGCTTAAAAAAATCCGTATCTATGACAAAATCCAAGTACCTTGTCTCTTCTCTCAGGAACTGACATTTCGGAAGTTTCAACTTTATCCCGTGCCTCCTTAACCGATCTAGCACCCGTCGTTAAAATGTTTCTCAGGCGTTTCGGAGAACACCAAGATATCATCCAAATAAGCGATGGGACAGTCCTCCATCTCCCCTTGACATTAACTGTTGGAAAATACCAAGGGCGTTGGCCTGGCCAATCGACATGACCCTTAACTGAAACAACCCTACATGACACAAAAACGCGACTTTCTCCCGCTTTGCTTCATCGAGGGCCATCTGTTAATAGGCCGACCTCAAATCTATCGTTCGAAATTACCCAGCCTTCTCTAGAAGGTCTAAGATTTCATCTGTTAATGGAAGAACTGCCAGTACTTTTTAGATGGCGTTCAACCTCCTAAAGTCGACACAAAACCAGTGTCCCCTATCCTTCTCATCTACTACAACGACTTAGACCTCCAAACTATCCTTGATTCTAACATGTCCCTGACCGCCTTTTCCACCAGTGGTCTCTTATGGAGGGGTTTTCTGTATAGTTTTAATTTAATTGGTGCATGGTCTCCGGCATCAATTTTCATTCTCACGGTATGTGTGTCTGCCCCCAACTCCTTTTCCGAGTTATCCATCACATCTCTGTTGGCTCTTAAGTTTCCCTACTCGGGCCCTAAATTCCTCAGGGGCTATTATCTCTTCTTCTTTCATTCCCCGCCACACGATTCTGTCCCAACTTTCTCTGTTCATCATACCTTACACACTAAATGATCCTTACCGACAGCGCCTTCCCTACCTCTTTCCCTTTAATATTCTCACAGGCTTGTTAGCTCAATTGGTCAACATTATAGGCACAATTTCTGTCCCCTCCACTAATGCCTCAACAAAGGCTACTTCCTCCTCTTCAAACCTGTATTTTCCAGGAGGTGCTAGCTGAAAAATTTTACCTTCCAATTTCCGCTTCGTTGTCAATCTAATTCTACCAGACTCGTCGTTCTAGGAGGCAATTTTATGTCAACCACGACTGACAATGGTTCACTCCACTCCATCAGCAATACAGCATGGTTGAATTTTAGCTGGACCCTATGTTGGCCCAGTCAATCCTCACCCAATATCATTTCTCTACAGTGATCCGGGGGCCACATAAAACAGTTGACAATGATTGTCCCTTCCTATCCTTATTGGGAGCTACACCATTGCCGTTATCGTCTTCCGTTTTCCTGTTCACCTGACTAATCGTAATGTCCGGCTTTCTCAACCATGCTAATAATCTCAACCTCTTATACTGATCTTCCCTAAGAACACAGACAGTGCTTTCATCGCTTTTCCTTATATTACTGATTCATATGCGAGCTCCATCTCCTGGGTCAACAACTCTAGCCCTCTTTTTTGCTGGCTGGGTGATAGTGTCCGACCTTCTCCAACATTCTTCCTCCGTCATCGATCCTCTTCTTCACATGGGTGCCGGTAACAAAAACTTCTCGTAATCTACATAGAACGTTTTTTCAGTCTATTTCCAAGGGGGCAATTCTTTTTCAGATAGCCTGGTTCATGACAAAACAAGCACCTTTTGCGGGGTCAGCCGATGGAAAAGTGGCCATCTTGTCCAACATCGCCTTATCCTTCTTTTACTTGTTATCATATTGGCCACTCTACCTCTTAGTTCTTGTGCAAGGGTGGCCCCTGATTTTTACCCTGGTTGTATTTGGGGAGAGTTTTCTATTGAATAGAGGGGGGAGCCTTGCGGTTCCCTTTCTTGGGAACCCTACACCATTTGGTTTCATGGCCAAACTGGCCGCACATACTACAATTTGACGCCGAGCTTTCCGGAGGCAACACCTAACTTGTTGGACAGTCGATCGCTCTACGACCCTCATATTTGCAAGTCCAACAAACAAACCCCATATCGCTCTGTCTGCCACCTGAATTCCCGAGGATGCGATTTTTGCTGATTTTCGGTACGTGAGGAAGTTCAGCGGTAGTGAAAATGGTTTTGCTTGTTTGTCTGGGTTTCCAACGATAGTTTCGGGTAATATTTCTTAAATCCGTAGCTGTCATAGTCTTGGAGGTCCCAGGAATCGTGTCCACATGACGATCTAACTTCTCCGCAATGACATGAAGAGAGGTGCCTTTAGCACTTTCCTTGATGATGACAGACATTGCGTCATCGTTAAGGCCTTTTCCAAGTCCTATTGTTCTTAGAGAGGAGAGACGCTATTATCATGGTTCGTCTAAAAAATATAGGACGCCACACAGAATAATGAAAACCTAACAATGGTGCTGTCATATTGTGTAAACCAGCTAGGGAAAGTTTTATCAAAATAAATTCACAGAAAACCGAGAAATCCTAAATTTCACTACAAGGCGATTAGCGTAGTTCGGGATCTATCTATCTATCTATCTATCTATCTATCTATCTATCTATCTATAGATAGCGATTAGCGTGGTTCGGGATCTATCTATCTATCTATCTATCTATCTATCTATCTATCTATCTAGATAGATAGATAGATAGATAGATAGATAGATAGATAGATAGATATTCATGGCATTTGGTTTTGCGTCAGAAAGAGGTCATTTCGCGACACTCAATCCCGCCTTAACGTCATCACGTGACATCACATGCGATCACTGTAAGGCTCCATTTTGTGAAACCATCGAAGCGTTGTCCTGTAATTTTCTTCCTAAGGAGACATCACAAACCGGATAGGATGCGCATCAAGGCAGACAGAGAGGCGATTCTGTGATAAAAAAGCGGGTGGGGTCGGAGGTGTAGGGTAGAATAGTAAAGGGAGAAAGAAAAGAGGAAGACGAAGGTGGGGTAAATAATTGTTGAAGCAGAGGTTTAAATTCTAAAATATGTAACCAGCTTTTGTAATAGCGATAATATTCATTACAACGAAGAAGACTGCAATAATAGTTACAGTATAGACAGACAGATGAAAAAAGACAGAGATATTTGAAATAAAAAAAAGAAAAGCACATAGCTATGAAAATAAAAAATGAAAATTTGAAAGATAAGCAAATGTTTTAAAATGGCTATAAATGTATTCTTATGTGAAAAAAATCGCTAAATAATAATAATAATAATAATAACAATAATCCGGTTATAGCAATTTTATAGGACTTTACAATACACACAGTAGAGTGCAATCAAAACTAATCGCCCAGAAATTGTGATCAAAGAACACAAAAACAGAATGTGCTTTCTTATTGATATGACAGTTTCAGCAAATTGTAATGTATCTTTGAAGATCTTTAAAAAAATATCAAAATCCAAGGATCTTGAAGTGGAAATCTAAAAGATGTGGCACATGAGGACATCAATAATTCCAGTTGTAATCAGAACTCTAGGATGGATTGGAAAAGGTACCGATAGACTCATTGAATGGCATCCTGGTGGCCTATGCCTTAAAGAAATACAAAAAATTGTAGTCACAATTATTGCTCACACATTACGAAAAACTTTATGTATGTAAAATGTGTATATAGTTGTATCTGCGATTACAAAGTCTCTACTACAATGAGCATTACAAAAGTGACAACGAGTAGCGTTGACACTACAGAAGTGTCAACCGAGTGTTCGTTGACATCACAAATACATTAATGTTGGTAGCTGCGGTTTACAAGAGATTCAACAAAATCTGTGTGTCAACTGGTCATTTAATCAGGAATTATCAGAATATGTTTTTTTTTAATCACTCCAAGCAAGGCGATAATGCTACTAAGATCCAAGGGGCTAATATGAGTGAAAGAATAAAAAAAAATACATTAGAAGGAACCGGAAACCCAATCCTAAACAGCGATATATCTCTACTCTTATTTAAATAACTGGGAAGGAGCGTGAACTGGACATTGGGTGAACCTATTTACTCCAACTGAGGAGACAAAATAATTAGGGAATAAAACTTAATTAAACTGGCTGAGGCGTTAGGAGTATAGAGTTGAAGTAGAGTTTAGAATAAACTGGAAACCCAATCCTAAACAGGAAACAAGGGAGAAACATCTTCTCCTGTTCAAAAATCACAAAAGGAGTGTGAAAGGGGTGATAAGCAAACCTATCTACTATGTTAAAAGAATAGAGTTGAAGTAGACTTTAGAAGAAACTGGAAACCCAATCCTAAACTAGAAACAAAGGATAAACATCTACTCCTGTCTAAAAAAAACGAAGAGGAGAGTGAACCAGATGATAGTATAAATAAAAAGCATTTATTGCTTTGCTTATCCCAGATCTCGTGAGGCTTACGATCACATCACGTTGAAACACAGGTTCTTGTACGATCACCGAAGTTAGGCAGTACTTAGATGGATGACCGCTTAGGAATACCAAGTGCTTGGAAGTGCGATAACGTCATGGATAACGGCTCGGAATTGGAGATTTGAGATTCCAGTCAGGTTAATTATATTCACTTACGCCTAAATGCCCCTGGAAAAGGTATGAATTTGTCTCTTCTTCCCCATCTATAGCTTAATTAGTAGGGTTTGTATCAGTAAATCGTTATTATTTACAAATCTAAAAATATTTTGGGCTTTAAATAATCTACAAAAGGATGATAATTCGTAAAAACAAATCAGTCAATCAACTCAGGTCACGTGTAATGATCCGGTAAACCACATACTAAATAGAAATATTATTTTACTACTAGTAATACTAATACTACAAATATAATAAATGATAATAATAACAATGAGAGACTTAAAAAAATAAGTGCTATTTCAGAGACATGGTCATCTCGTATGATGAAAACATCCCAGAAAAAGAATTAGACAAACTTTTAAAATATTGATAACTAGAAATAGAAATTGCAAGAATGTAGCATTTAAACACAACCGTTGTTCCAATAATAATAGGAGCACTAGGAATGTGAAAAAACAATGCTGATGCATAAGAAAATAGCAGGAAAACCCTCTCTAAGTGAGATGCAAAATATTGCGCTTATGAGCACTGCTCACATATTCAGAAAAACTTTCTCGATGTAAATATGTTCAAAAAGTTTTAAAGAAAAATCTTCCTTTATATAAGGTTTCATCGTTAAAGATTTGGCAAAGGATCGGTAAATTCAGAAAACTGGAAATAATAATCATAATGCAGTTAAAGCACTAAATTTTAAATTTGTCAAACAGACTTTAAACATAATCATAGAAAAGTTGTAAACATAAAGTTGTCAAATATGCTGGTTTACAAAACTGTTTATGCTAAGAGCGAAAGCTAACAGGTTATTACTGTCATTGAATCTACACCGATAATAACCAGGTATGTAGTTTTTATATACTAACGCACGAATAATAATAATAATAATAATAATAATGATGATGATAATAATAATAATAATAATAATAAGAATATATCAACATTACAATCAGCTGCACGCTGAAAAATTAACAAGATCCCTTGGTAGTCCCTGTTTAGAAAAGATTAAAAAAGTGGAACTGCTCACCTACTCAGGAGAATATTATCAATGTAAAGAAAATATAAACACTGCGGATACTAAGGATCATTTAACATTTGAATATGTGTAAACAGAATCTATATTTATTACGTTATCTTCTTATCCCAGGTCTCGTTAATGGATTGGACGGAACAGAAAGCCAATTGAATAATAATAAGAAGAACCTAGAAATGGAAACTGCAAGAATGTGACATTAAAACACGACCATTATGCCAATAATAATAGGAGCACCAGGAATGAGTAAAAACAGCACTGGTACATAGATTAAGAAAATCACAGGAAAGTGAGATGAAAAATATTGCGCTCATGAGCACTGCTCACATATTCAGAAAAACTCTCTCGATGTAAATATGTTCAAAAGGTTTTGAAGATAAACCGTCCTTTATATAAGGTCTCAGCATTTAAGACTTGGTAAAGGATTATATCAAATGGCAAACTAAGAAAACTGGATACAACAACAATAATAATGATAATAATAATAATAATATGCAAATAGAGCAAACATAGTAATAAAAGACTTAAAAAAGGAACCTGTCAACTAATTAATGTGACTTGCCCATAGGATTCCAATTTTTCTGAAAAAGAATTTCAAAAACTGTCAAATTATAAGGACCTGCAAATCGAAGTAACAAAAATGTGGAAACTTAAAACTACAATTGTAATTGTGATAATGGCATTGGATATATATAAAGATGGTTACCAAAATTTTATGAGTCAAATTATTGGATACATTAGAATCTCAGAGCTACAAAATATTACTTTGTGCAGAACTGCGTATAACACCCGCGAAACGTTCCAAATGTCCATAGATAGATCTCCTGCAGTATCCTTGTGCCACATCGACATCGGAGGGGACTTGATAATTACTCTCGGACAAAATGATGTCAGACACAATAACAACAGCAATAATAATAATAATAATAATAATAATAAAGGCAGTCAAATGGAGTTTCAAATGGGTGAAGGAATCCAAGTAAAGGATAATACACCGATTGCAGATGCAAAATACTTAAAAAAGAAAGCAAAGGCAAATGCAAACAACTAGATACAGAAATTATGGCAAGATAAACCGCTTCATAGTCAATACTCTGACAAACAAGCTGATGTCGACAAACCTCGTACCCATCAATGACTACATAGTGCAGTGTTAAGAGCTGAAACCGAAGGTTTCATTGTTGCTGCACAGGACCAATGCTTGCTAACTAGAAATTACCAAGCAGACATACTGAAAAATTGTGTTAGCCTAAAACAGAGATTCCATGATAAATATCCCGAAACAATTGACCATCTTGTGTCAGGTTGCGCGGTATTGGCACCCACTGAATATAAAACACGGCATGACAGAGTGGGTCAATATCTGCACTGGAAAATCTGCAACTATTACGGAAAGGAAACTGCAAGAAATTGGTATGAACACCACCCACATCCGGTTATAGAGATAGGACCTGTAACATTTTTATAGGACTTTACAATACACACAGTTGGAACAATCAAATCTAATCGCCATGAAATTGTTATTAGAGACCGCAAAGACAAAATATGCCTTCTTATTGTCATGGCAGTCCCTGCAAACTGCATTGTATCTTTGAAGAACTTCAAAAAACTATCAAAATATAAGGACCTTGAAATCGAAATCTAAAAAATGTGGCACATGAAGACATCAACAATTCCACTTGCAGTTTGATCCCTTGGTTGGATTGGAAAAAAAATTCCAACTGACTCATTGAAGGGATTCCTGGTAGCCTGTGTCTTAAAGAAATATAAAAAAATTGTACTCACAAGTACAGCCCACACCTTACGAATGACGTTATCTAGGTAAAATGTGTAATTTTCTTTTTCAAAACAGCTCAGTGGAAAACATCCTAATGCTATTTCTGACCTTAAGTCTCTGGTCGGGACCAGGAAAGAAATGTGTATACACCAGAAATCAAAGGAAATAAAAATAATAATAAATGCATCTAAAATCTTAAAACATGATGTTAAATCACTAGAGTTAAGTAATTTAAAAACACCTGGGAACCAAATCCTTTACTTTGCTAATATTTACTCAGGTGCAACGGTAGAGACGAAGATAAACACAAAAAGCAAAAACAAAACAAAATAAAGATACACAAAAATCAGTGGCTGAAGAATGTAGGGCTGAAATCAGAGAGGAAGGGTTATTCACAATGGGTACATGGGACCAAAGAATATTCATCAAGGAATTATCAATCAGGCATAAAAAATACAGAACCATTATGAAGGCTATGGCAACATCTTGAGGCTTTTGACCACTTAGTGTCTGGTTGTCCAATCCTGATACCGAAGATTGGGCAGAATATTCATTGGAATTTATATCAATATTATAGTGCCACGCATGTTGGAGAAATAATATGAACATCATCTGGATAGGCATAGGAAGCTACATGTCCCTATTCCTTGATACTTCGGCACTCATATTGACAGCTATATAAAAGTTAACAAACCAATTAAATTGGGTTGGTGCATAATTATCAGGCGTTTTTGTAGGCGAGTTATTTTTTAATAAAAAATGCTGTTTTCTTTACTCTTTTCAAAAATATAAATACTATTCAGGTTATAAAAATGCGTGTTTATAATCATACGCTACGGAATAATCATTTAAAAATGTTATTATTGAATTGTTATGTTTCATTTTTCATAATATTGTTTAAAAAACGCGTGATAATTATGCACCAACCCAATAATTACAGTAAAACCTTTCTCTCTTAGATATGTTCGTGCCACCAGATAAAAATATATCTGTTAAATTTAGAAAAATATGACAAACTGAAAAATTTCTTGTGACGCGTCAGGAAATTTTCCAGATTGTCATATTTTTCTAAATACTGTTTGTTGATATATAAAATTATATAAAATTATATATCGTTAAATATAAGAAAATAAGAAAATATAGAGATCTTGAAATTGTAAATGAAAAAATATGCCACCTTAAACCAGGTGTTAGACCTATAATAATGGATCTGTGTAACTCGAGATATATCAAATAATAGATATTTTTTAACCAGTTCATCCCAAGCAAGGTGATAATGCCAATAAGACGCAAGGAGTTACTGATAGTAAGAGAGAATGAAAAAGCTTTAGAGGGAACCAGAAATCCAATCCTAAACAGGAAGCAAAGGTTAAACATCGACTCCTGTTCAAAAGACTGGGGAGGAGTGTGAACTGAGCAGTCCCTTTTCCACTAAGTAGCTGAAGCAGTGCATTGTAGTTAGAAATATAGTCGATATTGAAGTGCATGCGTAAGAAGAAGAAGAAGAAGAAGAAGAAGAAGAAGAAGAAGAAGAAGAAGAAGAACTTTAGCATTGTTACAAGATAAAGAGTAGGATGATTTTTACAATGATGTTCACCCTGTACAAGGTCAAAGAGTCATTCGCGTGAGAGGGCTACAGAGCAAGCGACATCACCAAGCAAGGTTATAATGTCATCAATACGCAAGAGGCCACCAGAAAAAGATTTTAGAAGGAACCTGAAACACAATCTTAGACAGGAAACAAGGAATAAACCAAACTTCTGTTCCAAAGAGCGGGGAGGGTGTAAATCGGGCGACAGGCAAACACACCTCCTCCTATTGAGGAAAATGTAAATAAATAATAAATAAAAGTTCAGAGTTTTAGGCGGCGACGTTAGAATTATAGAGACGGAATAGACTTTAGAAGGAACCGGAAGCCCGATCCTAAACAGGAAACAAGAGATAAATATCTACTCCTCTTCAAAAACAGATAATACTGGATACTGTTTTCTTGTTGGGGCAACTGAAGACAAAATTATATCTGATACTAGATATCGAGTGGCATTTGAGATAAGTCCTGTGGAGGGCTTTTGATTCGGCCTTCATCACAATACGTAGGGAGGAGTCATTACGACAGACAATAAACTACAGAAGAACTCAAAATTGATCACTGCATTTAAGTATAACATTAATATTTAACTTTACCTTTTAAAAGTTAAACGATAATTCTTTTGTCGCCACTTAATTTAAAGACAATTTGATGTACGCAGGTCCTTACTTTCCCTAAAAACAATTATTTTAATTTCATGTGTGACTTTCGCTGGATTTCGCAATTCATTTCGATTATTCACAAATTTATTTCGAAATTATAAAAATTGTTATCATACAAAAAATTCGTTGCAAAAATTAATGTAAAAATCGCCGAAAATAATCGCCGAAAAAAATGACAGTAATGAAAACTTGGGAATCCAAAATGTCAGGATGGCAGAACCAGATCCGGCCTGGGATGTTTTTAACTTGCTCATAGAGTCGGTCTGATTCCAAAATGGTATGATATGTTGGGGTACGGCTCCTAAGAGTAAAATTGAAAAGGTGCGACACAATGACACACTGACATTAACATTTATTATACCAATGAGAAAGAAATAGAAATGCTATTTGCGCAGAGCAGACTAAATAGGGCAAGGAAGTCATATGAGTCAAATTATTCTAGGGCTGAGCTTGTCTATCTACATGCCTTCTTCACGTTCGTCGCCAGTAAAATACTTTTTCTTGGTCGACAAAAATAAACAGAGCATAGTTACATCGCAAAAAAAAAAAAAAAAAAATGGCGGGTGTGACACCAACGGCGTCAGAAGTTTTTTTTCCGAAACCGCTTTTTTTCTCAAATGTACCTATACTTTTCGAAATGGCCTTTGTGAAGAATCGATTGTATTCGAGCGACAACAGTATACGTTTCAACATTCCTCGATCTGTCTGCGTAGCGTCGTAACACAGCAGCGATACAAGCAAAAATATCAATGTAAACCTTCATAACTTCTGCCTTGCATATACAAGAAGACTGAAAGGGATGAAGAATGGGATAATTTCTGTCTGAATTTATCGGATGAGGGAGTCATCATTACTGATGACATTTACACGTGGCCTATTCTCCTCGTTGTTGTCGGTGTTTTTTATCACAACGTTTCGGCCGTTTTGCCCTCCGGTCGTCATCAACCGTTTGTTTAATCTGCCGTTTATTTAATGTTTATTATATCTCGTCTAGTTCTCGTTTTAGTACTGCTCATTTATTGCTCGCCTATAGGTTACTCAGATCGACATACACCTGATGAAGACCGGATGGGGGTGCACAACGGTCGAAAAGTTGTGATAACAAGAATAAAGATGGGAAGAATAGTCCGTATGTAAATAATGAAGAATAGATTATTGAAGAAACGGAAGAACAATTGGATAGATTCTTGATAGAAGAAACAGGATCGATTCTTATTGTCTTGTAATACCCGGAAAGAGAAAGAATCGTGCTGTACGATATATACAACGTTCATAAATTTTGTTTGTTTCTTTAACGCCATATCAACTTCTTTATGGATCATTTAATGCCGAAATTTAATTTTTTTGTGAGGTTTGAAGTAATAAAAATATGAGATATGTCATTCTGTTTTCACAATTGAATACATGGCAGATGATACGCAGATTTTTGTGAAAATACATGTTTCTGTTGACCTATTTACTAGAGGCAGTGATTTGTGTGTTTCATGTTGGAGTTTTGTAAGAGTTATATTTTGGAATACAGTTTGTAGTATACAAGGATTAATGCCATGAAAGAATTCTTTCATGCTGGTAATTTTACTATAAATAGGTATTGTTGGTAACTTTTTATATATAAAAGTGAATTGATAGTATTTTTATTATAAAAATAAGTATAAAAATATATTTTTATACTTTCATCGTGTTTTGTTTTTTGTTTGGGTGTTCACTATTTATCCATAGCTAGGACCCGAAGAGGTGCTACCACCTCGGATCAGGGTGGAACTGTAAACAACAGCAATTAAGAGGTGGTTCCAAGCTCGTCAAAACTTTCAATCTCCCGATCAACTGCCGGATGTAGTTTATCGTCACACCCAGGAAGACAAATTTTGTTAAAATGGTTATTGTCTTTGTAATCTCAAAGAAGCTCCCGTAATAAACAGGAACTTAAATAAGACTTAACTATTCAAATTAACGAAAAAAAAAAAAAAGAAAAAAAAAAAAGATAAAAACGGTAAGTATCAAAAAACGTGTTGGAATTTTCAGGAAACCTGTTTTTTCTTGAAAAGTATTTCGAAAACGCGTTGGCATCAGACGAAAAAAACAAAACAAAAAAAATTTGAAAAAAAAATGCAAAAATTTCTCATGCTCTCGACATAAGAAAGCAAAATATGCAAGAATTTTAAACATAATAATCATCATTGGGACACTACGCCCCAGACAATGAATACGCTTGGCTCCAGAAATAGAACAAATATTATTAATTTAGAAACAGGAAAGAAAATCTCCGATTATTTTCTGATGATAATATCTTCGGCTTTTATATCTTAGTGCATATATACCTAAGGATATGAGTATCCGGCTGTAATAGAAAACAAATCCCCCCCCCAAAAAAACAAAAAACAAAAAAAAACACAAAAATAGTACTTTTCCTTTTTATTGTATTTTTTGGGGGAGTTTTTTTTCAATAATAATATTTGTGGTTCATCATTATCATCATTTATGGGCTGCATTCCTTTAGCCTGTTGAGAATAATGGCTCTCCATGACTTCTTGTTCTTTGTAGCTGCAAGCAACATTCAAATTTTACTACTTTACCTTGTCCCTCCTCTGTGATCCGTTCACAAAATTGCTCCCAGGGCTTACGGCCACACCACTTTGAAGCACCGGTTCTCGTACAATCAAGTTTAGCAACGTCGAGCCTGGTCAGTACCTAGATAGGTGTCCGTTTAGGAGTACCAGGTTCTGTAAGCTTGGGTGTGCGGGCGGTGTAATGGATAATAGCTCGCAATTGTTAATCGGAGAGACGAGTTCCAATTTCCGTTAGGTTCTCTATATTCACTTACGCGTAAATACATTTGGGAATGGTGAGAATCAGTTATGAGTTTTTTGATTCCAATCCAAAAGGAATGACTATAAAGACACCCCCCTCCACAAAACATACATAGATGCATGCTGGTGTGGCACCCTGCATTATTAGAAAAAAAAACTAAAGAAAAGAAATATTCATAGAAATGTGATTTAATTTTTTTATTCGGTTTATTAACCAGTTGTTAGTTTTTTAGACGAAGAATAATTGAGTTTCGAGAATAATTCTCTAATTGTACTTAGGCGATCCTAAGGGAAGAAAAAAAAAGAAGGAAAAAAGAAAAAGAAAATGAGTAATGCAAAAGGCCGGTCATTAGCGAAAACAGGTGTCAAGAGGCCAACGCGCCCGACCGAATTTCAAGTGACAATGGAGATTGTTATTTGGGAGAATAGAATTAAAGGTAATTAAAAGAAAGAAAGAAAACAGGCTTGGTAAAAGTGTATGAACATATGTACGATTGATAAAAATGTCGGTCAAAGCATCTGGCCTACTTTTGTGTAGAAGACTCATTATCAATTTGGAGAAATGGGATTTTTAGAACAATGGAAAACGAAATATTAATCGGAGAAAGGTGTCTTTTGGGATGAGAAGGTGACCGCTGAAATTGTATACAGATTCTGACCTGTTAAAAAGTGGAACACCCACGATGATGAAGTGAAGACATTTTCAATTCAGATAATTAAGATTTTTGACTATCAGGTTTGAGCAAAAACAAAGAGGTGAAAAACGATTGTTCTTGGCTCACAGAGAGCGCCAGTAAGACGGAGAAAATTCTTCCTGAAGTCACATCTAATTAGCGGCGGGCTGTTTTGACAGAGACCAGGAAGGTGAGAAAGGCCGAGATTGTCATTTTTCGTACGTGCGAAAAAAGGCCAAATTAGATTTTGTTTTTTTAGCAAGGTGTTCTTTTCCCAGGACAACGACGGGATAAGCCACGCCCGATTGGAGACGTCACGAAGTACGGAGACGCACAACCAGAATCTCATTGGCCGAAAGCGGTCACGTGATATGCGAGAAAGAGGAGAAAGGACGCTCGATCAAGACCCATTGGTCGAAAACGGTCACCTGACATACGAGAGACCGGGAGAGATGGGTATGCGCCTCCCCACCAGAGGCACTGTGAGGAAGTAGGGGTGAAAATAAGAGCGATAATGGGAAATCAGAAATAATGCGACTTTTGGAATTATCGAGAAAACCCTGACGCCGACAGACCCACCCCAGTTTGTGGCGGCGTCAATAAAAGCAGGACCCCAGTCGACAGAAATCAGTTGCAGCTGGACCGCGGGCAGCGAGGGAGCTTGAACGCGGGCATCGGGCCCGGTTCATTCGCCCCTTTTGCGGGCAAGAGAATCCAGAATGAAGAAATTCTTCCGGCCCAAGTCGAAGTGAAGAAGATTGCCCGAAAGCCTAAGAAGAGTTGGAGCAGCAGCCGAAAGTCGATGAGAAGATAAAGTTGCAGGCCAGACAAGAAGAAGAGCTGCAGGCCAGACAGGCCGAAGAATTGCAGGCCAGACAAGAAGAAGAGCTGCAGGCCAAACAAGCAGATCAGTTCAGCCCCGGACGGCAGCGAGAAGGGTCCACCTCAGACGGCAGAGAGTAAAGTTGCAGGCCAAACAGAGAGTTCAGTTCAGCCCCGGACGGCAGCGAGAAGGGTCCACCTCAGACGGCAGAGAGAAGAGTTGCAGGCCAGACAGGCAGTAAAGTTGCAGGCCAAACAGAGAGCTCAGTTCAGCCCCGGACGGCAGCGAGAAGGGTCCACCTCAGACGGCAGAGAGAAGAGTTGCAGGCCAGACAGGCAGTAAAGTTGCAGGCCAAACAGAGAGCTCAGTTCAGCCCCGGACGACAGAGAGCTCAGATCACCTCAGACGGCAGAGAGAAGAGTTGCAGGACGGAAGAAGAAGAAGTTACTTGCAGTTATGCATAAAAGAAGTTGAAATCAATCCAAGCCCAAGAACAGAAATTCGTCTCAAACCAAATCGAAGTGAAGAAATACGTCCAACTCAAGCCGAAGAGAAGAATCAGCCGTGAACGACTGGTAGAGATTAGCGCCCAGTGTCAAAACTAAACCACACTCCGACACACAAAATTCTAGAGAGTAGGCAATTCGAAGTCTTTAAGTTGTATGATAGAAGCTTGGTGCCACAGTCCACAAAGCGGGTCGGAAAGTAAGAATAATTTTTATGTAACGAACATTAGATATAAAAGGTTGTTACCCTTTTTTATCAGTAATTTTTGGTCTCGTAAGTTTTTTTTTTCTTTTACTTGTGTTTTGCCACCCCCGTCGAATTCAGCTTGCATACGGCCCCAATCCCTGTTTGATCCCGTCTGTCTAAGATCTAATCACAACGTGGGTAGGCAGACCGGAGATCAGTACAGTTACCCTGGTAACCAGGTGTTGGAAGCGAGTTGGGAAAGGCGAGTCTGGTAATCATCTAACCAAGGGGTTGGAACGTCACACTTGGAGCAGCAAGGAGCGACCCGGAGGAGCGACGTTACCGTTGGCGCCGTGACCAAAGGATTCGACCCTGGACCAAATGCCGTCACACTGGGATTTTTTGCCTTAGCCCTGATTGGCCACTTTTTGGTCTTGTCCGATTTCTGTTCTTTTTTGCTTGTCTGTATACATTTTTGTGTGTTAACCCCATTTTTAGATTGTGAACTCTTGCCGTATTACTGTTGCTTTGCCTACCTTTGTCTTGCATATATTGTTTACTTACTATATATATTATATTTACCCTGTTCTTTTGTTATTGTTTATTGCAAACTTTGTCAATTCTGTTTGTTGGGCTATTCTGCCAATGACATTTACCCATGGTCAATTATAAAAATAAATTCCTGGCTTTAAATAACTTATAAAGGGTTGATAAGCCGTAAGTCGTTTCCCTGTATACCTCCTCCTTTCAATAGGTTCTTCGAATATTAGATTTTCAAAGCCGAAATGTGTCCCAGAAATTCTAATCATATGCTTTGATCACGTGATCAGTCGAAGGTATTCTCAGTAACCGTTCATAAAATCATCCTTTTTTTATCACTTTAAACATTATTTTTAGTGATACTCTTATTTGAGTAGACGCCCCATTTATTTATTAAAAAATTATTTTCTTTGTTCACATGACCTGTCCAAAGGATTCCAAGTAGCCGTCTGTAGAATCATATATTTTTATCACTTCAAATGTTATTTTTAGAGGATACTCATATTCGAATAGACGTCCCGTTTATTTATTAAAAAGTATATTTATTTAATTTTGTCTACGGGCGATCTTCGGCAGGATTCGAACCTGCGTACTCCTAGGCAGAGCGAATCATTGTTAGATCCGATATGCTTTAACTGATTCAGCCACGAAGAACCTTTGCCGAACAAGCTTGGCTGAACAGTGCCTTTAAGCTAATTCCTTCTTGTCATAGACTCTCGAAATCATATCTCTGTCACTTTGTGTCTCTCCTTTGACTGTAAGCCAATTGTCCAGCATATACTGTCATATAGGAGGATTGATATTACATAGCAGTTCAGGAGTCTTTTCTTTGTTTCCTATGCTTCCAATCTCCTCTTCATCTGTGCGGAAATTGTCCAGCATTTACTGGAGGATTGATATTACATGGCACTTCATTACTATTTTTCCCAATGAAATATAATCTTATGTTTTAATCCTTTGCTTAGTTTCTGAAAGGCCCCTTTCTTTATTTCAATGCGCTTTCATATCACTGTATCAAATTTTCCGTCGTCTATAAATTTATTCACTTGCTTGATTCTGATGTACCAGTGCGATCTCCACATCTTTGGTTGACTCTTTTACGGAAGACCATACATTCTATCTTCCTACATTTAATAGTTAGTCCTTTCTTCTCGCTTTCATTTGCTACCTTCTGCATTAGCACTGTGGTTATCAAATATTAAATAATGGTCAGGCTAAACTTAAAGGGACCTAAAAATAAACTTGAAAGGGAAGGAATTGTGAACCACTTGGAATTGTGCAAACGCTAGCGATTTCATCAGGCAAATGTACGATGCATAAACAAACCAGAAGCTGTCGTCGAGAGTTAAAGAACTAATTTAATTTTCGGGTTCGTTGAAATTCAAACTCTGATCACATCGTCAAATTACAATTGAAATAAAAAAAAATTACATAATGACGGACTTTATAATGATAAAGTTCATAATTTCCTTAAAAGAAAGAAAGAAAGAAAGAAAGAAAGAGGAAGAGAGAAAAAGAAAGAAAGAAAGAAAGATAAAAGACAGGAACAGCGGAAGAAAAGACAGAAAAAAGGAAGAGAGAAAGAAAGAAAAAACACAGAAATGGCGTAAGAAAAACAGAAAATTGAAAAAAGAAAGAAAGACAGAAAAAACATGAAGAAAAAAGAAAAAAACAAAGAAATGAACAAATTACAGTCGAATGAAATGCAATGAAGAACTTTATAATCATGAAGTTGATAATTACCTTATGAGAAAGAAAGGAACAAGAAAAAAGATATAAAAAAGAATGGAAGGAAGAAAAAGAAAAAAAAAAGGAAGAAATCTAAAAGAAAGAAAAGAAAAGAATAGAAAGTAAAAAAGCAAATTAAAGTTGAAATAATATAATGAGTGATTTTAAAATGACGAAACTGATAATGACCTAAAAAAAGAAAGAAAGAAAATGAAAGGAAACATAGAAAGAAAAAAGAAAAAAGACTGAAACAAAGAAAGAAAAGAAAGAAGAAAATATAAAAAAAATTAGAGAAAAAGAAAAATGGAAAGAAGAAAATAAAGAAAAGTAAACAGAAAGAAAAAAGGAAATTACAGTCAAATGAAATGCAATGAGGAACTTTATAATGATGAAATTGATGATTAACTTATAAGAAGGAAAGGAACAAGAAAAAAGATACGAAAGAGGAAGAAAAATGCAAATAAGAAAAAGAAAAAATGAGAAATAGAAAAAAATAAAGAAAATTAGAGAAAAACAATTAAAAAGAAATGGAAAAAAGGATAAAGAAGATATATAGAACGAAAAAGGCAAATTATAGTTGAAGTAATATAATGAAGAACTTTATAATTATCTAGCTGATAATTACCTAATAATAAAGAAAGAAAGAAAGAAAGAAAGAAAGAAAGAAAGAAAAGAGACTGGAAGAAAGGAAAGTTGAAAAACGAGAAAGAAAGAAATGACAAATAGGAAAGAAACAAAGAAAGGGAAAAGACAGAAACAAAAAAAAAAAGAAAGGCAGAAAAAAGAGATATAAGAGAAATGAAATAAAGAACAAAAGAAGCAAAGAAAAATAGGAAAAATACAGTTGAAATAATATAAAGAGAACATTATAAGACTGAAGATGCTAATTATCTCAAATAAAAGAAAGGAAAAAGAAAGAAAGAAAAAGACAAAAAAGAAAGAAAGAAAAAGACAAAAAAGAAAGAAAGAAAAAAGACAAAGAAAAACAGCAAATTACAATTAAAATAAAATAACGAAGAACATTATAATTAAGGAGCCGATGAATACCTTATAAGAAAAAATGGAAGAAAGAAAATAACGTAGAGAAAAAATACTGGATCTCATATGAGGACCGTTAAATTTTACTCACATTAAAAGCTCAGAGTTAATATAAACCCAATATATTATTGGGGTGTAAATTCAAAATATAGAGTTTATGGAGGGAGATATTGGGAATAAAAATGATGCATGCTTAAAGTTTATATGGTACATGTTTTTCTGTTGGGAAAGAAAAAACAAAAAAAAAAACAAAAAAAAAAACGGCAAGATAAATTTAAGTTAAGACATTATAAAGCGTAAGGCGCAAGCAATATGAATAAAAAGGAGTGGCTAAACGTAGTAGATTGTATAATGTTTATAAATAATCTAATCAAGGGAGTAACACTGTATACTAATAAAGCTGACGTTTAATAATATTAGGATATAAATTAAAAAAAAAGTGTAGATAGGCAGATACGGTTAAACGTGAGAAAAATATTTGTAAAGTAATAAGTATGTAATCTAAAATATTTAATGGGTAGTTTAAGTTGGGTAAAAAGACTTATTCAGAATCAAAATACTTTGGGAGGGAGCTCTTTTTATGGGTACAAGCTATCATGAGTTCACGGCATTTGTTCAGCAGGTTGGAGTCGTTAATATTTTTGGGTATAAATCTTTTTACCGGTAAACACAAATTACATCGGTCGCCACGGCCGGAAAAAAGTGTAGCTTTGGTGATGAAATTTCAACTTACTACCGAAATGAAAGTTCGTGATAACAGCTGAGACATCACTCTATTTATTGAACAATTTAGTTCATGCCACATTGACTGAAAAACTCACAACAAAAAAATTCTGAAATTACCATTTAGTAAAAAACGCACACTCTTAAATTTTCAAAGAAAAAAAAAAAAAAAAAAAAAAACCTTAGCGTTGCGACTGCACGCTCCAAAAGTTTTTATCCGTTAACAATAACACATTTCTAAAAAAATATATTTCGATTCGCATTATATTTTTTCGTCTCGGATGCTACCTGGATTTACTAAAAACAAAATAATTTCCATGCCTGAGGATGACTGTATGTACAGTTGAAAGTACTACTAGCAGATTAAAAAAAAAAATGGTTCGTAGGTTAATGCAACTTTACAATTTTGTTTGTGAAGAATTTTCGCCATTTTATATCATTAACTTTACTATGTGTGTGTGTGTGTGTGTGTGAACATATTTTCACCACACGCTCTATCCCTGATAATGAACACTTTTACTCATAAATATAGCATATCTTAAAACTATATTTTTATCTTATATAATGGTACATATTGTTCCCAAATGCTAATGGTAAATGTTCGTACTAACATTTTCGTAGGCGTGTATTGCTGATATTATCCAGATGGTTATATAGCTGTGGTTCGATTGCGAATAATGCCATTAATTGACTTATCTTTAAATGTAGACAGCGCGGGTGTAGCATTTTTGTCTTGCTATGGTCTTACATACTCTTGTTCAGATGTGGTAACGTTGGGCGCCTCATGTAGTACGTGTTACAGTAATATTTTGGTTAACTATCATATGACGTTCTAGTCCATCAACTGAGGCACATTCTTTTCTACACTTGCTGCAAGTAGAAATGCCATATTGATAAAGTGCGCCACAAAGAATTGCTAGGTAATCTTGACATAGTTGAGAAGGATATTAGAATAATCCAGAACCTATACTGGCAGCAAACCGCCTGCATACGTATAGGAAATGAATTCAGTAAATATTCAATAATAAAAGTGGTGTAAGACAAGGATGTATCTTCTCACCAGACTTATTCAGCCTATACAGTGAGGCGATTCTGAGAGAATTAGATGTCATACCAGGATTCATTATTTGCGGCCACAATAATAGCAACATAAGATATACAGAAGACACAGTGTTGGTAGAAGACATAGAAAGGAAACTACAACAACTCCTACAGAGTGAAGGAAAGCGAGAAGAAAGGACTAAACATTAATTGCAAGAAGATAGAAAAGAAACATGCAAATTACAAATTAGAGATACCAACATCAAACAAGTACAACAATCTAAATATCTGGAAAGTGTTTTAATAGAGGGCTGAAATCCGAAGGGGCATTAGGATAGAGAAAGATGCCTTCCAAAAGCTAAGCAAAGCATTAAGAAACAGGAATATATCGTTAAAAACAAAGAAAAGGGAACTGAACTGTTATGCAATACCAGTCTCCTATATAGTAGTGAATACTGGACAATCTCCACGCAGATGAAAGAAAGTCTTTAAGCAAAGAAACGTGGTTCCAAAGAAACGTGCCAAGAATAAAATGGACGGAAAATGTGAGCAACGGCAGAGTTTTAGAGAAAATGGAAACCAAAACGACGTTTATATTTAAGATCAGGAAGAGAGCGTGGAAATTTCTAGGGAACACAGAGAGGAAAGAGAGATTAGAAAATTTGACACTCACAGGACAGTTTGAAGGCAAGAGGGACAGAGGAAAAACAACGTATAAGCTACTTAGCGAGCTTAAGCAAATGGATGAAAGAACAGGGTTTAGGAGAGATAACAAGGAGAAAAATTTATTAAGAGCTACAAAGGACAGGAAATTGTGGAGAGCCATGATCGACACGACAGGAAGAAGGCGAAGGGACACTACAAGAAGAAAATAAGAACCGTATAAGGTGAAGTCAATGACTTTTCAATGTGTGTCGTCTTTGATGATTTTTTTTTGCTGAGCTGCTTAGATGTGGTTACATTCTTTACAGGTGACATCAAACTTTGTGCCAACATTCTAAGAGAGATTAACGTTAAGACCCCTAAAAACATATGAGTTTTGTCTGCTCAACACGATTCTGTTCAAAGTGTGTGTGCTGCTTTCCACAAGGATCAACGATTTCAATCTGAGCTTTCTCACTTATTTTGCAAGATGTTGATCTTCTACGGTGTTTTTATGTCTATATTTCAGTTTGTGCACTGCTTTTTTTTTTTACTCGACCAACTCACTGTATTGAAATTCGTCCTGGTTATGACGATAAACTACATCCGGCAGCAAGGCCTCTGATCGGGAGATTTTAGGAGCGTTGAACAATCTCTTAATTGCTGACGTTCCTTGGTCTACCCTAACCCGAGCTGGTAACACCTGTTAGGGTCCCAGCTATGACCAAATAGTGAACCCGCAAACTGGGGTCAAAATACTCTGAAAGTGTAGAAATATATATTTATAATGAAGGTTCCAGCAATGTATTTTCCGAGTAAAAAATTACCAGCAATACATTTTTGTAAGAAAAAAAAATATTACCAGCAATACATTTGACTCTCGACAAAAACCTGTTTACAAAGATACGTCAATGAAACCTGATCTGCAAACTGATTTCGTAGAAACAATTCTATCTATCTATCTATCTATCTATCTATCTATCTATCTATCTATCTATCTATGTGTGTTTCCCCCACCCTCTCGGTATTGGACACTGTTTTAAGATAACCTGAAATTATGCACTAATTGCAGTATAATCGCGGACAGCATGTCGACATAACGAATTCTTGTGGTATTCTCTTCCTAGGAAGTTGTACGTTAACAAAGGTTGGCGACACAAATGATCAGGGACAGCGAAACAGAAAAAGGAAAGAAAAGAATAGAGGCGGAAAACTACAGGGTCATCTTTAAAAATACCTATCAATGCAAATAATTTTTATCTATTTCACGATTTAATAATAATAATAATAATTCTTACAAGTAACAACACCTGTTTCAGTCAAATTGTTCACCAAACTAAGTAAATAGGACCTAGAAACTGAAATTCTGAAGATTTGTCATCTCAAAGCTCAAACGATTCTAATTGTTATTAGCGTACTAGGAACTTTACCAAAAAAGGAACCGATATGTTTGGTTCGGGTGTTGATGGTCATACCTCAGTTCCTAATTGCAGCTTAAAGACACATTCCTATCTACGCACTCCCAATGATGTCAAATGTTCCCAGAGAATCTTCCAAAGCAGAGAGATTCTTGGAGTCAGTCCTGAGTGTGCCAATTTGTCCTGCCAGGTCTTGGTACCTCTCTATTTACGTCTGTTCCACGTCATTATTATTATTATCATTATTATTATTATTATTATTATTAAACAAAATGATTGAGTTAATAGAAGAGCGCGATTTAAGAAAAATTAATATATTTTTATACTTGTAAAAATTGTTTAAATATAACTTGAAGAAGACCAACATTCTGTCGAAATATTACTTAACGTTGTCAAACACTGTTTTTTGATTTCTTTATATTTTCTTAAATCGGGCTCTTAACTATTATTATTATTATTGCTGTTGTTGACTTTAGTAATGCTGTTGTAAGAATGTCTTCAATTTTACCTTTGATTATCAAAGAATTTCAATTATTATTGTGAGATCACGTCCGCCTCTTAGAATTGTTTCGACAATGGCTTGATAATATTCATATCTCAAGCTCCAACAGGTTTCAACTGGTAGCCTAGAGACACGACACGTTCATTAGCACATGAGCAGCGATATTTTAAGTAGCGATAACACCTGTGCAACCCCAATGATGTCAAATGTCCCTAAGGTGTCTGGAGAGACAGAAAGATACTTGGAAAAAAGGACAACTTGAACTGCTTGATACAATTACCATTATTATTATAGTGTTTTGAGTCGGTTTGTTTGTTTTATCAGCTGCGCTCCAATTTTAAACCTGACACCTCAAGAGTCAATGGATCATGATTGTTGGTACACTTGGTCGGATATTTAACTGACATTCCCAGAATCATTTTTCTTTATTGTATTATGTCATATGATTGGGCATTCGAGTTTAAGCGTTCGTTAATTTGTCTATGTACATGCGCAGAGAAAACTTATGTCCAGTTTAAATGTGTAAAAAAGTTAAACGGAGAGCGTGAAAAACTAGAATTATATTCTTCTTCTTTTATGTGCCGTGTCTCTTCAGGATGTAGGCGGTCATGGCTCTCCACTTCCTCCTATCCCTTGTAACTCTCAGTAAATTTTGTCCCTTTTCTTCCTTTTCTGTCATCCATTTGCTTAAGCCCGCTAGGCCTGTCAGGCGTTGCTTTCCCTTGTCTCTCTTTCCCTCTATTCGCCCTGGGAATATCAGATTCTCCAAGCCCTCCTTTCTCATTACGTATCCTAGAGATTTCAGTTGCCTCTTCCTGATGTTAAACATAATCTTCCTCCTTGTTTGCATCTTCCCCTAAACCTCATCGTTTCTTAAACGCTCGGTCCATGATATCCTGAGCATCATCAAGATATGAAGAAGAAATCATTGTAAAATCTGTCTGATTCGGTGAATATATGAGAATCGGCATATGAATTCAAGAAATATAGCGCCATAACCTGTTACGTTCATAAAACTTTCCTAAGGATTTGAGAATTCAGATTTTGTTCATATAGATGTTTGTGTGGACAAGATTACTAGATTCGGTGATATGTGTGTTTTATGTGATAGTTTTATTGAAGTTATATTTAAATTTATTTATTTTTCAGTGACATTTATACTGCAATTAAGTATTTTTTTTACTTTAAATTCTAAAGCCGGGAAAAGAAATTGAAACCAGTTTCTCCAGGCTTTTGACATCTTCGTTAGAAAATTTTCAGAAAGGTAAGTTTTAGCTTTTTAAAATTCCTATTTCAGTATATTTTAAAATTTGGTTTAGTATATACTACTTTATAGCGAGTAATGGATTTTTATTTTTAGTTGAAACTAAACAAAATAATTTTGGAATAGAGTTTGATTTCTTTAAGAACTTGTAGGATTGTATGGGTTAATGTAATAAAAAAGTTCTTCCATGTTCTTTCATTTTGATTGCACCAGTGCAGTCCTTTCATTTCAGCTAAACTCGGATGATATCTCGTAACAATGATAAATCGGTAAATGTATCAAGTTCGCGCCGAAAGAGGGGAAAAAATGAAAAAAAGGAAGAATAACGAGATAAGAACAGTACAAAGGACAAAGACGTAGACAAAAGCCCGATAGAGTGGCAAAAGTCATTTAATAGAAACTCTGTCTAAACAACGTGGGTTCGGCCATCTAGAGAAATGCGCGACAGGCTGGCAAAAGTAATACACTGCAAACTGTGTAAAAGACTTAGTTTCGACAGTGGAGTCAAAAATCATGCTACATATGTAGCAATAAAATTGTTTCAGAATGCCGGGAAGTATATTTTCTTTAATAAGACTTTCGATTTGACATCAGTCTAGGCCATCGCTGCACGGCATAGAAAGGGAATTTTAAACGCATTATATACGTGGTGTATATAAACGCTATATCGGTCGCTATAGCGCTCAATTCTTTCGAAGAGCAATGCATTTAAAGCAGCAGCAACAGTCAAAAATTCCCTTTCCCCATAGTGCTCAATCGCCGAACGAGATTATATATATATATATATATATATATATATATATACAGCTATGGGTAAAATAGCAGGACAGACTGGGTTCTATAGCCTTGGATGGCAACTGGTCTAGGAGAAGGACAACTCTGAATTCAAAACCTGCGGAGGGTCGTTTGGGAACCTTGTGGCATACGTTGCACCAGGTTTCTGTATTCGTCCCTCCAAAAAGTGTGGCTGGTCCTGCACGAGGCCTTCACCACTATAATCAAATCTCATGTGCCGGTGTCGGGATGTCGGTTTCCTGGAGACTTATCGGCCTGACCCTCATACGTCGAACGCGACGGGAGAGTCGATTATATATATATATATATATATATATATAATTTCCAGTGAGCAGTGACGAAGACAACTAACAGTTTTATACGTCTTTAGGCACTCATTAGGCAGTCGGCAAGAGCTATGTATAAAAATGGCCACTTTCTACTCCTCGGGCAAGTCCAAGATGTTAAAAGTGTAGTTGATGTCATTCGTTAAATTTGAGAACGTTCATTAATTTTCGTCAGGTGAGTGAAAAGTTGATCATGGCTCTTGTATATAATCCTTACATTTGGATTGATAAAGTCCCTCAAAAGATGAAACGCGTCTGTTAAGAATAGTTTTCCACTTGACTTTTAATTTTGTTCCTTCACAGATGCACTCTGTCTGAAAATAATTTACTCAGACGTACGCGAACGTGCGCGCACACACACACACTCACACACACATATATATATATTCTGCATTTGAGTAGCAATTCCTCTTTAATACATACTTTGAGGAACAAAAACTGACAAGGCTCTTTGTTTAGTTTTTTCTTCTTCTATATGTACAAATGTTTTATTTTCTCGACTTAATGAATGCAAAAATTGTAAAAAATTCTGTACGTGCCGAGCGCTTTCGGTTAAACTGTTAACTGTTTTCATTATACTACTATAATAAATACCGTGTAAATTCTATTGTTCGTTGTAGATTGTACAAACGTTGCTTAAAGTAGATATATTCTTAATTTAAAAATACTTCTACTTTTGCTAAAATTACACCTTTAAGTGTCGATTCTAGGTGCGTCATTAGTGTCATTGCTCCCATCTCACTAGAAGTTTCGGTTCTAATTAAACAACAGACTTCTTCATTGCGCGATCCGACCGAATATGATCAGTATTCATGTCGAACCCAGAGTAAATTTGCTACTAGCTTTAGGACGTGCTTTATACAAATTCCCCCAGAAATCGGCAACTCATCAAGTCTACACTTGGGCTATTTGATGTTATAAATCGAGTATGCTTGGTTGTACTGATTTTCCTACATGAGCCACACACACACACACACACACACACACACACACACACACACACACACACACACATATATATGCCGTGTGATGCCTTACGGCCTATACGACTTCATCGGACTAAGTTTGATTTCGTTGACGTGATTAATTTTTTGTTTAAATTTCAAATGGTCCGAAATAAATTACAAATTACTTAGCAAAGAACTTTTGTTGATTTATAACTAAATTGGTACACACACACACACACACACACACACACACACACACACACACACACACACACACACACACACACACACATATATATATATTTCTGCCTTTATAACTTCATTAGACTAGGTTTGATTACGTTGGTGTGACCAAATCTTTTTAAATTTCAAATTCCCAGCGTCTCTTGTTCTTGCGCATGTGTAGTCGCATCAGTGTAAACAAACATAGTCCATTAAAGCCCTAAGGGACAAAACGCGTACCACGAAAACTTTTCCCACTTAGTCATACATCTTTCCCCAATATATATATATATATATATATATATATATATATATATATATATATATATATTGAATACTGCAGTAATGTTCTGAAATGCCTGTAAAGTAAGAGTTTTTTTCCCGCTTTAATGCGCGCATGACCATGACATTATAACTGGAAAACAAATTTCATAATGGATAGTTTTTTACGTTCAGCACGCTGTCAACCGCTTTGCATTTAAAAGCATGATGAACAAAAATTACGGTAATGGATAATAACGCTAAACTTTGTATAAATACTTGTACTAATGAACAACATAATTTTGTACTTCTTGCACCCCTGAAGATGATCTCGGAAGAAGATCGAAAGTACTTGGGAAATGAAAATAAAAGAAATTTAAACAGCTATAGCACATTTCTCTCATCCTTTAACGCTAATACACAGAAGGTTATCTGTGAGTATGAACGGATTTTATTAAACATTAGCAGACATAACGCCTAAAAAGAGAATTTGCTGCCTAAATACAAGAATATATATATATATATATATATATATATATATATATATATATATTAGTGGTCAATATATATATATATATATATATATATATATATATATATATATATATATATATATACTTCCCAAGAGGATAGAAACCAGGTAGTGTGTGTGTGTGTAAAATTAATTGCAATTCTAATGTTCTTTTCTCTTTTCAAAGCCCACATGTTGAACTGAACGCAATATTTTTGCACCCGCCAACATTTTCTTGTGAATTTCATAAAATGGATCATTTTCCCATATAACTAAATTTAATAAGAAAAACTTGCATCCACAGTTTTCAGTCCACACCGCCGCGTACAAGAATGGCGTCCTAACGTGAGGACGTCTTTGTCCAGTCATTGGAAAACTGTGTGAGGGCCCCTGTTAGTTCCCATCTAATAGGGCATGTTTATTTACAGGGGGTTATATATATATATATATATATATATATATATATATATATATGTTTTTATGGCACACGGCCGGAGGAAGATGCGGAAAAAGCTTGTCAACTCTATTTCTCTTACTCTTAGCTAATCCGATTCACGGTCCATTCATTCTAACAAATGACACAAACACACAACAAGAACACATCCCTCTCCATTCAATCTATATTTTTTCTTACCATCATTCAGTAAAGAGTAAAATCGATTCGGTTGTTGATAATAGTTTACCACATGGAAAGCCTAACTCGATGAAAGCATCAAATATTTTTAGCACGTCAAATATCAGTGTACCGTGAAGGTTAATAGAACCGTTGGAGCATAATCAGAGTGCCTAGCAGAGACCCATAGCACTAGGATTAACTTAATCCTCTCTGGACGGTGATTATTATATACTGAAAACATTGGAGCATTAATCTTATGTTTATTTTACAAACAACGATTATCTCATGTCGATTAACAAGCTATTTAAATGCAGATGATAGAATTAATGAATCGTTGTTAGTTCGTGAAATGTCGATCGATAGCCGTTCATTGTCAAAAAGAAAAGCCTACAAGGCATTTTTTTTATTTAAATATTTTTATTTAATGCCATATGCTTTCATGATGTACGAGGTTATGGCTCTCCACAAATTCCTTTCCTTTATGATCTGTAAATTGACATGACTTCTCAGGATAGGGAGTGGAGTGGATTCTCGTTGCTTTCTCAACGGTTTGATCTTCTCTTAGAACCCTATCCACGAAAGAGCATAGTCTGCCTTGATATTTAACCCATAGCTGGAGAAAAAGAGACAGATTCCTGTTTTCCCAAGATGTGAAAGTGAACGCAACTAACTAGCCCGGAATTTGAACTCGGATCGCTGAGTTTCCATTCCGCGCCGATAACAGTAACGCTATATACACTTTTTTAGAATTTTATACCATGTTAATTCAGGTTGCAAGAGATCATGATTCTTCACAGAATCCTTTTCTTGCTGGAGTTGCCCAATCCTCACTTTCCAGCGTGGCAAACGTTCAAAATCGTTTAAGCGGCCTTGTGGGTGATGAATTATTTTCAACTCCGTACCCCATTTCCACAAATGCAACGTCGCGAAACTATCGCTGTTCTGTTTGCTATTTCCATGGCAAATATTCAGACGGACTCCATGTTTGATTGCATCTACCTAACGAGTTTGTGTAAATGGGTGACAGAACGGGGACTAAGTGATATATAAAAAAGATAAATGTTACTAAGGGCTATCAAGAAGCAGGAAGTTGTGGAGAGCCATGAGCATAGAATAAAGTAAAAATTAACTTAATTTTCATAGTGTTGCAGTTAAGAAAACCGTTTTATAGGTTATGAGGAGTAAGTTCGTGCCTCGTGTTCCCTCCATATACGTCATATTTTGCCAAAAAGAAGCTCGGCATATTAATTAACTACCATAGGAAATTGAAAACGAGAACTTCGGAAGAGATGAAAAGCGCACGTCATCTTGTTCGGTCTATGCATCGGGCACATAAACTGAAACAAAAAACTCTTATACCCAAACAGGAGAAGCGGCTTGAACGTACAGCATGTCTGTCATCATATACAGTGAAGCAGGTCAGGGTTGAATGTAGCGAACACGCTCTCACGAAACAGCAATTTTATATCGCCAGAAGTATGAGGGAACTATTTGGAAATATCAATATGGATGGCATCCTCCATAAAAGATGTGGATCCGTACTCTAAAATATGAAGACCGGACTAGACATCTGCTGTTAAATGTTAGTTCTATTAATTGTTACTTTTAACGTT
Source organism: Acanthosepion pharaonis (assembly GCA_903632075.3). Lineage (NCBI taxonomy): Eukaryota > Metazoa > Mollusca > Cephalopoda > Sepiida > Sepiidae > Acanthosepion > Acanthosepion pharaonis. The sequence goes on along the minus strand of CAHIKZ030004896.1, from coordinate 3,400,501 downwards.
ATTTTAATGGGCATGTTGTACAATTGACGCCCTCGTTGAAAAGTAAGATATGGTTTATCTTGATAACAAGTGTTTCTGTTTTATAACCAGCAGGTAGTTCTTTTTTAAGTCTACTTTTCTAAACGGCATCCACTTTGACCGAAGGGGAACGGTAGAGTAAAGTAGTGGATGAGTGACGTCAAAACCTGAAATAGGCTGCATTTTAATCTATTTTGGTCCGAGACGACTCCTACGTCGCGTGGTTCCGATTCTTTACATTTGTATTGCTATCCACCGCATTGGGATGAGTAACTCCATATAGTAGAGTGTTACCTATATCCAGGCGAGAGGCGATGCGCTAAGAATTTTGCCATTTTCCCAGCTACCGTAATCAGTGAATGCACAAAATTTTTTTCCGCCGGATCTATTTAATCTATTTTATGAAAATCCTAAGGGCGTAACTCGATGGCTAAGAATGCCATTATCCATATCGTTTGATCCCAGGCCGATGAAGAAAAGCGTAACTCGAGTAGCACTGGCTGCTTGGTCAATGAATGCCGAATGTTTCATTATAAGGAAATGGCTAATGTTAACAATACCATTAGAGATGACGAGAACAGGTACCACACTTTTGTGATGTTAACGAACATTCGTTGCTACTTTTGTGATGTCAACGAATACTCGTTGTCACTTTCTTAATGCTCGTTGTAGTAGAGACTTTGTAATCGCAGTTACAACTATAGTAACGCCGTTAAACAATGCTGGTGTCAGACGCCTTCGAATAACACTCGCACTAATAGTACTTGCTCGATAATACTCGCTCGAATAGTGAACCAATAGAATAGTGAACTGAAAATAGTATAGTAATAGTAGTCTAGAATGGCGATCCGTATGAATAGAATAGAAATGCGATTCGAATAGTATAAATAGACGGAATGACGATCCGTATAGTAAGAGGATAGAATAGAATGGATTCGAATCTAGATAGACTATGGCGATCCGTATAGTATAGAGGATAGAATAGAAATGCGAATAGTCGAATGACGATATAGATAGGGATAGAATAGATTCGAATGTAGGGATCCTAGAATGACGTCCGTATAGTATAGAGGATGAATAAATGCGATTCGAATAGTATAGAGGATAGACTAAATGACGATCCGTATAGTATAGAATAGAAATGCGATTCGAATAGTATAGGATAGACTAGAATGGCGATCCGTATAGTATAGAGGATAGAATAGAAATGCGATTCGAATAGTATAGAGGATAGACTAGAATGGCGATCCGTATAGATAGACTAGAATGACGATCCGATCCGTATAGTATAGAGGATAGAATAGAAATGTGATTCGAATAGTATAGAGGATAGACTAGAATGACGATCCGATAGACTAGAATGGCGATCCGAATATAGTATAGAATGACGATCCGTATAGAATAGAATATGCGATTCGAATAATAGTATAGAGGATAGACTAGAATGACGATCCGTAATAGAAATGTGATTCCGAATAGTATAGAGGATAGACTAGAATGGCGATCCGTATATATATAGAATAAAAATATAGTAATAGACTAGATTCCGTAATAGTATAGAGGATAGAATAGAATGGCGATCCGTATAGTATAGAGGATAGAATAGAAAATGCGATTCGAATAGTATAGATTCGATAGACTAGAATGGCGATCCGTATAGAGGATAGAATAGAAATGCTTCGAATAGAATGGCGATCCGTATAGTATAGAGGATAGATTCGATAGAAATGCGATTCGAATAGTATAGAGAGGATAGACTAGAATGGCGATCCGTATAGTATAGAGGATAGAATAGAAATGCGATTCCGAATAGTATAGAGGATAGACTAGAATGACGATCCGTATAGTATAGTATAGGATAGAATAGAAATGCGATTCGAATAGTATAGAGGATAGACTAGAATGACGATCCGTATAGTATAGAATAGATTCGAATAGTATGGAGGATAGACGATTCGAATAGTATAAAAATGAGGATAGACTAGAATGGCGATCCGTATAGTATAGAGGAATAGAATAGTATAGAGGATGCTAGATTCCGAATAGAATAGAAATGTGATTCGAATAGTATAGAGGATAGACTAGAATGGCGATCCGTATAGTATAGAGGATAGAATAGAAATGCGATTCGAATAGTATAGAGGATAGACTAGAATGGCGATCCGTATAGTATAGAGGATAGAATAGAAATGCGATTCGAATAGTATAGAGGATAGACTAGAATGACGATCCGTATAGTATAGAGGATAGAATAGAAATGGCGATCGATTCGAATAGTATAGAGGATAGACTCCGTATAGAATAGAATAGCGATCCGTATAGTATAGAGGATAGAATAGAAATAGTGATTCGATTCGAATAGTATAGAGGATAGACTAGAATGATCCGTATCAATTAGACAGAATAGAAATGTGATTCTCCTAGTATAGAGGATTAGAATGGCGATCCGTATAGTATAGAGGATAGAATAGAAATGCGATTCGATCTATTTAATGGGGAATGACGTCTCGATTTAGCTCAGGATAGACTGGCGATCCGTATAGTATGTAGAATCAAACTCAATAGTATAGAGGATAGACTAGAATGACGACACCGTTTATTCCAGAGGATAGACTAGAATGACATCAATCAAATAGCTTTCCTCTATGGGGAATGGGGTCGTCTCTGTTTGCTCACTGGCGATCTATGTTCAAACTCAAGTATCGGCATTCATTCATTTCTCTATGGTATTTGTGCGTAAGTGACAATAACGAACCTGATTGGAATTGGAATTTGATTCCCCGATTTCCAATTTCGAGCCGTTATCAGTTACACCAACTGCGAATCCAAGCTTACAGCACCTGGCATTCGCCAAACAGTCACTCATCTAGGTACAGAGCAGGCTCAACATTGCTTAACTTCGGTGAACGGTGTTTCAACGTGATATGTCTGTAAGCCTATTCTAATAATAATACTGTTATTATAGTAAAAGTAATAATATACA